>OZ014448.1:6409128-6925131 GCA_963966035.1 Acleris laterana | reverse complement strand
CAGGAGCTCAGTCACAGTCTGACCAGGTCTCCGTACTCGTATCACGGCGAGGCTTCGGGTTATTCGAGGTTCAGAGGACACGGGTCCCGGTATTACGACGACGGGCCCCCCAGTTTGCCCGCCAGGATCGACGAGCCGAGGCGACAGTTGGAGAGAAGCAACTCCTTAAGTTCACTCAGTAATGATTCCTTCGGATCTACCGACAAGGAGGTCTTCGAACGATGCGTCCGGATGGGTATGTCGAAAGCGCAACAAAAGAAGCAGGATAAGCTGCGAGTTCGCAGCGACGATAGGTTAGAGCTGAGGGATCACCGCTCACGGAGGAAGAAGGAAGTGAAGAGCCAAGGCGCTCTCGACAAAATGGTCGGAGAGGACTCTAAAGATCGCGCTATTTTAGAGGAGGTAATAGCCAGAGGCGCGGGCGAAGGGAAGAGTTCAAAAAACGTCCCGGCGCCGCCTGCGGACCGCGCGCCCGCCGGCGGCGCCGCGCCCGCGCCAAGCACACCTGGCTCTGACCTGCTCTCCGCGCACGCCTCGGACACCAGCGACCTCAACCGGTCCAACGAGTTCCTCGCGCCGCAATCCGCGAACACCACCCTCGAATCTGAGATTCGCGACGAACTGGACCGATCCAACGAATCCTACGCCGACGTCCTCGACGGCTCCTGGAGCGACGAGGGACCTAAAAATTACGACGCTGCCACACTCACACGGAAAAAGAAACTCGAATGGACGGACATCAAATACACCGACAAACCCTTCGAAGAAGCATCGAGACACGACACCTGGAACGACAACACTGTTCCAGATGACGTCACGTTTCCAACGATCAGCGGATCCGTTCACATGGTTTCGTCGATCAGAAGCGAGGTCGCCGACCCTGCGTTAGCTCTTCCGGATCTGTTGGAGAAGAGCGAAACCGTCATGACGTGTTCCCGACCAGATCTCACTCGCAAGCTCGACGAAGTTAGCTTAACCGTGTCGGAAATGCATGCCACCGACGATTTTATCAGTGACGTCATGCTGGACAACATCCCCGAACCCAGTTACACATCTCTAGTCGATGACAGCGAACAGAAATTTGATTCTTTGATGGCATTCGCGATTGAAAAGGAAGCAGCGCGACTAGCGGCCCAGTTAAAATGCTCCAACTACGCCATGGAGACCAGTGTGACTTCGCTTACTTCATTGGACTTGGACCATGTTAAACCGCCTTCTAACTTGGGCAGCCTTCTCTCCCTCAGTGCTTCAGGTCAATGGGATGATTCACAATCTAAAAAGACACAGAAATCCCGCAAGAAATCTCTTCCGGTCGCCATGATGGTCAAACGAGCTTTAAGCAATTCCATGCACCAGGGTAGCTCTGAATATTTGGACAGCAATCCGGTCAGTTTTCTTGATAATGTCAAACCGCCTTCCGAAATGGAGAATATTGACATGGAAAGCAGCATGATATCGGTGAGCAGTATCACGTCTGAAGTTGCAGACAGAGATAAGATACCCGTAGTTTTCGACTTCAAACAACCGATACAAGATTTTCCACACTGTCATAATTTTAACTTCCTAGATCTTGATAAGGTTAATCCACCATCTTTATTTGATGAAATGGCTGAATCTACCATGGAAATAGAACCGACGACGGCACATCAAGTTCACGAAGAAGTATCTAATACTTTAAATGTGGTTACTGACATACCTTCTGGGTCAGAAAATTGCACACCTTTACCATCCGATATCAGCAGCGTGGAATCCACACCGAAAAAGCTGAGAGATTCTAGATACCTGACCCCGAAAGAAAAGAGGAGTGCCGCCAAAGACAGATATCAAACTTACACCATCATCGACCCTGCGTCAGAATCCGACGTAACTTCACAAGTGGAATCCGAGGAATTTATCACATGGACCAAATCAGAAAGCGACCGCTCGGACGAATATCTAACAGCTAATTCTGAAGGGAAGACCAAACGAAAAATAAGCGCGAAACAGCGACGGCTGGAGGACAGAGCTAGGTACCAGACCCAGACCGTTGATATTCACAGCATAATACAAGAGGCCAAGACTGTGGACCCCGAAATAGAGAGTCTAAAGCAAAGGCTCGCTGCGAAGAAGACTATGAAGCAGAAACGCGCAGAAGACGCAGAAAGATTCCGAACGAGGACCCTTAGCGAAGATATACCTCCTTCGCCAACATTCGTAACTAAGGATGCTAGCTTCGAAAATGTAGAAACGACTACGGGCTACGACAGTCTATCATCGAATGAACTGAACCACCAGCAGATAACAGACGATAGGCAAGATGACGTGTTTAGGGAGACCGATAGCGGTCATAATGAAGATGATTTTGAGCTAAACTCTACACAAATGCAAACATACACTAAAAGTTTTAGAAATTATTTACCCGTCATAGAAAGCCCGGCGGCTGTTGACATATGCGTAGTCAACAACCTGAAGAACATAGAAATGACAGCGTCCTACCGTAGGACAATACAAAGCGACAAACTCCAGCATCCGAGCAGTAGTGAATTCGCAAGCTATGAAGGAGACAGTAATTCTGACAAGATACAATCCGATTCTGACGAAGAAGCCCGTGCACGACCCAAGCCTAAAATAACAAAACCTGAAAGACGTGATGAAAGTCTAGATTCCAACGATTCGCATGAAAAAGAAGAGCCTAAAGTTATCAGAGGTAGGAAGAAAGCTGCTTATGTGTCTCCTTACAGGAGAAGCGTTCCACCCCCGAAGAAACCTGCCACAATAACTAAAGCGCTTCTCAAACCGCCTGCGAAAGCTTTAGCTATACCCAAAGCTCAGACAAATGTAAAAGCTCCAACAAAACCTTCTACACCACCTAAACCTCCCAGTACTAACACGTCGCCCAAAAAAACTTTAAACAAATCTCCGTCGAAAATAGCTCAACAGAAGACTATCGCTATACCATTAGTAGCGGGGAAACCTTTGCCCTTAGAAAGACAAGGAACATTCACAAAAGAAGAGAGCTCTGTTTCTTCTAAAGAATTACCGCCACCAGATAAAAAGCCGCTAGTATCAAGATACGCTAAAAGCGCGCCGCCGAAACCAGTCGTTAACAACACATCACCCTCAAGATTGCCGCAACTTAATCGATATTCGAGGCCACCGCTGAAGAAGGGTGGTAGCAGCGAAAAACCTGCGCCTAAAAGTACTAAACCGACCATGAGGAATTCTGCATCAAATCACAGTTTACACAGCAACGACAGTGCTAAAACCGTCACCTTGGCTTCCCGAAGCTCCCGCCAGGGAAGCACTTCCAGCGTTAACTCTGTTCAGTCTTCCAAACTCAACGCCAAAGATGTCGAAAGTAAGATCGCTAGCTTATGGAAGAAAGTAGAGCAAAGCAAGAAGGTAACTGCGAAACCAGACAAGCGTGTGTGGATCGAAAGTGACAAAACCGAACCGCCTAAGTTAATTAGAAGTTCCACGTTCGAAGGGCAGCCGAAGCAAGATAAAGTTTCGTCAGCTCCGAAGCAAAAGACTGCTATAGGTATCAAAGTGTCTCAGATACCTAGTTTGAGGCCGAAGTCGTCTCCGTCTAAAATAAGCGCACCTACCGTCAAAAAACCAGTAGCTGCCCGAGCATTTGCGCGGAAACCGGCCAACGGACAAGCTACGTAAAGAATATAAGTTATAATTGGACGTAGTTATGCAAACGGGAACCAACCCACAAAGATTTGACAGTAAAATGTCAACTGTAACGCTCAATACTGTGGGTTGGTTCCAGTTTGCAAAATCTTTGTGGGTTGGTTCCCGTTTGCAAAACTACGTCCAATTGAAGTGGTTTAAGCTAGCATGGTGTGTTATGTCGCCATGATGTGAAGACATTTAATCGATAGAACATATCATGGTAGCCATGTTGATTGGGGATGTTTAATATATTTATTCAATATGTCGTTAGAATAATGACAACGTGGTTTGTATCAACAAGCCAGATAAATTAAGTTTTGTTTAAACAGACGTCACAAAATCATTCACTTTACTTTAATTAGAATATTGAGAAGGTAATAAATTCGAGGTTTTTTCAAGACTTATTGACTAGGTTAAATTGATTTATGTTTGTAATGTCTGGACGTTTGACAAAATGTTTCCGAGTTTGGTACTTAAATTATATTTGTTATTTCTGTCAGACGTTGGAATGAAAAAATATGTAAAACCTTATTATAACCTTATTTATACTAGAACGTTGATTTGATTGCGAGTTTATCAGAATAGCCCCAGATTTATTTGTAAACTTTATTTTCTTTATTTATATTCGTTGCATTTATTTATATTGGGAAATTGACAATCCCTTTAGACTGCAATTTTAGTTTTTTAAGTATCACTTATCATAAATTAATTAATCGGCGGATGGCTCACCTTATGTGAAATGTGGAAATGTTTTAATAGTAATGTTTCGAATTTTTTATTAGTTTTTTGCCCTTAACTTGTTGGCTAAACCTGAGGTTTAGGTTGCACACTTTGCACATGAAATTAATTGAACGATTTCTGTAAGTATCATGTTTTAAAAACGCTTTTTTAGTCATTCTACCATATATATATTTACTATATCTGCGATTTTAATTAAATCGATACTAGTAAGCTTTTCGTTCCTATAGACCTCTATCGAATTCCTTTTCCTTATAATTGCTTAGGAAAAGCCGTCTTACCGAAATGTATTAGAAGTTATAAGGTTATTTCCTCATTTCTAATGTAAATATTTCACATTACTTAGACGTAAGGTACCATAACACAGTTTGTATATTTTTCATAATACCTAAAAATAAAATAAAATAATGGCAACTTCATATAGCTTTGGAGTAAAAATGGGGGCAAAAATGTTGTTTGTCTCGTTTTTTTACGTCTAGTCAGTTTTAATGTTAGGTAAGCTAATGTAGTTTGAGAACATTTACACATTTCCAAAATCTATTCAAAGGTTGTTTTGTATTTTATTTCCAGTTACTAGTAAAATTGGTTCTATGCGACTTCTCGATTCTATTGGATGTGTTTTGACGCGTCCTGTGACGTATTAGCTGTCATAAATTTATACGAATGTCGGTAAAATTGTTTATCGCAGTCGTCATAACTTAACAATATGAGAGCTACAACGTCGTAGTTTGTCTAGACCGAGCAGTCGCTCACATTTATTTAGGGCAAATTTAATGTACGCTCATATTTCATAAGAAATTCTAAATGTCAAAAAAATGTTCTTGTGAAAGTTTGATCGTACGACTAATATTTAAAAAGGTAACAGGGCAAGAGTTAGTCAAGAGCGAGACCTTTATCAATAATATAAAAAAGGTGCTTTAGCGTTTCATCTTAAACCTTAATATGTTTATTATTTCTCAGTTTTATCACACTTCCACTGTAGCACATTTTTGCTATAAAAGGTCGACAGGTTAGAACAATTAGCTTCCTATATGAATCCCATTTTGAGATGTAGTACTGATTTTTCTATCGTTATATTATGTATTAAGTGCAAACATAGCATAATGTACTTTGTTATCCGCTGATTTTGTAGGCCATCTTATTCAGTTACACCAGTTTAGTAATTAAAATATTTAGATATGTAAGGTGCGTATTTTGATGGTAATAAATGATATCTACCACATTTTTTTCATTTCAATTTCATTATTTTCTTCCTTTTTTGACCAGCGATATGACAGATTGCCAGCTCTAGAACCAAGCAGAGCCTCCTGGATACTGACCCCCGTTTTCTCGTGGTCCTACTGATTTGTCCTATTAGTAGGACCACGAGGGAGAACTATTTCTGTCTGTCCTACTTCAGTTTTACCTTTAATTTCAAATCAATAAGAAGGTGTCGACGGAGCTCCGCTACCGCGGAGCTCCTACTTCCGGCTGGTTTGGCCCTCCGGGCCTGCTGCAAAGCTAGCATAACCTAAACCTACCTACGTATCCTATAATAAAAGACGAACATTTTCACAACCGTAGATACTAATAGGACTACGAGAAATAGGTCTCCCTCTTGGTCCTACCAATAGGACAAATCAGTAGGACCACGAGAAAACGTCTATACTGACCATGACTGACCATGAGGTGTGACTGACTTTGTGAATCTGATTCCAAATGTGTATGTGTACATTAGTGAAAACTTCGTTGGCTAGTGAGCTACCCATTTTTGTCATAACTTTATGTACTATTGTATGCTGTTTGTTTTCCTTAATAAAGAAAAAAAAATGAACATTTGGACCCTACCATAATAGCCGAATTTACTTTATAAAGAACTAAAGCATCGAATACTGAACTTTCCAACGTTTGATAGGTCTTACGTGTTTTGCCAGAACAAAGTTTATTATATGCCATAAAAGGTATAGGCAAAGCCCACTTTGAGTAATAAATTACTTGTTCTTTATAAATAAGGGACGGTTTTTGTGACTGATACGTGCGTCATTTTAAATTAATGATATACACCTATGTGTCATTTTGCATGAAAATTGATGTCTGAGTAAGGAAAAAATATTTTTGTTGCTATTGGGGTCAATTCTCGTGATTTTGAGATCGGTTTGAATTCGAGATATCTCGAAAAAAATACATAATCTCAATTTGAAGTAAATTTTTTATATTCTCGTTATCTCATTATAGATATATGTCTACCCTTAGCATTCGACATGCATCATGCGGTCTTTAGTAGTCGAGACTGTATTTCACGTGGTATGTTACTGTCATTGGTGACTCTTTTAAGCTGTCTAGTCGAAAATATATGAAGATAAAGTTTAACAAAAGAAACCCACGAATTAATGGCAGGGGAGGTACTTAAAATAGAGTTCAACCAATAAAATATATTTAAAACTAGGTACCGTGTTTTTAATCTATTATAACTGCAACTCGTACAAAATACGAGATAACAAAAATTAGGTTTCCATACTGAACGTGTTATTCTACGACATTCATATCAAATTATCATCTCTATTGGCAGCGAGAATTCGATTTTCAGCAGTTGTAGATATTATCATGACATTAATAATAGAGATATACCTTACGAAATCACCTAGAAATAAACCTAATCTGGAAAGAAATGCCAATTGGTTCATTTTTTGTAAAGAATTAGGATACAAGAGTATAGAAAAACAATACTGTTGAAAATAGATTTATTCACATCGAAAATATTACAAGTACTTGATGAGATCAAAGTTAGCATAAAACTTATTTAGAAAGTACCGTGTTGTACTACATTTTAAACTATAACCTAAATTCGGCTGCATAAAAAAATAAAACAACATTTAGAAACTACGCTAATACTGTGATGTAACGACTTGCGTCATTAAATAAATACATGTACTTATTTATTATGAATATTATTATAATATGATCTACCACATAAACTAATTTGTCACTTCATGGGGCCACTTAATTAAATCATACACTTGTTAAATTTCCATCTTAAACATTCTAGTATTTTCATTAAACGAACCTTTTTAAACTTGAACGCCACTGACGCCTAAAGTAGTCATGAGCTGTCGTGCCTACACGCCAAACGCTAATAGTTGTCAAAGGTACATAAAGTTTAAAAGAAACTTTGTTTCGTTTGGAATTAGTTGAATTTTGCATAGCTTAGGTTGAACCTGTGGTCCGAATACGTTAAGCCGTATCCACATGCTTGGTGTTTGCCGCAAACACTCCAGGTCGCAAGTATATTATGCGCACGATGTATTTCCATCACACTCCAACGTATGGTTGGGTCCTGCAGTGTTTGTGGCAAACGCCAAGCATGTGGAGCCGGCATTACGTTAGTATTTAAAAAAACTGAGATTATAATACTAATAAATAACTTAGGAAATCGCCTACCCTTCAAGCAGCTGAAAAATTGTGGTTTTTTCTTGACATCAGAATCTAAAGCATTTAAGTGTTCTCATCTGCTCTAAACCCAACGGAAATGCAAAAAACAATGCTGCTGAAAACTGACATTGTTAAATATCAAGTCTAACTTGATTATCATGATATCATTAACTTTCTGGAACCTGGAGGGGTCCATTTGTGACTGCTTTTAAAGTTAAAACTACACGAGTCTTTTTAGCGTGAAACGTGACACGAAAGCATTTAAAAAGGCCCTAAAAAAAAGCTAAGGGGCAACATCGCCTTTTTGTAGTTTTTCTTAATTATATTAAAGTGGAAATGCATTAAGTACACGCCTTTAAAACCCCAGATGCACAGAATTAATGTACAAATTTTGAGAATTTTACTAAATTTCACTGTAATAATCAGGAAAAACAAAACTAATTATGAGAAGTTGAGAGCACATCTTTTGTAAGCCGGTTCGTAATCCTACGTGACGGGTTATCTACAATTTATTACATATTCAGCAGAGATAGACAAACAATCGAGCTAAACAGTTGCATTATAGTGTTACAAATAGACCGTTTTATGATTTAATGTAGGTACGTCTGTTTCTCACAATCAGCCCTAAAAGTCAAAATACGTAAAGGTTAACAGTGGATATCTAAATATTATATATGAGAATTAGTGTTCTTCGTCGGAAGAGTCCGGTATGCTGGGGACAGACGAGTCTTGCAGCCGCTTGAAGTTCAATACGACGTCAAAGTGCATGTGCAGCGACGGCGGCGCGCCCTGGCCGTCGTGCAGGTAGCGGTGTACCTAAAGGTATTCAGCAAAGTCCATTAATGGAACACAATATAGTAATAATATAAAAAATAAAAGGTTTAAGGTTATCACATTCTACAATTATTTTTTTAATAAAACTGTTCTGGTATTGTCGAATTTTCAATTAGTTTTCAACTGTGTTTTTTTTCTTCTAAACCAGAATCTAAAGCGTTCTAACTTGCTTAATTAGACGTAACGGAAAGGCAGTAAAAACGCTGCTGAAAAGAGTGGCGGCAGCGTTAGCACACGCGCGGTTCCGATGCTGCGACCATGGAAACTACTACACGTTTCCCAACTCTTTTTTCGTCTAGAGTCCTCGGATAGTAAATAAATAACGTAGTTTCATTACCCCTATTCCATTTTACTCGTAGGTATCCAGAAACAAACGCACATTAATTTAACAACATCCAACGACAACGCGTCGCATCGTTCATTATTTATTTTATGATTCCGAAACTTTATATCTAGTCCTTAATAACATAGCATCCAATCCATACTTTCAAGATAAATCCTTTAATATCAAGTTCTGGGACACCCTGTATGTCACAATTGTACTTGTTAAAACAATAAAATTGGTACCGATTGCTAGGTAAAGTTTTTATTAAATAACGATAGATGTCCTAGCTGCACCAGGGAGGATACGCTATTGAATGTGTCACAAACCTTCGCGCCAAGTTTCTTGAGCATGGCGGTGAACGCTTTCTCCTCACGGCCGATCCACGGGCGGGCCTCGTCCTGCACTTGGTACGGACTCACGTGGATGAAGATGTTCACGCCTGCGCATACACGATACATCACCCACCTATTCATTTATCCCTATAATTATCTTCTTTTCTTTTATAGTAAAAAACAAAGTCGCTTTCCGCGTCTGTCTGTCTGTATATACGCTTACTCCTCCTTAACCAAGCAACGGATTTTAATGCGGATTTCACCATTAGTTAGATATATTTTCACGGAAGGTTTTCATGTCTGATAAAATAAATTTTGGTTTATGTACGGATGTTACAGAAAACTCAGATAAACCGAAGCGAAAAGAAGCGAAGCGTATTTTATATTAGGTATTTATCAACTTTTGCTTGAGACTCTTTCTGTGCAAGCGTCGTGTCCATCTCCGGTCTATAAACTATTTTCTACCAAATCTTACACCGACCGGTTGAAAGACGGAACAAACAACAAATGCACTTTGGCAATATTTTTTTATCGAGTCACAATACTGAACGTTACTCAAGCATACTTGTTATATAGATTCTTTATTTTTATTATACATTGAGTGCAATATGGTCTACGGTCTCATTAGTAAGGAAACGATTTTATGATTCCTTGAACCGTTTTAATGAACTGAACTGTAATAATCTGCCAAATTCCAGGCAGCAAAAGGAACAGAACTATACGATATTTCGGAAACTTGGCCATGCAAAAAAGTATAACTCGCGTCAAACTGGCATCGAGCTTGCTATAATTATGTCTCAAGCTTTAGTATTCTACCAATTGATATAGTTAGTTACATATTAAGTACTCTAACTTGCTTACTATGCCGTTTGGTCTACCGATGTACACGAAGTTTAACACTGTCTCTTACAAACGGTTGATACTCGTAAGTTACAAATGCTATGGAAATTTATAGGTCCTTTGGAATGGTTCGAATGAGTAAAAGAACAGGTTTTAGGGTCGAAATTGCAAATTTTGAAGCGTCTAGTCTAAGTGCCACAGTCGGCTCTGGCCGACCACTCAAAGTCGTGCCACTAACGCCAGCGTCGGCCACAGCCGACACAAGTTGAATATTAAAACAGACTTTGTTTCGTATGAGTTAAGTTGTAATTTGCATTGCATAGCAATCCTATTTGGCGTGCGAGTGATATATTATTTGACGTAAGGCGTTCAAACGGTTAAAGGACGGCACTCACACAATCACATGTGACATTAGTGTGCGTTCCAATGAACGCTCCATAGAATATACACATTACACATGGAACAGAGAAAAGGATAAGTGTCAACAGTACTGACCGAGCCTGGTGAGAGTCTCCAGCAGGCTGCGCGACGTGAGCCACGTGTTGCGCCCGCCCGCGTGCCCTCCGTCAAGCCAGTACATAGCCTCTATACGCGAGATGAACCTGCACACAAATACTGGGTGATCTGACATGGTGAGGTTCAACATTTTTACTATGGCATGATGAAGGTACTTGACAGTAATTGCGGCCGAGTTAATAACAATACCATAGCACGTCATAAGCATGTTTTAAGTGCCCTAGTCTGTTACGACCCTGTAACAGAACAAACCCCTCGAAGAAATTGCCTGGCTTCTGCGCCGATCGAAAATTCTGAACCCGCTTAAATCGGTTTCGATTTGACCACGGGAAAACCAACCATTACCTACACAAGTGGGGATTGAGGGAGCCACCACATTGCGACTGCGGAGCACCTGACCAGACACTTTCTCACGTGGTAAATGACTGCCCACTTGACTGTTTTCCCGGTGGCATGGAGGAGCTGCATATATTTTCGCCAGCCGCAGCAATCCGGCTGAAACACCTGATGGACATCGACCTTTGATCCATGCAGAATGAGTACCACATGCAATGATGATGAGTGCCCCAGTATAATAGAGGCCAGGCCATCTGATGATAAGTTGGCTAAGAGGCCAATAGACATTTGCAAGTGACCATTTTGGGAAATAGATATAAGTAATAAAATCAATTTGTTTTATTGAAACATTATACTTAATCGGTTAAATGAATAGCATTCACAGCGCTGCTTGGTATCGCTTCTGCGCGGGTGCTACCATCGGCATTATGCTGACACCCAAACTCTTTACTGTGCCCAGATTACATAGCTCAGTTTTTAGTTTTTGTTTTTGGACATTGTTTTACTTATCTTTTATTTTATTTTCTTTGTTATCTGTAAGCTAAAACTAGGGCTGTCCCTCGGAATCCCCCGAAGTCCTTAAAAGCTTGTGCCCTAACGCATCGTTTGTTCGAATTATTGTTTGTCATAAAGTGGTTTTCAGCTAAGTCAAGTGACTTTTTAAGTTTTGCAAAAATATCTACGGTTAGGTTAGAGTTGTACCATATCATAACAAAACTAAAAAAAGAAACATCAGGTGTAAAATTATATTATGAGTTTATGACAAACAAAAAATGGGACAAACGATGCTTTAGGAAAAATTACAATGGCATATAAAACCTAAAACTAGTAAGGCAATAAATGTATTTGTTTCCTTCATTCCACCTTAGTCTTCAGGGGGTTGGCAATGCATTTTGGAGTCTTAGATTGTATTCTACAGATTGTAAATAATATTTATAGGTCTCATATCCCACTTATAGTTCGTTGGATTACGTGCTGCTACAAAGAACCCGCATCGGCGCGCACGATACGGTTTAGGCGACTTCAAAGGGTTGTAATGTACACTATTTGAACGAAAGAACTATACCTTCAGGTGGCCTCTGTGCTCGTTTACATTTCCCATGCCATAAAAAATAAACATACGTACCCGAGCGTATCCTGGTCTTCGGGCGTGAGCGTGTGCGTGTAGTGTATCTCGTACACGAGTTGGTTGAGCACGACGCAGCCCTTGCTGAAGCCAGCCAGAGCCAGCACAGCTTCATGAAGCTCCAGGCGCTCCGCCCACCATAACGGCCCGTCCGTCCTGACAATATGCCACGCAACCTTACGTAAAGAACGAATTATTCGAGGTGCTTCGATCTACTTAAGCAGACGAAAATGTAATTTGTCATTTGTCACAAGTAGATGATAATTTTTGTGTCTAGTCGTTTTTGAATTGTTTGACAATTTCGAATGGCAGTACCTGGAGTTAAAGTGAGAAGGTACAAAAGTTATCACCAAACTTGAGACATTGGCCGCACGAATATAACAACGCACTATATAAAGTGTACAACTAACAGGCAACGAATTGAACGGCGAATGTATTGGTTTTTAGCCGACCATTATGCTTAGGGACAGGGACTAGAAAAATTACAAATCGAAGAAGGAGGTAAAGTACAATACTATAAAATACAAATATCTACTCATTATTGTTCACCAAAAAACACAAAAGACCAGTACAACACAAACACAATACAAGGACTTTATAGACCCTTGTTTTGTCGACACTCATTTCATAAGCGCATCGCTTCGCAGAATTCTCATCCAATCGACAGGCTCTAGGCGTGTGAGTTAACACATTTTCAGAGTCAGAAATCCATCTTAACCTTATCCACGTAATTAATAACAAAGATAACCAGAAAATAACACGGCTTCAATAGAAAATACAGCTTTAGATATTTGGCTAAATTATACGTTGAAAAGTTGGTCGGCAAAACAAGGGGATACCCATAGTTACATTTGCCAGCCAGTCCCATGCTTACTTAAAACAATCATGCTCCCCCCCCTCTAATTCAACTCTTGAAACCGCCACTAAACCAATATTCGGTTAAAGAGTATCGTACAAACACAATATTGGAACTAAACCTACTCACGGCGTGAGTGAACACTCTGGGTCATCTGTGCTCTCTTCTAACCCCTTTTGCGCTTCTGAGGTCTGTAATGAAATACCTTGATAGATCAGACACGACGAGAAGGGTAATTCTTAGCACGCTAGGTGGCTAATGGTGCTCGCATATCACAGAAATATTGATGCAGTACCGTGATTGCGGATGCGAATATTTTGAAATCCTCGATGATATTGACATACCAGTATCAGTGAAAATATTGAGTCTATCCTACCATATTTTAATGATTAATAAAGTTCAAAGTAGCAACAAAAATGGCAGGGGTGGTAACAGAAGGAAATATTCTGACGCGCATTGAGAGTATTTGTTCCCGAGTCTTGGATATTTTATATGTATTTAAGTATTTATTTCTTTATATAAGTACGTTTATCGTTGTCCCACAGTGGTTTTTACTATAGCTTAGTTTGGGACTCGGTCAATTGGTATGAGATAGTCTCCTGATGTTTATGTTTAAGACTGCGCCGCGCGTGCGCCGGGTGTACAGTGGCACCCTCATTACTATTATTGTGTTTTCTAATAAACTAAAGTATTCTCTTGCAATTGGACGGTGTGTTTATGTACTAGAAATGAAAACACAACTTAAAGGGTATATCACATAGTTTAATAACAATCCACCTTTGAGTTATCGTTATCAACTTCCTTCCTTTAGTTAATTAGAAAACACAATAAGAGTAATGAGGGCGCCACTGGACGCTCGACGTTTGCTCGGTGGGGTCTTAACTAGCAGTCTGTGTGCCCGACATGTCCTGATTATCACGGACACAACTAAAAATACATTATTCTAATCGGTCAAGCCATACTCGAGTTATGGCGTGAAGAAACTAAACGGATTCATCTACGCAAATATTATAACAGGAAAGATTTGTATTTTTGTATGTTTGTAACGAATAAGCTAAAAAACTAGAGAACCGATTGAATGCTACGTTATCCCTGTGTTACATAGGCTACTTTTTATTCCGTAAAAGGAACGATTCCCGTGGGATGACAAAAACACGAATTCTACGCTGACGAAGTCGCTGGCGGTAGCTAGTTTTTATATATACGGAGTGACTGCGGTGCTGTGATCCTAATTTAATCTTTCCAACAGAGTACAGTAGTAGAACACAACCGATATGGCATGTCGTGAATCTTCGTTCGCGCAGAGACGTACAACGATTCCGATGATTTCCGAAAGCACGATTAAAACCCACGATCAGACTTGTACGTAATAGTAATAAGGTGCAAATTAAATTGCATCTACTTTTTCTATCTCACTCACGCACGTTTGACGTCTGACTGAATGACACACGGGCGCGCGTCAACATGGCGTCACTAATAACCAATAATAGCACAGAACACAACCACGCAACGCGTGGATCGTGTTGATTGGTTCCCGCGCTTCGAAAAAAAATCATCTGCGCAGGTACATCGGTAAGCCATATCGGTTGTGTTTTACTGTAAATGATTGAGATTCTATAAGTACAGTGGTATTAACCTATATTAAAGGCAACATTAACATGCATGACCACATACGTGAAGGTCTTCGATGTCGATATCTTCAGGCAGTGCGACCGAATTCAAGGCTTCGAGGAGTTCCGCTTCGGGCATCGCTTTTATTCTGTTGCTCACCTCTTGAAGTAACCTACATAACAAATTAGGAACTTAAAGAAAAGTCTAGTGCTACGCAGCTATAGTCCCTTTTAGAGCCTGATAAGCTAAACCGCCCTAAGTACGAACCTTAATAGTAAGTAATTATTCATGTTATTTAAACGAGCAACAAAGTTCAAGGAATGTAAGGTCTACAAATTTTACCTGGACTGAGCAACTGCACATGTCAAGTTCCATCCCAATTAATATTTGACTTCAAGACATCAAGGAGAAAGTGTACATTATAATATAATACGCACACTAACCCGTACAACACTTTTGAACTCGCGTGCCTTCACATATTCGTCAATGACGGCTTTTTGTCTGATGTTACAGAACCCATCGCGAAAAAAGGCCGCCGAGCAACATTGGAGGGGATGTGTTTGCGGATGCGTACAGTTGCCAACCAATAGTTAGTGCGCAACCAATAGATAACAGCAATTGACGCGCAGGTACATCGCCAGCGGTAAAATAACAAATACTAAAAATGGTCAAGTGTCAGTTGGACTCGTAATTCGATTTCGTAACTAAATTCAAAATCGGAATATAATAATGCCTTCTTTGTGGCGGTACGGAACCCTCGGTGAGCGAGTCCGACTAGCACTTGACCGGTTTTTTACAGTCTGTAAATGCGGCAGGCTCCATTTATAACCAAAGCTCACCTCTGTAGATGTTGCAGCGCGCTATGCGTGGGCGTGTGGTCGGGCACGCCGGCGTTGTTGCTCGGCACGAAGTTGTCGTAGCAGCTGAAACTCTTGAACTCTGTCCTGAAATCATCCCACATACAGACGCACATTTCAGTTATGATTCACCATTACTAAAATGGCACCACTGAATGGCTCCCTATGTTTTCTCACAACGTTTGTAATCCTAATTTCACTTGCCATAATGTTTGTGGTAATAATAATCGTTTATCATAACGATTACTTGACATAATATTTATCGACCTATTTTATCTTGACATAATGTTTTTGTTCCTAATAATCGTTTGTCCTTGAGTTTGTAATCCTAATTTCACTTGCCAGAACGTGCTGGCTCCTAATTATCATTTATCCTGCTGATAACATGTCATGACAACGTGTACTACAATGACAGTGTGTGTGTGCGTTTTAGTAGGCTTCCTTATAGTTTGGTTTCAGCATCCTGAACATGGAGGGGGGGACACAAATTGAAGTAATGATAATAAAAACTTACAATATGCGACTGCTCCGGCACTGCGGGAAGTGCATCACCTCCGCCCTTGCGTACCCAAACGCCGACACCAGTGCTCGCCACCGCAGCTTCAATCGATATTATAATCTTACTAATTTAGGTGTCTCGTGTTTAATACTAACAAAATTAGGACATTAGAGATTATGGTGAACGCAATTATGACTAAAATGTTTTAGGACTACACATTATGTCAATTAAGCATTATGGGTGGGTACTGAAGATTATGGTTAACATCCATTATGACAAGTGTTATGGTAAATGACTTTAGGACAAACGTTCGTGTTTATAAAATTTGGAAAAATATGTATATGTATATATATGTACGTTTCGGGTACTTAAAATTTGAAAAAGTAGGCCTAGGGCGGCCCCTCCCGACAGTTCCACTCACTTTCGATCTGTATATCTCGAAAAAAAAACGAGATTTTGTAGTGTACTTCTTCTTTCTCGTGCGAAGGGATCAATTTTCCTATATTCTATACTGCCAATGCTTATATATATTTGTGGTTTTACTGTAGTGTACTGTGAACGATATATGTACTACTAGCTTCTTTTTTTCTTGTAGGTTTTAAACGCATTCAATAGGACCTTTATATCTTTTTATCTTTCGTAGAAAAACAAAAAAAAACAATTTATTTAGACTTTCAAAAATGGTGTACGATTTATTGTAATTATCAGGGGCAACTCAAGAAGAGTTGTCTATTCCGCACTTTCTCGATTCTCGACTACCAACCGCGCACTGAATTTCTTAAGAAAAACACGATGGCTGACGACATCAACAGTACTTAATCCAAATTCAACTCCGAGATATATTTGTGGTTTTACTGTATTTACCTGGACGGGCGCACGATGACGATGTGCTTGGTGGGGAAGTTCCGGCTGAGCGCCCGCGCGGTGTTCTCTAGGTTCCATCTAAGGTAGTTCTTGTTGTCGCGGTGCGATCGCATCACCTCTGGGTAGTCCTGTAGATGAACACTTCTGTCAAGTAATCGGAATTCAAAATTGTTTAAGTAAACAGAACTCAAATTCAATATGGCGGCCACCAGATTTCACAACATGGCAATATTTAATTTTGCTTACTTCATATCTTTAGTGACACTCAGAAGATTAAGATAGACGCTTTTAAACGAGAACACACTGTGATGTTTCTCGCCGGACAGCTGTTCCACACAATATTACTTTTATGTTGTCCGGCAGCATGAGCATGTCACGCTCGCTCGGCTCGCTCAAAGGTCTTTGCTTACGGCGGCGTCGTTGGTCGGGTCGCCACTTTCCCGAACACATGGTTGAGAGAGGTTATGGCTGAGATACGAATCACTCTATATTACCGACGTGTAAAAGAGCCCTTTTAGCCTATTTCCTGTATAAATATTTTGAAGTTTGAATTTTGAATCAAATCGATTGACATAAGAATCATCCAAATCGGCCCACGCGTTTAGTTTCTAGAGCGCCACAAAGGAACAAACATACATACGTACTTACATATACGTATATATACGAGTCAAAATCCATTTGTCAAATTTTCTATTAGTCAACGCCCCCATTAGTCAGATTCTCTTTTGGTAAAGTTACATTTTAAGTCAAATTCTCTGTTCGTCAAGTCTCTCTTTCGTCAAATTGCTTATAAGACTAAGCTAGTAAGTACAGTTAAGAAAACAACACCTTCAGTTACTGTTTTATTTTGTACATTAATTAAATCCAACACAAATTATTCAAACATTTACTGACGGTAATGTTTCCTGTCAATAAATTATTTATCTCTTCTTCTATTTTTCTGTCTTTCACTACTGTTTGGGTTTTCCTCTTCTTAAATTGTTTTCCTTTTGCTTTTTGTTCGTAAAACTTTGCTTCCTGTTTTAATGTTTTTATATACAAAAAAAGGTTACCTTTCTCTTCAACCTTTAATCTAAGCCGGTTGTGCCACGCCTCTAGTGAATTCGTTGTACGATGCCGCTCATGAGCACAACACCATACGTTGGCTGAAATCTTTTTGACCCACTGACTCTTAAAGTACTCAGCGAACTTTTGTCCTGCTGGACAATCTAATAATTCGTTTATTGTTAACCAGCCCTCCGGTATAAAGTTCTGTGGTATTAAAGCCAGGTTACACGTCAAATAAGTGGCATGTTTTAAAGTTTTGCTGTCCATCATTCCAAGTTCCGTTGCTTTTTTTAGTATAGCCCGTTTAAAATGAAAAAAGCACCCACTCACTTTTATTTGTGGAAAGATTTTTTTCACAGCGTTGATTAATGCTTGTTCGTAATCACATTTGAAAAATTTCAAAGAAATTTTATATCTGTCCAATAAGAATCTAAACACCTTTTCATATGTTGATTGTTGCTTGTTCGGTAAAAGGCAAAATATTGCTGGCACTATGGCGGTATGTTTACTTGAACTTCCGGTGTCTATAAATAGAGTGAAAAGTTGATAGTAAGGAGAAGGAACAGTTTGAAAAGTGCCATCACCCATCATTAAATCTGTTTCCTTGCAAAGATTCAAGAGAAAAGGGCTTGCAAAAATCGTATAATGTTCATTATCAGATGGTTCAGTCAGAAGAAATTTATTTTTCAGTATTTCTGGTATACGGACTTCACTACACGTTTTAAATTTACAATTAGGAACCTGGAATGATTTTTTCCTGGCATTGTACAGCGAGTTAGCTTTGGAAGCAAAAACAGGAGTTTTACAGCTGTCAGAATCCGAAGAGTCTATGTCTTCAAAACATTCTTCAAAAATCTTGGGAATAGCTTTGAATTCCGTTTGAACCCTATTTTTGCAAACGTCTATGCGAGCATCTATTTCATTTTTTAAATAATCAGGCTGACAGCAATGTCCTCTTTCTCCAAGAATACTTGCGTTATTAGAGCTTAATGTTATTGAACCTGAAAAGAAAGATTTAAGAACTGCATTTTTATGGGGGCACAAGGATTCTTTCTGTATCCGTGGTCAGCAGGTGGTAAGTAAGCCTTGGTGCCCGGTGAAACATATATTTTGTAGTTAAGGAGATTTTTTGCGCGAGTCCGACTCGCACTTGACCGGCTTTTTTGCTCGGGGTTTACCAACGAAATTTTTCACGCCACGCCACTGGTAGGTACTACTTATAAATGAGTATAAAAACTTTTTTTAAATTATGACTTGGGAAAAATACAAATCTGACTATGGCTACCAATCTAACCAAGGATCCTTTAATTTAATGGGTCTGACCAAGGACACAAAAGAGTGGCCGTGATCAGATTGATCTAACAATGCAATCTGACCACGGATACAGAACGCATTCGTACTCAATTGTGTATCAGTTTATGACTTTACGAGAAAAGTATCATGAAAAATAAATTCACTAACCGTTACATATTTCTCTGCTAATGCAACGCCAGTTTGATGATCCATTTTTGTTCCTTATATTCAAAGTATATTGATGTCCGGCTCTGATCAATTTTTGTTTAACTCTTTTTGATTTTATAAACTGTAAACAAACGCTACCACTTGAACTAGACGC
This sequence comes from Acleris laterana, assembly GCA_963966035.1. Classification (NCBI taxonomy): domain Eukaryota; kingdom Metazoa; phylum Arthropoda; class Insecta; order Lepidoptera; family Tortricidae; genus Acleris; species Acleris laterana. Next base: position 6,905,667 of record OZ014448.1, on the reverse strand, counting down.
CATTTTCGGATAAATAATCAATCAGCTTATTAATAACTATGCGAAATAATTCAATAAAATTGATTTATTGCGACGTTGGTAAAATTATACCTACTTCACACATAATGACACTGATGGTGCATTTATTTTCCTATTCGTTATCTATGATTATCAGCCAATACCAATTTATGAGACAGAAGAGTTTGTATACATACTAAGTCTGTATACCTACTGATTTACGATACAATTTATACCTAGTCATTTATATTAGAAGAAGCAGCTCATTCAACCTTATTAATATAACGACTGTACCTGACGATGTCGTATAGGCAATTTGACGAAAGAGAGACTTGACGAACAGAGAATTTGACTTAAAATGTAACTTTACCAAAAGAGAATCTGACTAATGGGGGCGTTGACTAATAGAAAATTTGACATATGGATTTTGACTCATATATACGTACATCACCACCCTTCCGACAGACGGTTAAAAATTAAAGTCGACGAAATGTGACAAGTGGGGTATCCATCATTGATTAAAAATCATCTTTAGATTTGTTTCAACATTTTGAATTTTGATTGATCATTTAGGATTTATAAAGATTTAAAGCGTTTTATATAGTACTGGGTGTTACTGTACACAAGTTACCTATAGTTTTTTTACGCAGTCAGATTTTTTCATTTTATAATTTCACTAGCGACCCGCCCTCGCTTCGCTTCGGTTTATAAGAGTTTTCTGTAACACCAGTACATAAAATAAAAAAATAATACACATATAAACCTTCCTCTTGAATCACTCTATCTTTTAAAAAAACCGCATCAAAATCCGTTGCGTAGTTTTAAAGATCTAAGCATACATAGGGACAGACAACGGGAAGCGACTTTGTTTTATACTATGTAGTGATAGTGATATTTGCTTTAGCCCTGTACGTACCTGCACGTCTCCGCCCCAGTAGACGAGCGCGTGCGGCGGGCCGGGCGCGCGGCGCGCGCTGGGCGCGAACAGGACATCGTTGCGCCGCGCCGCAAGCCCGGGCACGCCCGCCAGCCGCACCACCATCCGCCTCACCACCGCATGCCTATACCATCACACAATATGTATAGGTATTCAAAGAGCCTTCCTCCGGCCAGGTGGCGAGACGATCTATTGAGTGCCGGAATCGACTGGATACGCAAAGCAGGGGTCAGGGTTCTGTGCGCCTTGGGAGAGATTATATTAGGCAGTGTCCAGTCCACCAACGGGGCCGGGGAAATTGGTACAGTCGACTCTAGCCCGCGGACTTAATACCAAAACGGCGGCTAACTGCACTGTAGTAGTCGAAGTATTCTATACTCTATTGATAACCAAACCACATTAAATTTTAAATGCTTATACTACTACGAGGGTCATGCCAAAATAAATTAGATATTCAAAAACTACAAAGTTTATTCTTTATTATTGCTATCTATTTTCTCGAAGTATTCACCGTGAGCACGTATACACTTTTTCATTCGGCTAAACCACTTGGAAAATGTCAATGACCATTCTTCTTTGGGTACCTCAGAAACTTCATAATTATAGGCAGCCAGGGCATCTTCTTTGGTTTCAAATCGCCTTCCTTTTAATTTTTCTTAATTTTCGGAAACAGGTAAAAGTCACAGGGTGCCAGGTCAGGAGAATATGGTGGGTGAGGGAGTATAGTGATATTTTTCGAACTAAAATAGTCGAGTGTTCGGGCAGAAGTGTGCGGGGCGGCGTTGTCGTGGTGCCATCAGAGCAGGTGCTGGGTTCCTGACTTTGGCCGCTTGTCACACCAAGCTGACAACACTTGTGGAGCACAAACTGTCACATACCATTCTGAGTTGACAGTTCTTTGATCCTCTAGCACCACAGTCGCAATATGCCCTGTCTTGCAGAAAAATGAGGCAACCATTTGTTTCCGTGTGCTTCGTGCTCGGCGACATTTTGTTGGAGTCGGTTCATCTTCGAAGCACCATACCGTTGACTGCCGCTTTGTTTCAGGATCGTAGTTATACAGCCATGTTTCGTCACCTGTCAGTATATCATACACAGTTTTCTTCTCGCCAGCGTCGAATTTATTTATCATAAATTTACACCAATCCACGCGGCGTTCTTTCTGCAAATCGTTGAGTTTATGCGGCACCCATCTCGAACAACGCTTATGGAGGGACAGTTGTCCATGAATTATGGTTTGCAGTGCTGCTGATCCAATGCCTAGATCTCGTTCAAGCTCTACGTATGTAATTCGTCGGTTCTCACGGATATTTTTTTCCACGGCTTGCACATTTTCTTGAATAACTGCGGTTGGCGGTCGCCCCGACTTCGCCTCATCTTCAAAGCTCTCCCGCCCTCTTTTGAATTCAGCAAACCAGTTAAAAACAGTTGCACGAGAACAAGCAGACTCACCAAAAGTCGTGGTTAAAAGTTCAAAACATTCTTGGGGCTTTAAACCTTTTTTAAAGTCATAGTAAATCATAACACGAAAATCTCGTCGACTAAGTTCCATTGTAACCGCAAATTCCCGTCAGATTCAATCAGAAAAAAAATATTTAAAAAATAATTGCGCAGATTTCCGGAGTATTCCATTTTTAAATTTATAGCTATATAATCAGCCTTCACTATGGTGTATAACTGGCCAGTATCAAACAAATGAGCATGGAGTATCTAATTTCTTTTGGCATGACCCTCGTACTATGCAGTTCGCCGCCTTCTTTGGTATTACGGTAGTATAGCGGAATAAATAAACTTGTAAACACACTGTTCTGGCTATCGTGAAATAATTGAACGAGGTCTTTTATGTTCATTAAGCGTAAGGTGTTTACGTACATGGTGGCGGACTAGATACAGGGTCCGATCTGTTGATAGATGTACATGAAAATATAGATGGAACGTAAGTGAATAGAGAATTTCACCTATATCAAGTTGGATTGTATAATAATCACATGGTCTAGTACAAAGGCACACAGTCGAGGCGAAGGCACGACCACAATGCAACGAGGAGATCAACTTAGTGTGACAATGCGGCGCGTACTATTATGTATTGTGTTGTGTCACTTGTTCCACACATTATCAACAAAGAAAAATATTAAAATTAAAAAAACATGCGCTTGCGTTTGCGGCCCATAGTAGTCTCTCCCGCGCCGGAACACCGCCGCCGCCATACTTTCTCTCCAGAAGAATGTTAAAAGAGTCTAGCAAGTCAACCGCGGCGGCGGAATGACTGGAGAGCCACTCGACCGCCCGTCTGCCTCGGCCGCGTCCCCACTCATCATCAAGTCAACCGCGCCGCAATGCAACCCTTCTGCGCAGCATGCCTGCCATATTGTCTCCCTCTAGACAACTCAATACTCCACTTGGGTGCGTTACTTACTCGGCAATGACAATTATATAGCATGATATCAGTAGGCACAACACACACAGACGGCTTGCTTCAATTGTTCGATCCATTTGATGCTTCTGTATCGTAAAAATCTAAATGAAGCCCTTACATGGTCTTATAAATTGATCAGATAACATTAAACAAACCGTGTTTTTAATTACAAACTTTATTAACAGCAAAACTAAATGCACTTTTACAGACAGCAATATAATTGACTAAAAATGCTTTAATGTTTAGATTATTTTCTACTTTATCTCTTAAAATCTAATTTTCATTTTTGCATCTAACCAAGGCACCACCACTCCAAGACCAATAAAATCGTGTAGAATGTTCCAGCAGCTGCAGCCAGTATCAGCCAATTTTTGGTAGCTACACATACACATATTAACTTTATGTTCAAAACAAATACCTTTTATAGTGCTTTAAACATTTAGTATTTCCATGTTTATGAGATACACATCATTTTACATTAATATAAAAATATTTCCACTTAACAAGTATTTCTATCACTTCCCATGCCGATTTGCTTTCTGGTGGTAATATTTAGTATCGTTCATGCACACTGTTATCTTCAACGTGATATCATCGAGGCAATTCTTTAGATCCTCTCTTAGTTCTCTTACTTTGACCCTCACATCCTCACACATAAGATTGTAACACATTGCAACTAACCCCATACCGAGAAGGACATATATAAAGTTGATAACAAGTTTAACATGCGAGCCACCCGCTGAATCTGCAATGTTAGCACCAGGAACAAAGTCCCCAAAACCTATTTTACATAAGCTTATCACACAGAAATATGTGGAATCCAAATAGTTCCATTTCTCCCAAGCACCAAACATAATCGTTCCCGTAAGTATGTAGAAAGAGATGACCCAGAGGCAGGCAGTGGAAGGAACTGTGATCTTTCTCTTTATAGGTTCTCCATCTTCAAAAACTGCATCTTCACGTCTGCTGCACTCATGAGCCATTATGTACAGCCATTTGAATGTTTTTGCTAGAACTTTTCCCATATTGCAAAAGTATAAGATATAGATTGGAATACCAAAGAATGCATACGCAATTGTCACAATTTTACCCCAAACAGTTTTAGGTATAATGTTGCCATATCCAATCATAGTGAAGACAGATAAACTGTACATCAAAGCAGCAGGGAAGGACCAGATATCTTCAGGGGAACGTCCATTGTAGCCTGTATGTATAGCAGCGGTGATATTGTTCTGGTACACTTTGAGAACTTTGTCAGCTCCTATTTTGAAATCACGTTCTTCAAATATGTTGTGCCTCTGCGAGATATTCCAGAGCTGCTGGGCGCAGCGCTGGCGCCAGCGGTTCACATCCTCGAGCTGCTCGTCGGGGCTATTCCGCTCGATCTGAATGAAGCTGGCAGCGCCAAGGATCGCGTAGCAAACTACTAGGGCCCCCACCCCCACTTGTGTAAACATAAAAGCTATGAATTTTCTTAAACAATCCTTTATTTTCTCTCTTGCATCGCTACCTGTCGTTGAGGAGGAGTCTTTGCTTCGCATAGAACTATGAAAGCTTGAATAGCCGAGGTTTTGACGCTCCATGGTGTCATATAAAATTAAACTGGACTATTCCATCCAGGAACGCGACTAACGTGAATAGTTTGCGAACGCCGTGCGGCCCTCGCACGCCCACTATTTCGGGAGATCAGTTGGCATGCTGCCAAAACTAATGTTATTGCAAAACACTGTAATGTTTTGAATAAAGTTCAAAACTTCTTTTATCGTAAATCGCAAAAACTTAATAATATTTAGCTAAAAAAACACAACATTCTCGACACCTAACAAAAGTTATACTTAAATTTTATCACATAAAATGTTAATGAAATAAAATAACTACGCCAAACTATAGAATATTCAATACAAATAGCCGCTCTTACCTCAGTGTAAATGAAAAAAAGATCCAATTGGTCTAGTTTTATTAATATTCTTGTAGTCGAAACAAACTATTCAATGATATTTGTCAATTCTACAGCAATAAATTAGAGTAATTTAAGATAAAACTTGGGAAATTTTGGATTTTTTGATAAGTGACGCAAATTCGAACAAATAACTAAACGCAAATGAGACTTTTTACAAATAGCGTTTTGTTTACAGAGTGAAATTATAACACTATTTGAGATACAGTGTTTCATGCTCGTTATGTGGTTGAGCTAATAGGCATCTTTTTCTTTTATCGATTTTCACAAACTCGTCACAACTGTCAAAATTCCACACGTTTTCTTGGCGTTGTATATTATCCGGTGTTAGATTTTACAAAGTTTAACTTTTATTTTGGCTGTTATCATGTAAATCTATTTGCGGGACGCTTGTCCGATGCTCATCTATAAGTTCCTGTCCGATTTTGTGAGTATGCATTCATATTTCGTTTGATAGGCAAATGGTTAAGTTTAATGGCTGAACCTGCAACCTTATCGGTGTCGGCGTTAAAGGAGTTGGGCGTCTAGTATGCAGTTACATTTATTCAGCACGAACAAACTAATCTCCGGCGTTTTTAGTTCAGCTTGTTTTTGGTTATCAAACTGAGCTTAGCTTACTCGCTGTTATATGTCGTCAAGGTCGTACGGGCATTTATGTTTTTTTTATGTTTGCAGGTATAAACAATCCGAGGATCATGTAGGTGCTCACGAAGGTCTACGATGTATTCAATAGCAGCGCCGACATCCATTCATCACAGCCAGTCTCCTTGATGGATCACACATAGACAGTCACTTCTCACCATGGCATCCCCCGCGCCGGCGCTGGCCCCCCCCAAATTGACCACTATCGACTTAGTCGGTGGCATCTATTGCAGCATTTGCCATGAAACATTTAGAAACAAAAAAGATTATGACACACACTACTACAAACATGAAGTGGGCACAGAAGAGATAGTCTACACTTGTGTTATTTGCCAGAAGGCCATTGCTGGCTATCCAAGCTTCCGCGGGCATTGCTACACCACTCATGTCATCAAAAACAGATTCAAGTTAGTATGAATAGTATGCAGTTCTTTTAACAGTTCCTTGTCTTATTACTGGGTATCAATAGCTTTAGTTGTTGTATGGAAATGAAAAATATCCTTTTTACAATTTCCCGTTTTGAAGCCTAAATATATATTTATCTCTGCTAAATATCATTAAAATAGTGTAAATTGCTCTGTGAGAACAGTGGCAATAATAATAAATAAATAAATATCAGGGGATAATCTCACACAAATTGTGGGTCAAATTGTGTCACACAAAATATTTGCCCATAGTAGGAATCAAACCTGGGACCACTAGCTTAGTAGTCAGAGTCACTAACAACTGAGCTAAACACATACTAGGTACTCAATTTTAAATTAACCCTTTGTATGCTTAGGCATGGATCTGTACTCAAAATTTGGATGTCATTTTGTATTTTTATAAGCTTAATTTTATGGGCTATATTGTAATCAGGAGACTAGAACTTGGTATTTTTTTGGCCGCCCACATACGAGGGTTAAATATACAAAGTTTCAAGTAATCTCTAATTAAGTGTAAATAAACAGTTTAGTTTTCATAAACATTAGTGTCTGTTTATAAAAATAACATTAAGAATTTGTACATACCTACTTGGTAAGTAGCTTATTATAATTATACCATATTTTTTTGCAGGTGTGACCATTGCAGTAAATTATTTTCCAAGCTGTCGGCCCTGAATGACCATATTACCGCTCTACACAAGTTTGAGTGCTCATCTTGCAATAGAGAGTGAGTACCTTATGTATTTTTAACTGTATGTGCTCTATTATGTTTTGTTTTGTTTTTTATTAGGGTATCCTTACAACTAAAACTCCAATCACATATCCTAAATTTGTCTAAAATTGAATTTTCTCCTGGGGTTGAGGAACTATAATCTGAATAGTGATGCTTAAAAAAACCCCTTGTTTTTTTTTTTTAGTGATTTTTGTATACCTATATTTATTATTATATTTATTTATTGTATAAGTGTATGTCAAATTCTGTTTTTTTTTGTTATATTGCTTTGCCTACTGAGATACTACTTAGTATTTTGCTTTGAAATTTGTTTGTATGTTTGATTGTGTAAATAACTAATGATTTATTTGTTAGTAGTTGTTTATTAAAGTACATATCTATTACCTTTTTGCTGCCAAGCGAATTATTATATTTAAAATTGGGTTTTTCCTTTTAAATGTTTTTAATATTATGCAGTTGTTTTTTTTATTTTACCTTTCTGATTTTTATGTGTAAATGTGTGTAATAGATAATTTTTAGAACTATGGTCCGACTTTTAATTCACTGCAGTAAAATGACACAGCCAAATGTCATTCTGAGAAATAATGATACCACATTTATTTAAATAGTGCTTGACACGTTCACCTAACGAATGATTTGATCAAAGAATGAACTAAATATTTTATAAGCATTATATAGGTACTTAGCTAAGTAGATTATTTTATTACATTAAGCTGATCAAATTGCTTGCAATAGATTGTTAATAAAAAAATATGAGACACGAGTAAGTCACAGACTAAACAAAAAAATATCGCATTTTAGTAACATTAAAAAAACAAACCTGCTCAATTCATAAAGACAGTGACATACTTAAATCAAGGGAGCTGTAATAATTATATAAACCAAAAACGTCAGATCACTTATTCATGCAATAGTAATTAGTTAGTTTAGGCGTTTTGTTTATTTGTCAAAATTGACATCCTTAGCAATATCACGCCACATAACATACCATTGACGTGTGGCATTCGGTACGCACGGCTTCCCTGAGAGTTCTCGTTTGCTTACTGCTACTTAACCCTCCTAAATATTAATAGTATTAATGTAGTGCAAATAACTCGAATGAACTACAATACATTGTTCATTTTTTCATTCATTCATTAGGCAACATCACTATTTTTTATACACCAAAAACTGACAACACTGAAGCTGTCATTCTACTGCACTGAATTAAAAGTCGGACCATACAATCGGAAATGCAATTGCAAATATTTTTTCTCTACAGATTCCCATCCAAAAAGGAGCTCATGCTGCACAAAATCATCCACATGAATGACAAGCCCCCTTTCAAATGCCATACATGTGATGGGAAAGTTAGCTGCGTTGATGCTTGCGAACAACACATTGATGAGCATTCCCTGTCTGTTTACTCCTGCCCCATCTGTAACGAGAAGACAGACAGCAAAACCATTGCAGTGAACCATCTGTCCGTACACTTTGGTGATGTACTTAATGAAACAAATGATGATTCTGACTCAGAATGCTCTGATAAACCAGAAGACAGTTCCATAGATTTACTTGGCGGAATTTTGTGTGCGATTTGCCAAACATTCCACAAAAACCGGGCAGAGATTGATCAGCATTTCAGCCAAGAGCACCCCGATAAGGATGTTTTGTACAGTTGCAACATCTGTGGGAACAGCTTTGAAAAATATGTTCACTTTGGTAGCCACTGTTACGAGCACATCAGTAAGGACAGGTTCAAGTGAGTTTCTGCTACAAATAGCATTTTACACCTTTAATTTTTTTACTACCTTATTGGTTATATCCAAACCCCGTTATCACTGTTGCAATTCCATTGAAACTAAGTCATAGGGTTGTCACTATTTATATATATTTTTTATTAAATATTCTAACAAGTACAATAACAGATTTGTAAAGTTTCATTTGTTTTCTGAATAAATTATTAAGAGCTTTTCTTGATAAGTTGGGGTTAAATTTGGTTGTCTATTTTACTGTGGATCCATTTTATGTATGAAAACGATTGCTCTACTTCTACAGATGTAATTGGTAAATCTGTGTGTCAGGTTATTAAACTGTTCCATGGTGTTTTTGTTAACATATTTTGTTATTTGAGCTTCGCCATTATTAAGTAATTTTAAAATTACTCTCACTGTGCTGTAGTCGGGTTTTTAACTGTATTCAACTTCATATACACGATTTTTCCTTTGGGGTGAAGATTTAACATGGACATCTGTCTAAACACACCATTAACAATGATTATAGATTCTCCTAACCTTAGCTCGAAATTTTGTAATTCATGATATTCATAATTATAACTGGATAAGAATTAGGGAGTTGTATACAACATATTATTTAACTTAAAAAGTGTAAAGTGCCAAAATTTTCAAAATATGTGCTGTGCCGACCCTTGCTTTTTCAATGATTCTGCAACACTGATAACAGGGTATGGTTATATCTAACTAATTGTAGTGTCAAAACATTACATCTAGCTAGGAGCTGGAATACCCTACATTTATTTAAAAATCATTATGATTGTGTGATGAGTTTTTACACTCCCAAATGCGATTTACTGCTAAAACCAATTAATGATGTCAAGTATGATGCATCCTTATAACTTATAAAGATTTGCACAAGTAAAAAAATGTTTTTTTCTGAAGTACTGAACTCATTAACTTTTCATAATGCATAAGCTGTAGGTTAAGTTAGGTTGGTTTTTAATAATCCAGATAAGTAAAATATTTTCTAACTTATGAAATTTCGGACTGAGAAAAATTGGTTACTGAAATTGGACCTTTTGAAATTGGTTATTTGAATGTATGTGCCCTTTTCAGATGCGAGTCGTGCGACAAGACGTTCAGCCGGCTGGCGCGGCTGGTGTCGCACACGGCGGTGTGGCACCGCGGCGGCGCGGGCGGCGGCAAGCCGCTGCACTGCCCGCGCTGCGCGCAGCAGTTCGCCAGCGAGTTCCGCTTCCGCGAGCACCAGCGGCTCGAGCACGGCATCTGCGTCATCATGTGCTCGCAGCCATCATGCGGGGAGATGTAAGCACTACTTTTTTTATCATAATCAATCATCATTTTATCTGAACGACGTCCACTGCCGGACATAGGCCTCTCCCGAGGTTTTCCACAAAAACCGGGCTTGCACCACCTCGGACGCATTCGAGAAGTCATCGCGAGCGATGTGCCCCGCCCGCTGCTACTTAAGCCTAGCAGTTCTTAGGGCTATGTCTATAGTATTATTTTATATTGTATGTCACATAAATAAATTCTTTGGTTATATCCAGATCTGACATAAGTTACATAAATGCAGAAGGTCAAAAAAAAATTACTTACTTAAGGGACTACTTTAGCTTTAACTGGCCTATTTTAAATCTCTCCCACTACATTAGGTTAGGTTAAAATTGTGACCAACACACAGTGCTGGAACCGAATAACACTCTTTTGGTGTAATGTTTTTTGATGTTATAGTAAAAGTTTATATGTTTTGATTATTAGATTAGTGTCTATCTGAGTATGTTGGTTTGTGTATTCTGTTAATATTATGCAATTGCTTACCTTACTATGAGCTGGAGATGTGAAAGTATAAACTATAGCCCAAGACTAGACTTGTCATCCGACAATTAATCTATTTTCAAAGAAGATTAATATTATTATTTTTACTTAAAATATTTGTGATGGATTAACAGTATCCTAGCATTGTTTCAATTTTAGTGTTATTATATTATCATGATTTACGTTCTTTGACATAAATAAAATGTACATCTATTAAGTTGTTGTGAATTTGAATTGCCCCTTGTGTTGACAGTTTCGAGACGCCGAAAGAGCTGATCCTGCACCAGATCCAGCACGACGGCGCGTCCGACCGCTGGTGCCGGCGCTGCGGGCTGTCGTTCCGCTCGCGCGCCGCCGCCGAGCGCCACCTGGACGTGCACCGCAAGAAGACCTTCACCTGCCCCGTCTGCGCCAAGACCTACGGAGAGAAGTACCTGCTCATGAAGCACGTGCCGCAGCACTTTGAAACTGTCATCCACGTCTGCAAGGTTCGGTTTCCTAGTGATATATCCTTGTCGATTATTAATTCTTTTGATCTGTGTCATATAAACGGCAGGTTTCTCGTACTTTTGGTTCCTGTGACCCCGCCTTGGACCGAATTCTGGGTCCGCTCTTGCAATGTCGTGAACATTGAAGTTGCTGGTTGCTACTTTAATTATTATTTTGTACTGGCGCTAGCTTAAACTATAATTAAAGGTTTTCTTTTTCAAATGGGTTAGTAGTTTCTGAGATTGCCCCAACATACAAATGGTTCCGTATCATAACGTCTAAAATTAATAAGCCTAATGTATCATAATCCCTAAAGTTCATAAACTATTTGGGATTTTTTAAAAGGCCTTTGTAGACCCAGACGTGAAAGTGCCTGCAGAGCGGCCCACCCAAAGAATTAAGATTTCCATTTTCATATTCTAGGTGTGCGGGAACCTCTACAGCGCCAAGAACAGGCTCATCGCCCACTCCAAGACCCACGCCAACGTCCTCAACTACAACTGCAGTTATTGCGGCAAGGGCTTCACCTCCGTGTACAAGCTCAAGCAGCACCAAAACATGCACACCGGCCTCCGCCCCTACGGCTGCGTCGCCTGCACCAAAACTTTCTCCAATTATTCAAATTGGTTCAAACATTTGCAAAAAGTACACAAAATTGACCCGAAAACAATCAAGAAACCGGTTCCTGAAATCCCGGATACAGACGCCAGAGATACTAAAGAAAACTTATTGAACGATTCGGAACCGGACAAACTTCAATTAGAACATGTTAACGTCGAAATGGATTACGTGATCACTAATAATTTAGACTTAGCTGACGAGCTCGATATTAAGGAGCTACGAGATACTGAAGCGATGATCACCGCCGGGGGAGATATGAAGAAGGAAACTTATATATTCCTAGAGCCGACCAACGAAGCCGTGGACCTAGATAGTATCAACCCCTCTATTGCCCCAGAAACCGTGTCCGATTTTGCAGTCCTACAGCCTGCTGCTGCATTTTTTACAGGTGAGTTTGTCAAATGATAATCATGATTAATTTCAGTACGGTCGACGAAGCTAGCTGTCCCGGGTTCGATTCTCAGTATGGGCAAATATTTATTACTATTTTATTATTTAATATTGCTTTGACGTTTAATAGTATTGTAATTAATCATTCGCCATTACTGTCAAGTGAATAAGAGTTATTAAGGACGAAATTGACTAGCAATAAAAATTACAGAAGTTGATTGCTGTCTTACCTTAACTTCAGTTCTAGAGCATGAAGCATATTTTTTTTCTGTCTTTTTCTAACTTGCAATACAGAATAGAATACAGATGTGAAGTAGCAGTGCCTCTGCTTCGTTTCGTCAGGTCAAGTGAGAGTGCCGGTAGCCCAATTTCCCCTTTCCCCTCCCCTTACCTTTCCCCTAATTTTTCTCAAAGGCGGCTCAAAGGAGCTCCTGCGATTCCTTTGGTGTTGCGTGTGTTTATGGGCCGCGATGATCACTTACCATCAGGTGACACGCTTCACATGAAAAAAATATATGTTTCCAGACATGTCGCACGGCCCGTCCGGGCTGGACATGCCGCGCGAGTACGGGCCGGACTTCCCGGGCGAGTGCGGGCGCCTGCTGCTCGACGACCACGTGCTGCCGCACATCGACCCGCTGCTCACCGTCGCCGAGCGCCGCTGGGAGCGCGCCTGCTTCCAGGAGCCCTACGCGTACGACTCCAGGCTCGCGGTCTTCAATACCGATATATTTTGAGATGTTTATAGCGGTCGTGCAGAATCGAAGCTGCCGGGTGAGTCCTCTTGTTTTAATTAGTCACATTTTAATCAATCAGTCTACTCTGGAATCTGGAAAAAAACGGACATTTTGATCGGTAGATGTTGGTTTCTACTATATTCAGATGTCTCTTTCATCAATTTGGCATGTAAAACCCTTTTTTTTGATACAAAAAGTATTTGATATACTTGAGTTAAACTAAATAGAAGATGATTCACCCGTTTACGAGTAAGCGCAGTTGACATGGGCCAACCTTGGAAGATAATATGCGCAAGCTTCGGTTCAATGCGATTCAATAGAATGCTTTTATAACTAGTTGTCCGTTGATAGAATTAATACTGTTAAGAGTTGGTCGTGTTGCGGCCGAGCCGGGCGGCCGACGGCCCGCGGCCGGCCGCGCGCGCCGCGCACCTACCTCAGCCGATAACGCCTATATACCTCAGTAACCCATAAGAATATATTAATGTAACTGTTTATATGTATACATTTATAAACATTGTGTCCCACCAAACGCTAGAATAAAATGTTTTTTTTTTTCATATTCATAATAATGCTACCTCATATAGTTAAGTTTTTCTTTGTATGTCTATATAAAGCGAAAAAAAAAACGAAAAAAAAACTGAAATTACTTTTGTACTTTAAAAACAAAAATATGTATTGTATAAGTGTATTTGTGCCATTTCGTCGTTCATACTTAACAGCGTGAAGAACCACAGGAGCGTTTTCTTGTTACGTTTTGAACGTTATTTTGAGACGATCTTGTATTTTCCTAGCCATTAAAAAAGGCGAAAGACGGATGAACAAAAACTAGAGTCGAGCTGACGAGCTCCGCTTTACGAACAAAAACTGTCCGTTAGTCGCGTTAATTCTGAACTATTGGATCCAAAGTTAATATTACTTTTTGACGAACAAAAGCTTTGTAAATATTTGTTTATTTGTGCGGCACTTTTCATATTACAATAAAGCTTGAATATGGCGCCTCCGCCGGCCGCTACAAATGATTCCACAGTAGTCTTCTATCAAAGTACAATCAGCACGTCGAGTCTGATAACTGAGCATCTATACTAAATTGATTTATTTGGATTTTACACCACCGTTGCAGGCTTAATAAAGGCTTGGTTCATCCCTCGAACTGTGTAAGCGGAGTAGGTTCCCTCCGTAGCGCAGCCGGCGGGCGCGCTGTCTCGTTTCGATTCCTTTTGTATTGTACTGTGGGGAACCGCGGCGCCAAGCACCGCGGGTTAGCGTAAGAGAATCGATAGTGCTGTGATATTTTATGTATATTTAGACTTAAGCATAGTGTATGACCGTAACGAGTGAGTACAAAGATAATGTTATTTATGAGAAAATAAATGATGTTTGTAAATTTTACGATACAGAACACGAGGTGAGTATTTAGCGTCGATGTCGACGTGTCGAATTTATAGATTAGTGAACGCGTACAAAGTTTGTTGTGCTATCAATTTGGCAATTCGATTGTCCGAGAGCCCGTGTTAGATAGGCAGGTAATAAAGTTCGTATTTTGTTAATCGTTTGTGGTCTCTCAGACTATTCGGCCCTAAGTGAACTACGCTGGGGAGGACTTGTGAACGATTTAAGAAACAGTCATATTGAAGCGAAATGCAAAGCAAGCCAAGGGTGGGACGCGGCTGCGGTCGATCGATGAAAATGTACTCTATGGCTGGGACATAGACATTATATTTTTCTTGGTAAAGCTATTTTGATATTTAGCCAGATTTATTCTGAATCTAAATTCTTGCCTAATTGGGTTCTGGACAACGACCGTCCAGGACCCGCGGCGACCGAGCCGCGACCCGCCTCTGCGAGAGTTAGAAACCTAATTTCAAGAAGGAAATATAAACTATAATTGACATCACCTGTGTAGATTCACAAAGAAAATCTCGACAAATTAACTTATTGATACAAAATTCTGAATTGAAATGTTGATATAAAGTATAAAAAGAAACAAATATGCTCCGAAATATATTTTGGAGAGAATTATTTACAAGTTGAGGAGGGGGGGAGTCTTAGTGATAAATGTATCCAAAGACTGTTAGGTATTATAAGTTCGTTGAACTTGAATTCGACTTATAGGAAGTCAGGGATATATCCGAAAAAGAGTCAGATATGTGAAAATATACGGTTACAGCTAAAGAAAATCATAAGCTTCGACAAAAAAGTGAAAGATGACAAAATTGCAAATGGCGTCCCGATCATCTACAGAGAGTGGGCAGTTATGCGGCAGAAACTGAATCGAACAGAGTAGAGAAAGACATTAGCATGAGCGAGTCTAGAATTGACGCCATGCTTTCGAAATTCAAAAAACGACTGGTGTTCCCTTTGGCCTATGGAGTGCGACCTCCAGAAGCAAGGGACGCGGTCTAGATATGCTAAATTGGTTCCCTGTGTGGACACGCGCGGGTCGGGCGGGCACCCACTAACCGCGGCGTGCTCCCAAATGCTGTCAATGCGGTGCAAGCTTGAGACAGTTACCAATAGTGCACAGCGAGTTCAATTCGGTGTCCTACGGCCGGCGTCAATTTCTCTGGAACTCGTACTACACCAAATTGAACTCCAGCGCACTGCGAAACAAGCATTAACTTGCCTAAATAAAGCGGCGAGAGTCGCAAACCTCTGCAGAGGCTTTCATTCATACAATATAAAATATGTACTTATTCAACCTTCTATATCCATGTAATATTCGAACATATTCCATTTTGATGTAATTTTCGTTGCAAAGGTGACAATATCGTGATATTTGGCGAGTTAGCGTTCGGACCCCGTGACTTATATCAGACGTGGTCTCTAGGTTTAGTGGAATGCGCGATGTTCTATTGCAGGCGCGATGAATTGAATCACTTCGTGAATAACAAGCAGTTGTGATCTTTGCGACCATTTTGACCCTAGCTTTTAGTTGTTAGGTTAGATTCGAGCACAGGGTATTGCGGTTCTATTTACGGACGTGTTATTATAACTTGATAAGTAAGCGATAAGCATCCAGCAAATCAGATGGTTGCATAATACTACCCCAATACCCAATCTGTGTACAAAATAGTTTTCAAAATCTGTCTTTAAAATTTAAAATTAGGGTGAGTGAATTCAAACCACGTTCAGAGTCAAGACGGCTGAGCCTCTAAGGCCGAGCATTTCATATGTTCATGTACAGGTTTTTTTTTTAACTCAAACGCGAATGCAAAATTTATATGTGATTAAATTGTCATGAATTTGTAATCGAATATGTAGTTTTTCTACAATTTGTTTATGTTATCAAAATGATTTAGTTTTTAAATTAAATATTGCATGTATCAAAATAAGTACTTACATAGGTATAATGCCTAAGTACTTTGAGATTGGTATATAATTGGTTTTATTTTGGTGTTTTATTTGTATATTTTTCCATATGGTGTTTTTTTTTCTTATCTGGCTTGATTCTGAACGGAAATTAGACCGGGTTGCGGTTTCCATAGATATTAAATGTTTCTGTGTTAATTTAAGCGAAATGTTTGGGATTACATGTAAGTTATAAGCGTAATAAGGCGAGTACAGTGTGTTTGTCAATCTGGAGGCCTATTTTGAACCCAATGTATAGAGGAAGCAAACTAAATTGAGATGTTTAGTGGATGCACTAAAAGGATGTGAAACAGTTTTACTAGTATCTTGTTCTCTTGTATTTCGACGAGAGACACAGTGCAAGAAAACCCTTTCTCATTACTGTACCTCATGTGTTAGATACTGAAAAAATGTACGTCGATATTAATATTGATGAGATATAATAATCTCCACGGTTCCCAGATCGGCCACACGTTTGACTCGTCAAATAGATTTAAAAGTACAAATAATATTTTGATTTACTGTTTAAAAATTTATATCGTGGAAAACCTTACTGTTAGCCCGGTCTATTATATAGTAAGCTAAATAACTGAACGTTTCATTTAGTGCTTCTAAAATTGCATAATAAGTCTAAAGTAGCATTTATGTTCTGATGTTGTATTTTGGTATCGATGTTGTTTGTACATAGTGTCCTTGGCAGGCCTCGGTCCGCGGAACGTACCGTAAGCATTTATAGCAGTGTTTAAAACATGTGTCTATGTATACGAGTGGGGTCCATTGTAAGGTGAGTGGGGGAAATTACATTTCGATGTTCAATTTGATTAGGCCCGGATCAAATCGTGTTAAATATAAAGGTGATTTCAGACAAGGATATGCAATATACTTAATTTGAGTTATCTAAATAAATGTAAACATACAAGCCATGTGGCTATCAGCCATAGATGTCAAATAATGATAAGTGACAGTTCGAATGTAACACAGGAATCACGTGGACGAACTACATTGTTAACATTTATTTAAATACATAAACTAACATCTTAGCTTGGTTCTTAACAACTGTATCTGTTATCAACATCATATCAGCCGAAAGACATCCACTACTCGACATAGGCCTCCCCCCAAGGTGACTTACAATACTCATCAACAAAACGATTTGTGCACAAATCAGATGTTAGAAAGCCTAATATTAAGTCGACCTCGCACTAGGGCAGTACGCAACACTTCCCTATTGGTCGGTTGCCTTGCTACGTGTGCTCGCTTATAATGGACCCCTAGGCTAAGCTGTATGTGGGTAAGAGAGACCGCTTGCTAGATAAAGGGAGCCGGATATATGCGTAAACTTGCTATTTGTAAATAGAAATTAAAATGCTGTTCTTACAATTCTTATAATTAGATTACCC
This sequence comes from Acleris laterana, assembly GCA_963966035.1. Taxonomy (NCBI): domain Eukaryota; kingdom Metazoa; phylum Arthropoda; class Insecta; order Lepidoptera; family Tortricidae; genus Acleris; species Acleris laterana. The sequence goes on along the minus strand of OZ014448.1, from coordinate 6,888,018 downwards.
ATGGTGCAGTTTTTTTTTACATTTACGAAGTTTATATTATAACAATACGATAGTGCTATATTTACTAAATATACGTACCGATCTACCTCTGCATGCCTGTACTACAGTTATATAGCTTTTGTTATTAATATTACATTTTACACGTTCAATATTTTACCTAACCTATTTTGTATGTTTGTAATACCGATACATAAATATAAGAGACATAGTTATTACATAGTATGCTATCAGATATTTGCGAATTGGAAGTGTGTGCATGTTTCGTTCTTGTGTATGCAACTTGTGTCTGAATGGAAATTATAATGATCCTTATACATAATAAACAATCTGACTAGTTCACATACAGTGGTTTTATTTAAAACCCACCCTTTCCCGTTTACAACGGTTGCAAAGCAACTGGTCAATATAAAACAATATGGCTAGGTTCACACGGCGACTATTAGATTCGATATTTTTTGGTATTCGGTCTTATCGTATACGAGACGACCGTTCACACGGCGCGAGTTTTCATTCGGTTTTTTTGTTCGTGTGAAACACTCGCCACTGAGTATCGCAGTTGATAAAATCCTCGAACACGAGATTTTCCCGCATAGAAGAGTGTGAACGATTTTCAAAGTTGCCATACAAATTTTCTTGGCACTACGACATTCGATAAAACTCGTTTTCGGTATACGACAAAAATTACGCCGTGTGAAGCTAGCCTATTAATTCATCAAAATTTAATCCATACGTATAGGGTAATAATAAATTGCCTAATTGTGCAAAATGTGGTTACAGAATTATTAACAAGTTTTTAGAGTTGTTAGTAATTCTGTAGCTCTGCCTACCCCACTCTGGGAATAAAGGCGTGACCTGTATAAGGTGATGACGATAATAAAACCGGTAAAGTGCTAGTCGGGCTCGCGCAGGGTTCCGTACAGCCGCACGGTAGGCATGATATTCTATTTGAACTCAATTTCTAATCGAATCCGCGCAAGCCCAGATCACTTGACTTTTTTTAGTATTACTTGTTCTTCAGGGTTTGTACTGTGATCAAAAGGTACCGATTGCGAACCCCTACAGTCACCATGTCGCAATGAGTTGTTCTAACTTAAGTACATTGAAGGAAAAACATGGTGAGGAAACCTGCACGTTCGAACAGCCGTAAGAAGGTAATTGCACGAAATATCCTAAATAGGGACCGAGTTGTATCCGAAATGGCCCATCTGTAAAATAAGATAAGGCATAAGTTAAGACTGCGCCGAGCGTAAGCCGGATGTACAGTAGCGCCCTCATTACTATTATTGTTTTCTAATAAACTAAACTATTTTCTTGAAATTGGTCGGTAGGTTAATGTACAGTCAGCTGCAGAGAAAAGTGACCCCCCCTGCATACAAGTTTCCTAGCAAAGGTGGTTACATTTCTCTGCAGCTGACTGTACTACAAATGAAAATTTTGGATTTCGAGTTAAGTCGGTCTCTATAGTAATAAATAAATTTATGACTCGATGTCAAAAGCTTAATGTTGAATTAGGTCACTATAATTCTAAGGGTGCGATATATTTGAAAGCAACTGCATATAGCATATCCCGCCGTTGTCGCTACAAGGGTTATATATGCTAAAATGAAACTATAATTGTTCTGTAACACTTTATTCACGTAAATTAATTCGTTCCACGTAAGTATACAATCAGCAATGTACAATGGATGAAAACTGTCACCGGGTAATTCTATAAAACAGCCGGCTACTAGTGATCGGAGCGACACAGCCACGGAACCGAGGAATGATCCAATTACTTATAATAACTATATTGACACTCACACTGACACAAAATGATAAAATAAACTTAAAATCCTTGGTGCAGAGATCAAAATCGGCAGTTTGGTAAATGACAGCAGCGACACTTCGACAGGACCGAATAAAATTTTAATAACTAAATAATTCCATCTTTTTGAAATGTTTACTTTTACAGCTGCATAGTATTATAGTATCTTAAATTCTAAATTGTCATACATTTTCTATGGCAGAGAATCCGCTCAGCGCACAAGTAAACATAAGTGAGCTTAGCACTTGTAATTAACATTTTAACACTTATACTTGTACCATTTTACACACGAGTTTGCAGATGCTGTGACGATGGTTTACTAGGTAAAAAAGGCGTCCCGCGTCAGAATATAGGCATTCGATGTGATAAAGCATATAATAATCCCCAAAGATCAGAAATTCGGTACGATATTTACCTAATTTTTGGCGGCGGCGTTGTTGTTCAGTATCATGGAGGCGAACTCAATTTTAATTTATTAATAAAATTCCTTAGATTCTAGAATAAATAGGTTGCGCCAGCATAAATCCATAATTCAGTATTTACATTAACTATTTGAAGTTATTTTCTATGTATAGATTTACCAAATGTTATTTAATTTTCCGGTAACACTTCTAACCTAACCTAACGAAGTTTGAGTAGCAAATTGACGGAACGTTTTATCCTACATGTAAAATCACTACATAGTATAAAACAAAGTCGCTTCCCGCTGTCTGTCCCTATGTATGCTTAGATCTTTAAAACTACGCAACGGATTTTGATGCGGTTTTTTTTAATAGATAGCGTGATTCAAGAGGAAGGTTTTTATGTATTATAATATATTCTGTTTTATGTACGGGTTTTACAGAAAACTTATATAAACCGAAGCGAAGCGAGGGCGGGTCGCTAGTAATTAATATAAACGTTTTGTTTTATTTAAGCCCATTACAACGTTGTCATGGGGGACTTCAACGCTAAAGTGGGAGTACAGAATCGCAGTGAATCGATAGTAGGATCCCACGGTTTTGGTTGCAGAAACCATAGGGGGCAAATGCTTGTCAACTTCCTGGAAAAAGAGGGGCTTTTCCTAATGAACTCTTTCTTTAAGAAGAAGCCCCAGAGGAGGTGGACATGGCAGAGCCCCGATACTACAACGAAAAATGAGATTGACTTCATCATAGCGGACAAGAGGCATATATTCAGAGACGTCTCAGTGATCAACAGGTTTAATACCGGAAGTGATCACCGACTTGTCCGAGGCTCTCTGAATATCAACTTTAAGCTTGAACGTGTCCGTTTGATGAAGTCTAGGCTCCGACCAAACATGCTCCAAACTATAGTGATCTGAGACATTCCAGTCAAATCTGGAGAATCGAATTACATTTGAAACCACAAATGTCGTTGACGTTGATCAGGCCCTCGAAAATGTGGTGTGGTCCTCAGGGAGGAAGGTGTTAAATTTTGCACGATGCAGCGTAAGGGCAGGAAGTCCAAATTTTCGTCTGAAACTCTCGAGCTTATGAGGGAACGACGAGAAAACCCACCCGTCACTCCGTCAGAACGTCGAGCTCTCAACAAGAAGATTGGCAAACTGGTGCGACACGACCTCCGATCCATCAATACACGTTCTATTGAACGAGCGATTGAGCAGAATCGGGGGTCGAAAGTTTTGGTCGTCTCTTGGGAGGAGTCATCTGATGAAGTTGACCACAGCCAGTGGAGTAATCGTTACTTCTAAGCCGGGGGTTCTTTCGGAAGTTGAGGACTTCTACAGCCGTTTATACGCCTCGCACGCATCCCCACCTGATCCCGAAAATGAGGACACCAGAGCCCCATTAAACCGTCACTATACTGAGGACTTGCCAGAGATAAGCCTACACGAAATCGAGATGGCTCTTAAACAGCTTAAAAATGGGAAAGCTCCCGGGGAGGACGGTGTTACAACTGAGCTCCTTAAAGCAGGAGGCACACCTGTATTAAGGGAGCTCCAGAAAATCTTTAACACCGTTCTCTTCGATGGAAGAACTCCAGAGGCGTGGAGTAGGAGCATTGTCGTGTTGTTCTTTAAGAAGGGTAATAAAACCCTTATAAAGAACTACCGACCCATTTCACTCCTAAGCCACGTCTACAAGCTCATCATCATCATTTCGTATGGCTATATTAATCTTAGCGCTGGATCCTATACGTCTATTTTTAGGTTTACTAGCCAGTCTTTGGCAGCTGCAGAGAGCTGGTGCAGCTCGGACATACCGCCAGGGAAGCAGTGGAGCGGACAATCATTCACGATGTGAGCTAGAGTTTGGTCAGGCTCTCTGCACTCGCAAGATGGCGACTCTCTGAGCCCCCATTTGTGTAGATGATGGTTGGATCGTCCGTGTCCGGTTCTGAATCTATTCAGTTTTACCCACACTGGACGAGGAGCATCAAATCCAGGGGGTTTGGTATTTGGGTCTGCAATCAGCTCTTTTTGAGGATGGTCAAAGAGCTCCCAAGAGGCTCGCCACTCCGCTCTGACGTTGGAATTGGTCGGATGTCTTGATGCCAGGCGGTGTGGCGGTGGATGGTCAAGCGTTTTACGAATCGGCATGCCGAGTCTCGAGCACTTGTGCCACTCAGCTGCCGCCGCGTTGCACCTTCGCAGGTCCGGTGGTGGGATGTGCGCTAGTACTGGAAGCCAAGGAAGTGGGGTGGATTTTACTAGTCCCGTTATGATACGCATGGCCTCGCGGAGTTTAGTATCAACTTTGTTTCTATGCGCACTTCGGTACCATACAGGGGCACAGTACTCCGCGGTAGAGTAAACCAGAGCTAATACGGAAGTTCGTAAGACTGGGGCGGAAGCGCCCCAGCTTGTTCCTGAAAGATTCCTTATTATATTCAGTCTAGTTTTTAGTTTTTGCGCCACATTGTCAAGATGTTGTCTGAAGGTTAAGGAACGATCTAGTGTCACGCCTAGGTATTTAGGGGAAGGGTTGTGCTTGACAGGTACTCCACAGAAAGATACATTTAGCTTCTTGTTAGCTAGACAGTTGGTAAGGTGGAAAGCTGCAACCTCTGTTTTAGACGGGTTTGGACAAAGCCGCCATTTCGTGTAGTAGTCGCCCATAACCCTCAGATCGTCCGAAAGTGCTATTTCGCCTGCCTCGAAGCGTTTCGCCTACAAGCTGTTTTCAAGAGTCATCACGAACTGCCTTGCACGAAGAGTTGACGAATTTCAACCCCCGGAGCAGGCCGGGTTTCGAGGAGGATACGGCACCATAGACCACATTCATACAGTGCGGCAAATTATACAAAAGACCGAGGAGTATAATCAGCCCCTGTGCATAGCATTTGTGGACTATGAGAAGGCCTTTGACTCTATCGAAACCTGGTCAGTTCTGAAGTCCATGCAACGATGCCAAGTAGACTGGCGATATATCCAAGTGTTGAGATGTCTGTATAACGCCGCAACTATGGCCGTCCAAGTACAGAACCAGTGGACTAGACCTATCCGCCTGCATCGAGGTGTGAAACAAGGGGATGTAATTTCCCTGAAATTGTTCACAAATGCACTAGAGGATATGTTTAAGACGCTGGTCTGGAAAGGACGTGGCATCAACATAAACGGCGAGTACATCTCACACTTGCGATTTGCAGACGACATCGTCATTATGGCCCCAACGTTGCAGGATTTACAACATATGTTGAATGACCTAGCTGATTCTTCTCAACGCATCGGTCTCCGCATGAACTTGGACAAAACCAAGATTATGCTAAATGAGCATGTCATGCGGGGACCGATTGTAGTACAGGGCGATGCTCTTGAGGTTGTTCAAGAATATGTTTACCTAGGGCAAACTCTGCAGTTGGGTAGAAATAACTTCGAGAAGGAGGCTAACAGAAGAATACAGCTGGGTTGGGCAGCATATGGGAAATTGCGTCAAGTTTTCACGTCGACTATTCCACAGAGCTTGAAGACTAAAGTCTTCAATCAGTGCGTCCTACCTGCCATGACATACGGAGCCGAAACGTGGACACTTACGAAAGGGCTGGTTCACAAATTTAAAGTCGCTCAGCGAGCTATGGAGAGGGCTATGTTGGGAGTTTCTCTGAAGGATCGGATCCGTAATGAGGTGATCCGGCAGAGAACTAAGGTTATCGACGTAGTCCATCGAATTAGCAGCTTGAAGTGGCAGTGGGCCGGCCATTTGTGCCGCAGAACCGATAATCGCTGGAGTTATCGTATTCTTGAGTGGAGACCGCGAATCGGCAAACGTAGTGTAGGACGCCCTCAGACTAGGTGGAGTGACGATCTTCGCAAGGTGGCTGGCAAGAGCTGGATGAGAGTGGCCACGAATCGTGCTCGTTGGCGTGCAATGGGAGAGGCCTATGTCCAGCAGTGGACTAATATAGGCTGATGATGATGATGAAACGTTTTGTAGAATCCTGGAACTTATATTATTAAAATAATATTTTTAAGAAGCCAACGCCATATTCGCTTAACTTTTTCCGGGATTTTGACAACTTTAGGTAAATATCGTACAGTCACGAGATTTAATTTGGTACCCACCTTAGGTCCAAAGTCAATCTGATATTCTACAACAATAAGGTTGAGTTTCCTAAAAGTTATAAATGACTTGACATTTCTAATGACATTGACGACGTCAAGCATATTTTTCTTGAAATGGGTCCCAAATTAACGCTCGTGACCGTACCGAATTTCTGATCCCTGCTAATCACACTAACTCACACCCTTAAAATAAATTCGTGCGTGTCATATTTGACCACATCGAATACTTTAATATTTTGACGCTCAGTTCTTTTGTTTATAATTTTCCTTCCCGTTCGGTCGCAGCTGTCACCACGCCTGTGTGATGGAGACGGTTACATGTTCTCGAACTGGCCATCCTTGTCAAGCAGCAGTATGTTGGGGTTCTCGCGCTCGAAGTCGGTGGGCTTGCGCGTGCGCAGCTCGTCGGTCCACTCGCCCTCGCCCGCGCCCCACTCCCCCACCTTCTCCCCGATCACGTCCACTTCCTCCTTAGCTCTTATCTTCTCCAACTGTAACAATAAATGGTTGGATTTATATTTCGCCGGCACTACACACATCAAAAGTGTCCAAGGATCAAAAATATCCCTACATTCTTTCTTATTTCCAAAGTATAAATTAATGTAGTACAGTCGAGTTCATAAATACATGTGTATACTTTAGTACCTTGTCGCTTTAATCGCTGTGACAATTCGTATATGACAGTTTAAACATGACATTAAATAAACAAGGTACACACAGCAACACATCTAGCTATACACTTCAGAAATCTGAAATATTGCATGAAAGAGAGTCGCACTAGAATGCGTATGTTGTTGACATAATACACATATATACATCTCTTTCTTTTTCTCTCTGCTCTGTCTTTAATGGTTAGTTAGGTGTGATGTTGTGTGTACAAAAGTGTATACATACAGTGGTGGCCACATAATTAGGAACGCTTGCGTTTTTCCCATACAATTGGTGGCCACCACTGCATTTTTAAACTCAATTGTACTTTGAAAAATATCCATAGACATTTTTGATGTGCGTAGATTAGGAAAGAGACCGTACGTCGGATTTATAAGCTAACGACACAGTCAGTCAGTTACTTCGTCGCGTGACTTGCTTCACGTTTCACGTAAAATTAAAAAAAACTAATCTAAAACTATTCAATGTGTGAACAGACTTTTATCTTTAAACTCTAAAACAAATTTATTCCGCTTGTTGTACACCGGTCAATCTGCATGTCTCATAAAAATGGATTTTACAATTTCACATCAATTACCATATAAGTTGGAATTGAAGGGTACCTAAAAGAGCAGCGACACAGTGAAATGATTATTTGCTACTACAAATGTACATTAATTATCCTTTTATTATAAATAATAGAAGTTAGTTTTAATGGACTAAACCTTAGTAACATAACTTATAAACCGATTAGGTATATGCTAGTGTGTTGGCAGACCTTTTACCTCCGTGTCGTGTTTAGCGAACTTGTCGAACATGTTGGCGTACAAGCGCTTCTCTTTCTCCTTCTGCTTCTGGATAACGTGGCGACACGTCACGACCTGGTTGGATGCCGCCTGTGAAAACATAAACGTGGATCTTGTTAACAGATTATCAAAGTATCATAAACAAAGTAATAGTAGGGGAGCCCAAGAGGGGATTTCACGATTTACTCCAGCGCGGCAGATGAATATACAGGGGAATACCTTGTACCCGCTTAAGTACTTTATTCTAGTTATGGCTTTTGACGTAGAGACCTCGTCGTGTTGTTCTCAGTTTTTTTTTTTTAAGGTTTATTGACCTTACATTTGTAATGATTTTATTTTTGGTAGTTTTAAGAAATTATTATTTATTACTTTATTACCTAATGTAACTTACTTTACTTAATGTAACTTAATTTTAAGTACTATTATGTTTTTATAATTGAAAAAATGACCTTCTGCTGGAGTTTCTTGCGGCGCTTCTTCTCCGCAATGATGGTCTCGTCCGAAGCGCTGGTAGATTCACCCTATATTACCGACGTGTAAAAGAGCCTTCATGTGGCCTATTTACTGAATAAATATTTTGAATTTTGAGTTTTTTCCACCAAATATGAGAGCCCCTTATATATGGCCGCCCGTCAAGGATAAAGGATCAGATTAGTAAAAAATACTTGATCATCTGAAATTCTCCAGCGCGTCAGATTAAGGTAGGGTGAGTTAGTTACATGCTAAAACGTGTATATTCCACTAATCTGACAATTTGAGAGTGACGTAAAGAAGGGGGGAGGGCTACAAAGTTGTAAAATGTTACACTAACAAAAATTAGCGCTTTAAAGCTTAATTTTTCATAAACGGCTCCCTTAATCAAAAAGCTATTCTAGTAAACAAGCATATTTTTAAAATACCTATCCAACGACACCCCACACTATGGACGGTAGACGAAAAAAAATACATCCCCACACTAGGTAGGTACGTGTAGGGGACACTAAAAAAAACTTTTTTTCAACATTTTATTTTACCACTTTGTTGGCGTGACTAATATGTATATTCATGCCAAATTACAGCTTCCTAGCACTAAAGGTCTCTGAGCTAAACTGCGGTCGGACGGACATGGCGAAACTATAAGGGTTCGTAGTTTGACTACGAAACCCTAAAAACGTACACTTTTTTATTTGCATGCTATTTCCTGAGATTTTCAATTAATTAAGTTAAATGATTTAAAAAAAAAAAAAAAAGTCAGATTAGGCGAATCTCTCCAAATAATAGTCAGATTATGAGAAAGCACGTCTAGGCCATAAAGATGAACCATAACATTATTATCTTAATCTGACGCGCTTGACTATTTCAAAAGACGATGTTTTTTTACACATTCCAATAATGACCGCGAGTTTGCGTCACATCCAAATAGTCAGATTATTACACAAGAGCTTTTTTTTTTTTTTTTGGTTCACTTATCATCCCCTTTGATAATCTGACGCGCTGGATCACATATTTTTTTTAATTTTTAACTTTTACGTACGACCGCCCCCATCATGGAAACAATCAGATTAGCATACGTATATTTTTAAAAATACGTAGGGCATGGCAGATATCTATATCTGACGCGCTCGAGTATGTATCATTAAAAAGAAACACTTTTTTTTTCTAATCGCTAGAAACAGCCAATCTAACAGACAGGCAGGCCCATCCTAATGAAAAGTGGTTAGCCAGGCTGTGTTTGTTTGTGAAATGTTAGCCGCGTTTGAGCACTTTGACCCGTCACAAATTGATGCTTTAAAAACTATATAGTGTTGTGCGAACAAAAACGTCACATATGTTCGGTAAAGCAACCAAAAGCTCTCAGATTAAATAGCACTGACTTACCGATTTCAAAACCACTAAATTCGGCACTTCTAATTTTAAATAATTGATATCCTAGCGGCGGGTTGGGCTATGGTTTTTACACCATTGAGTTGTCCAGATTTATGGTCCTAGAGGTTAGTCCATACGAAGTAAAATTATATAAGTCTATGCAGTCACCCCGCCTCCCCCGATGTCTTCACCTGCGAGAGGGTCGCGAATTTAACACTCACCTTATTCTGCGGCTCAGCTTCCACAACGTTCTCGAAGTCGAGCAGTGCCTGATCAGCCTCCCCCAAGCCCAGGAGCGCCTGTCCCCGTCTAAACAGCCCCTTCACATTGTTGGCATCGAAATTCAGAGCCTTGGTGGCGTGGTCCCTGGTCTCGAAGTAGTGGGGCGGCGACACTTTAAGGTATACGAGGGCGAGGTTCAAATGCGCTGAGAGTAGCAAGTCTTTCGCTTCAGTTTTTACAGCGTCTTCTGCCGTGCTGTCCACGGGAACGTCTGTAAGTTTAAAATAACAAAGAACCAAATTTCATGGAATATGCAGCTTACGGTTTTGAACCCGTTACCGCCACAGGCTTATTAACTTTTGTATGTATGTTTAGTTTCAACATTTATTACGTGAAATGTAACTAATGCGTTTCAAACATCAAAATTAACTTGCCATCAAGTAGCGTAACCACACGCTTGTACATTTTTATAGCCAGCTGATATTTGCCAGCTTTGAAATAATTAGTTCCCTTCTCCTTATAAATCTTTGATTGTTCGAGTTTCTCGGGCCCATCCATCGACCAGGATTCTTTGGCTTTCTCGAAGTTGGTCAACTTCACAATGTACTCTACGACGGAGTTAGGTGGAACTCCCAATTTGGTGTTTCCCTCAGATTTGAAGGCGTATTTGGGCTGTATGGTCAGACGGGACTTCTCGCCTTTCAGGAACTTCTCCAATGCTCTCTCGATGCCCTCGCAGACGTCGCTGTCGGTACCCTCTCCGAGAGTGAACGTGATGGTTCTTGTGTCAAACACTTTGCCATCAGGCTGAATTTTGCCTTCCAATTCCACTGAAATAAAATTAATTATCTCATGTTAGGTTTCTTTTATTTTTAAGTTAATTAAGTTGGTGGAGGTGCTCTTTTGATTCCAATAGAATATTTTTGTTTCTTTCTTTCTAAATACACTCAAATAACAGTAATATTAGGTTACCTACTGTAATTTTATAGTGAAGCATTATTCTGTTGAAACCAAAGACCTTCATAATAGACGAACAGTATGTGGAAGCGAGAGTGCAGCCTCTTTATGCACGAATACGAGTGCGACAGTGACAGCGAAAGACGTTGACGTTGTAACCATTTTGAAAGCTAATGGTAGCCCACGGTAGCCCACTGGCGACAGCGTCTTTTAGTTTTTATTAAAATATTCAGGATAATTGTATAAACGTGGTGTCGAAACCGTTAAAAACAACAATAGTGGGCTGTGCAGTACCTGATTGCGAAGTCAATCATAGAAATAATCCAAACATTGAGTCATTTCACAGGTAATTATGATCCACACATAGTCATTTTTGAACTCATATTTTTAAGGATTCCTCCCAACAAACAAAAATTGGTCTTGTAGTGGCTTAAACGGCTAAAAATAATATTCTTATAAGAGCCGCATTACCGCTAATAAGGGTGCGTTTGGGCACAAATTATAAGAACAATAACTTTATACCCCGCTTTTAGCTTCCTTATTGTCTGCTTTTTTTTCTTAAACGTCTCATATTATGACAAGTAACAAGGATAACTTCCTTATAATGGCAAGAAAAAATCTCGTAAAAGTCAATACATCTTATAAGAGCCATTTATAAAACGTTAATAAGGGCGATCACCCTTATACATGTTTTATTATGTTCCGATACAAGGGAGTTCAACTTATTGCGGCAAATCAAAGTCTCTTAAAAATCCGTTGGCCCTTATAGCCGTCTGTTTATGATTCTGCAATAAGTCTTTTTTTAAAGTGATTTACATTTTCGTAACAGTTTGAAGAAGAAAGACAAACGTCAACCATTTTATTGGAAAGTGAACGGTAAGTTATTATTTTATGTAGTTTATTTACCTGACTTATGTGCTTGTGTATAGTGAAAAGTGCATGGGAATTCAAATGCATGATAAAAGGTGGTACGCTGTGTGTTATAATATCAACCCGCCCTCGAGTTTAAGCTGTTTTTGTGCTCCAAACGTTATTAATTATTTAGTCAGGTTATATACACTGCTATTATGAGGGCAAAACGATTCGCACATCCTCTACAAGGAGTCTATGAGACTGAAGACTTTATAATGGCAACGTTATATTACTTATGCTTTCGCCATTTTATACATCGTTAGGGTTCCTTAACTCACGAACAAAATCATTTACCTAGCTAGTCTTGTACCTTAGTCTTGTTTTTATAATATAAATTTATTTTTCACTTTTCTCTATAGTTCAGTTGGATGGAAGAGATCTATATAGGGATAAGCTCGGTTTGTGCACTAAATTTTCAGATTGACATACAATTTTAATTGTAAGTAGGTACACCATAAACGATGTAATAATAATGTTTATTAATGTTTGTCCGCAGACATTACAATGGTTGTGTACATATTGGCAGATATTGACAAATTTTTGAAAAGAGAAGATCTTAAATTGCATAATATTATGCGCTGGCCATGGAAGTGGACACATTTTATTCTAAGAAAGGAATGTTTTAATTGTGCACATCCGACCCATTCTACTTTACCTTTACAATTACAATTATATTCTTCCTCACTGGATTCCTTGTCATTTTCATTTTCTGTGAAATAATATTCTACGGAACCACAGGCTGATTCGTTGGTATCGGCTTGGTCATTTTGTAGTACCATAGGCACTGAGATCATAGGAGTACAAGTGGTGGGTGTAGTGCTCACAACCATGTTTTCATAGACCTTTTTCACTTTTCTTCTGTAACTACCGCTCCTTTTCAATTTCTTCCAGTCTTTTGAATCCATTTTGAAATGTAAATTCCGCTGCGTAATAAATTCACACAATCTGCTGTTTTTCTCAAAATGGCAAATCTAGTCATATAAAACATTGTAATATAACCGAATAGAGAATAATATCTTTATAATCTCTGTATAAGGGAATATGGATTGCTTTCATCCTTGTAAAGATCATATAAAATGTTAGAATTTGTTTGTTGGATAGACGTCGTATCAAATGCTTCTATAAGTTTAAAAGCTCAATAGTTACCTTATGCATTACTTTTATAAGAATCATTGGCCATATTAAAAGCCTTTATATAACTTCGAGTTTTATACGGCTAAAAAGCAATGTAACTAGCCTCTATAAGAAGAACAGATTTCGAACCCTTATTGTACCCTTATAAGTTGGCTATATTAACGTTTACCCAGCAAAATTATAAGAATATAGGTAATATTAGCCAAATCTTCTTATAATGTGCCATTATAAGGAACATTGACATAATGAATGCTCTTTTATAACAAGTATAAGAATTTAGACCTTATAGACTTAATTTTATAAGGTTAGTTTGTTTGTTGGGCTAGGTCCAAGGAATACGGTTAGTGGTCTAATAAGTACGATATATCATGTAGTTTTGTGTTTTATGCATATTTTTAATTATTATATGTAAAATGAAAAGATGTTGTGTCCGTGAAAATTTCCATTTTATAGGTAGTGATTGAATGTTTGAATCACACTCATCTATCGATAAGTTATCAATATGTCGATATTTCTTCATTTCTTCTCATAATTATTTAAACATTATTCCGAGCGATTATAAAACGCAACTAGGTAAATTGATCGCAGTTTATTATTTATCATTAAATGCCAAATAAAGTGAATACTTCCACTGTTTGAAAAGTATATTATTCCAGATGAACTTGGGTTATTTATTATTTATTTTAACCGAAGCGAAGCGAGGGCGGGTCGCTAGTTTCTCTATATAAGTAACTTTATTGTTGCCTAGTGCCCATATTAAAATTCCAGAATTTGTGTAAGACTGAAATTTATTAATTATTTACATTAAAAATTGATTGTATGATATGTGTGTGGTAATTACCATGAAAAGAGTATTATTATAGATAATGAAAGAATCTTGTGTTTTATTAGTGAAGAATGCTAGTTTTAAGTTCCACGTAAGATACAAACAAGTCTTATATAAACGAGTCTTTTTCATCGATATTTTTTCGATATAACGTACGGACATCACTAAAATTACTCACACACTTGTAAAATCACGCACACGTTGACATTTCCGTTTTGGTAACGCGGGAAAAAGGGAGTCTGTTCGTCTATTACGTCAGTTATATAAAGGTCTTTGGTTGAAACAAAGAAATGACTGAATAGAGAAAGTTGATATACAGAGCGTGAAGAGCATTGTTACTAAGTCTATTTCTATATTATTTTGCAGAAATTGTAACAATCATGCAATAAATTAGTAAAATTAGGGTCTTAACATTATGCTGACAGAGCTATCAATTACGTCCAATACTATTTTGAAATAGAACATTAGCACTAAGCAGTTTGCTATACATCTGATGATGATTCTTCACATTAAAATTTCGGTTTCTGTTTACTGCCGGTTTGCTGATTTGCAGTTTTATGTTTCCGGCCGGCACACAGTAACCCTATTTTTGTGTGTGTGTAAGTTTGTAATGAATAAACTGAATAACTACTGTGCCGATTTCAAAACTTCTTTCACCATTGGAAAGCTACAATCACCCTAAGTGACATAGGCTATGTTTTATTTTTCTGTGTGGATGGAGTCACGCGCAACAGCTACATTAAAATAATTTTGTTGACATTATGGTAGCACTTATTCTCCCTGACAATAAAAGCTACTATAACGTCTAATGCCGTTTGGCGTAGCGCAGTAGTAAGGCGCTCCTGAGTTACCTGTGACGAGCGAGCCATCGTTGGGGTTGTCCAAGCCTTCGCCCTGCTGCAAGATGTGTCGCAGAATGCCCTTGTTCTTGCTAGGGCTCAGGTCCTCCACCTTCCAGTCGATCATCTCCACCTGATACAATGTACAACGTTATTAAATGCCTGAAACGCCATAAGAATAAACGTTTTACGGCCTATGAATACCTATAGATCAAATGGGTGAATAAAACAATCATTAATATCATTATATCGTATGCACCCCATTGCATCTCATTGCCATAATTGCATGATATTAATATAGAATATTATCATGTAGGACATGACATGTCATGGTGAAAATAGAGTGGTAACTGACCAGACCTGTACTTCTAATTTTTACTTTAATTAATGTCTTTCACACCCTGTTAAGGTGTATTTCGCCAATATAGAGTTATTTACAGACACTCCCATGGTCTTATTAGAGAAATAAATCCATGTACAACATAAGCGCGGACTATTGTTCACTAAAAGACTTCCTCTTGTGGACTAGTTTTCATGCTCATAAAAACTTCTAAGTCCTCTTCAGGGCACTCTTTAGATGAATGACAATCCAGAATACTGCACACATTATAAAACCGTCAATGTATTTAGCTCACAGGTCACCAAGAAACATGAGGCCGCACTCACAAACCAGACTACTCAGAATAAGTTAATGACATTTAAGCAGTTCCTTAGTGATGATTTTTCATACACAGTTTGAAAAAGGAACAAGATAATTAACTATCATCGAAGTTTCTAGATATGTATGGGAAATCATGTAGATATAGAGGTCCTAAATAGTCGACTTACCTCAAACTGTAAAGTTGCATTGGGAGGGATCTTGGGAGGGTTGCCGGCGGCTCCATAGGCATACTGTGGGGCGCAGGTCAGCACACACACCTCGCCCTTCTTCATGGTTGCCACTCCAATGTCCCATGCCTTGATCACCAATTCTTTGAACCATCAACACAGTGTATAGTCAATCATGGAATTTGTTAATACAATATTGCTATTTTCAAATTAATATTTTGATTTTACATGTGTGAGAAGAGAACAGATGCTGTATTATAAACTGTAAGAACTTGCTAAAAGCGAGCCAGTAAAAGAGATGGATGGCTTGCTTGTACATGGCTATGACAAGAGACCTTTTTTTTTTATTCGTCTGCAGTTTCTTAAAACCGATATGATTTCTATCCTTGTCACAATCTCTCTCGCATCTGACAACATATTTATTATCTGTGTTGCTTAGAAATATAAAGATTGCCAAAAGATGACTAATTTGTCAGATTAGGTTATATTCTTTTAAACAGTTCTCTCTATTGATAGTGACACAAAAACATCCTTATATGCCTTAGATGTGTCCACAAGACTCAAGAGCAATGCAGCAAACTACCAAGCAATATGCCCTTCTTTGCTCTACAATTTTATGGCTGTGTGCCAGGATTCTGCAGCAGGTACATATTTGCTCATAAACTATTGCACTTGAAGTTTCAGTTAAGTATCTTGTTGCCCAAATATCAGTTACTCATAAAATAATTTAATAATTTCACCTAACCAAACCACATTTTCCTGTTTCAAGAACTATATTCGCAATCTTAACCACAATTTATGATAAATGACTTTGACCTGGTACAAGCAACTGTTTGCATACACAAGTAATTTAATTATTACTTTCAGATTAAATTACATATTATCATGTATTCTCCACAGCATACTTTTGTTTTCCATTCTTTCTTATTCTGAACCTTCTCTTTAACACACTGATACTATCTTAGATAGTTTTGGCATATTTATTGTGAGACTTAAGAGTTTTCTACTTTAGAGGGTAACTTGATCAATAATTTAATTATTACTTTCAGATTAAATTACATATTATCATGTATTCTCCACAGCATACTTTTGTTTTCCATTCTTTCTTATTCTGAACCTTCTCTTTAACACACTGATACTATCTTAGATAGTTTTGGCATATTTATTGTGAGACTTAAGAGTTTTCTACTTTAGAGGGTAACTTGATCAATAATTTTAGTGAAATGCAGCAAGAGTTTATAAATCCACAGGGTAAGACAAACAAATTTAGATATCTACAGTGGTGGCCACATAATTAGGGATGCTTGCGTTTTTCCCATATTATTGCCTACAAATATGTGACTTCAATTTTGACAATGGATCAATAAGTCCTTGACCATTTTTTTTTAATTTTTAAATGTTTGTACAATTAACCCTGCTGCAAAAGAAGTCTTGCATTATATATAAAAAAAATAGCAATAATTTATCAAGAACTTTTTGAATCGTGGTCAAAAGTGAAAAGTCATATTTGCAGGCAATTGTATGGGAAAAACACAAGCATTCCTAATAGAGTATTTGACAAGAGTGAAATTAAATTGGTTTTTCATTAACAGACAAACATTTTTAAAATACTAGGAAAACATCAATCTTTTATTTTGTTTGCTATTTTAAGATTTTTAAATTCATAAAATCCAACAATAAGGACGCTGTTTGATTGTGACGTCACGATATAGTAATCCCTAAATAAATTCCATAGTAACGGAGCGTTTTTGATGTTTCATAAAAAGAAGATGATTTGACTTTTGTCAAATACCGTATTTTGAGACCGCCACTGTATATACCTACATTTTGAGATTCCAATTCAACATCCTTAAACAAAATTATCAAGACAGCTTATGTGAGGCCGAGGCTTACCCTCAATTTTATTTACTTTGGTTTGTGATTCAAATGTATATCTGTCTTTAGGTATAACCTTTAATTGAACAAACCTACATATAACATAAATGTATAATTATCACAATTATTATCAACTTTAGCCTTCAGCATACCTTGAACCTAGCATCAGTTGAAAACACATAAAGCAGATTGCCAGAGATAAATGTTTCAAAGTTTTACTGCAATAACTTTGTATGCATAAATCAACGTGAATAAATGTATATATTGACCCCAGAGACCTAAACATTTCAAGCCCAGTAAGTGTCCTTCAAACAAACGAATAAATTAAATTTAATCTGCATTACATGACTTATTGAACCACGTTTAAAGCCTAAAAAGTAAATTGACAAAAATTACCTTTTCCTAATTGGAATTCGAAGGGTTCGAATCTGTCCTTACTGGAATCGAATTTAGTCCCGTCCAGGAGGGTCCCAGTGTAGTGTACCGTTACATGACAACCCGCGTTTGGAGTATCGGTACCCACACCCTCGGTGATGATCCTCTTGAGAACTCCACGGTCGCCCGCCTTGCTGATATCGACTCCTTCGTCGACGGTCATGATTACTCTATATCAAATTAAATTGATTCAGGCACGCCTTCAGCGCTCGATATGGACGATTGTATTGTATAAAACACTGCAAGTGCTAACCGCGATTACAATTATGATTACAATTCGCAACGTTGCCGTAGAACACGCCGCCGGTCGAAATGATCACAGATCACAGATAATAAGGACACTATAAGGGTATGTCTAGACAGATAGGAATCAAACTTGGAATTGACATAACGTTAGTAGTAATTGAGTACCGCACCGCAGTGTGGAAGAAGTGGCGCTAGTATGCAAAAAAAAATGGTGGAATAGCGGCAAATGAATTCTGAGTGAAGTTCATACTCGAACTTAACGATGTAAACTTCTTCGCAGTCATCGTTGATAAACACAAATTAGTTACCTTCGTTCAGTTCGAGAACCACTTCCAATTTTTGCATTTTGTTTATGATAATTGATAACTCATGTTTTTGTACCTGTGTGAATAGGGTCTATATCGAATGGCATACACTTATTAGTCCTATCGTTGTGTCGCATAACGTCTTTTGTCCTAATAACGTGTGGCATACACTTTGTTCCGCATATTTTTGATTGTCCGAAATTGTTGCTCCTATTATCGTGTGTCCTAAATATTATTTGTCCTATCGTTTGATATGGCTAAGATTCAACTGTCGAATGATTGATGTGCATAAATTGTAATATTCCTAATATTTAATGTGCTAAAATTTTTTTGACTCTATTTCTATATATATAAACAAAAGTTTTATTTCCAAACCTAACCTTGTCAAACTTGTTGGTTCTGGCGTTTCGCTCGCTCGTTAGGGTCACAGTTCTACCTAACACTCCTCCTCGCTTCGCTCGTCGTCGTACCTAACCTAACCGAAATCTGACCTGCCTGAAGGTACCTAGAATACGTAACGATTCTGACTTCACGCCTACATAGTTTAGTTTAGGTGCTGTAATTGTAGGCAGTTTAATAATAGGCAAAATAATTATTAGGACAATTCATGTTAGGAATTTTATGCTTAAGGTAATTAGGGGTCCATATTGACTCACATAAAATTCTTATTCTTATTTTTTGTTTTCTTACCGATTTTTATTCTTAATAATCACTCTTCATGATTTTTTTTCCTCATACTTTTATCTTCATAATTTTTAAGCCATAATTATCGCAATTCATAATGCATTTTTTTTTAGGAATGGTTACTTTTTGAGATGTCTTATAAATCTAACCTAACCTAACTTAACCTTATTACACGTAAGATATTTAAGAAATGGTGAAAAAAGTACGGCTTCATTAATATTGGCGTTATGAATTCAGATGATTATGAGTTCTGATCGTTAGTACTAAAAAAAATTATGAAGAGTATGAAGAGTGATCATTATGATGTAAAATGGTATGATAAACATTTTCGGACTTCCGATAATAGGACTTAAAAAGGTATGTGAGTAGATACGCACCCGGTAATTAGACTTTAGAGTTATCAATATTAGGACAAACTTGCTTTAGGACGGTAAATGAGTATGCGCAAAAATTATTAGGACAAACGAGTCGCATGCAATTCAACAGTATGCCAAACATTCTCGGCCAAACATTCTCGGCCAAACATTATTAGGACAAAAAACGTTATGCGATACGACAGGCGCCCGTGTGAATAAGATGGTTTCAGTTTTCAAACTACTTAAGTATGTACCTATTAATACATTTTTGACACTAAACTGATGCAGTGAATCAAACTATAAAGTAGGAAAATATACTTAATTAGCGCAAGTATAGTGTTTAAAACGTGCTCATTATCCTTTCCGCCAGGGCTCAAGCTCCTTACCAAAATTCATAGAAATTGGTTTAGCGGTTTAGCTGAGAAAGCGTAACAGATCAACAAACAGAAAGACAAATTTTCGTATTGATAATATTAGCATGGATAATATTCTGCAACAACTAAAACTCCTAAGGACCTAATACGCAAACCGACTTACACGGAACCACAGCACAGTATATAATATAGCTAAAGCAGTAAATAAACTAGGAACAAATGTCCGAAACGACGCCCTCATACAGGCGCACGCCTCTACGAGACCGCGAAGTGGACATGGCAGTGCTGTAAGACTCGAGTGTTGCGGCGTCGTTGAGACCAATGGTTTCCTTTGCATTTTATATAATTTCTTCTTTCTTTTTCTGATTCACGGCGACTAATTAATGTTAATAATGTTGGAGACTAGGCAGTCTGCGTAGATCTATTGCTGCTGACTGTAGGCTGTAGGTAAGTATACATTTGATGGCATCAAATATACCTACATAATGTCTACACATTTTCAACATATTCCATGATAATAAGGTGAAAAATGCGGGAATATCTTTTGTATCAACTGCACAATCAGTACATTATACATTATTAAAACGGAACAAATATTGATATAAAAAAATATCGGTACTTATTTTTCATCACACTTGCTCGTAAATAGTGTCCTAACATGCTAGAAAAATCGACCGTAAATCCAAAATAATACCCGGGGGCCTTTTTTTTACCATTACGTAACTAAAGTGCGTAATAGCTTCTTTTTTTTAATATTATACGTGGACTCAAACTATCACAATACGTCAGGACCCCAATTCTTGTGCCATTCGATATGAAGTGTCATTCGAGATGAAATGTCAGTTGCATACAATTTCCTAAAAATCTCGCATATAAACTATTGATCTCGATTGTCACTAGAATCGGACTCCAAACACGTTTGACATTATCTGTGGTAAGTCACAGACAATGATGTACACAGATTATAGGATATGTCTATTAAAGACAGATAGGAATCAAACTTGGAACTGACATAACGTTAGTAGTAGTTGAGTCCCGCACCGCAGCGTAAAGCAGTGGCGCTAGTATGCCAAAAAAAAAAAAAAGGAGGAATGGCGGCAAATGAATTCTGAGAGCAGTTCATTCTCGGATTGAACGAAGTAAACTTCTTCGCACTTTTGGTTGATAAACACGAATAAGTTAACTTCGTTCAATTCGAGAACGAATTTTTAATTTCTGCAGTTTGTGTATGATAGGAACTCATGTTTTTTTCCCGTGTGAATAAGATTGTTTCACTGATTTTAAACAAGTATTGATACATTTCGACAATAAACTGATGCAGTGAAACAAACTATACAAAATAGTAAAGTATACATAATAGGCGCAACTATTGTGTTTCCAATCCACAAAGACACACACGTCCCAACATCTAATTTAGCTGTAACGAGATTGGATTATGAAATCAAGCAGCTGGGTGCGTCTTTGTGAATTGAAAATATAATACCGTAGAAATTATAAACCGTATTAAATTAAAAACATTTATTTTGCAATTAAGTCAAATTTATTTTAGTCTACCAGCGTTTCTCAAGAGAAGACCATTTTTGAGAAAAAGCCCCGTACAAAGTCTCTAGTTAAAAATAACTCTTACTAAGATTATACAACATTAAGATATAATTACATAAACATTATTTCATTGAAAAGATACATAAATGAATAGTGTATGCATTGTTCCGCCATACCGTGGTCCCATTCACAATCTACCTAGTCTCATATTCATACTGTTTGGGTCACAGTACTATTTGCATAAACATGGGTTTTTTGTAATACTTGAAAAGTTATATCGGCATTAAATCTTATATCATGAAAATGAAAACTACTTTGCATCTCTCCTAAATTTCCGTATGTCAATAGCGGAACCTACAGAGGAATGATTACTTTTATCGATGGTATTCAATTTACTCATTTAAGTACCTAAACTTTTGTGGTCCGACAAGCCCTTAGGCAGTGATGAAAGTGTTCATTACTCTGCTTCGTACCAATTATGAATTGTTAGCGTAAGTTCTAATTTCTTGTTAAGCTGCTTTTTCTAACAAAATTCAGATAAAGAGGCAATGAAATTTTTTACAAATAATTGCACCATGAACTAGACGTTTCGGTTGGCAACCACGAATATAATCCACGTAAAAAATATTGTAACATTCTCAATCTTAACTTGAAAAATATTATAAGCTTTCGCTGACCACTCGTAGATACTAGGAGCCGCGCCCGTTGATTCTGAAATAATAAAAAAGTTTTGTCTAATGTATGCAACACTTCATGCTTCAGCTAAGTCTAAGGGGACAGCCCTTCGTGAAAACCTGTGATAAAAACTAAATTCAATTATTACAATGAGTGTAATTGGAATTACTCTTTTAACTCCCGTGTTTAAAGGTTTAAACGACTTTAAAAAAGGCCGAGGTTCTCAATTTGTCTGTTTTTTTTTATGTTTGTAACCTTGGAACTTTCGACTGGGTGAACCGATTTTGATGGTTTTTTTTTTATGTGAAAGCTGATGCTTTCCGTTTGGTCCCATTTTCATCAAAATGAAGATCTGATGGTGATATCCATGAGTAATCGATGGAACTCTTCAAAATTTATAGACACACCTATAGCGATTTTGGTATTTTTCATTGTAACTCGTGTATTTGCTCTTGGAAAGCACTATTTGGTGAAATGGAACTGATGATGAAGACCACTGATGGCCACCGGACTCCTAAACACTGTTAAAAGATAAATACTTACCATTCGTCAGTGCGCCTGCAATACCGCGTAACTAACAAATTAAATAAGTTGCAAAGTACACCTTAGCACCTAAGTCAGTAAGGTACATTTTGCAACTACATGATTTTTTTACTTACGCGGTATTGCAGGCGCACTGACGCATTTATTTTATTTGTGGACTGAAGTATTTCAATGCTGGGCTTGTTCATTTTCACAATCTTCTTATCTCGACCTGAGGTGCGCTGACACTGGTTATCCCTTGAAAATAATAAATTATTAATATAATTCTTCATATTTTATTTTATCTTATCATTGCTATTATGGTCGATTGCACCATCATGTTACGTCTGTAAAGTCTTGTCAGATTTACTTAATTATGAAAGTGTGAAACTTGACTAAACTAAACGGTACTTTGCCCCTGGTTATCTCGATCTTTCAAGTTGGTAAATTACTAAGTAGCCAGTACCTAATAAAATAAACTTCACTCATTGCTAAAACCTTTTGCGAGTAGGTAAGTGCATAGTAATAAATCATAGAACAACAATATGAATGAATCAGATTTTTATTCGCGATAAGTTGGTGTGTAACTGAGAAAAACCACTAGACTATCCATTTTTATAAATTCAACAAACTCGTCTTTAAAGACTGTTTATGTGTCTTTCAAATGATTAGATAATACTTATACAGAGCAAGTGGCCAAAAAGTGAACATACCACCAGCGCCGTGCAGGAGCGGTTTAAATGATGACAATCCTTTCCTCAGGAATGTCTCTTTGAAAACCTAACAAAAGTAAAATAAGTACCTATTGATTAAAAGTTCTTTATATTTATTTATTTATTAGGTTTACCAACAATTTTTAACACATTCATATCATCATTAGCTTGCGTTAACAGTTATTTACTAAATGCAACAATCACTTAAAGGTAAACACCACATGCATTATAATAAGAAAAATAGTGAAGTAAGCAACAACAATAACTTAAAAATCTAAGTGCTTAACCACCACATGCATTATATAAAAAATAATTTGAAGTAAATAGCAACAATAACTTAAAAATCAAAGTGCCCAAAAATGCTTACGCTAATAAGTGAACAGACACTTATGAACACATTTTTAGGGTTTTTTTAACTACGAATCCCTTAAGTTTCGCCATGTCCGTCCGTCCATAGCCTAGCTCAGAGACTCTTAGTACTAGAAAGCTGTAATTTGGCATGAATCATATATGAGTCACGCCAAAAAAGTGGTGAAACTAAATTTTGAAAAAAAAAAGTGGCCTTCCTGCACTTATCCTATCTTAACTCATTGGTGGGGTCCTTACGGATACACTTCAACCCTATGAGCTCTTTCAGCGCTTAATCCAATGCAGCCTCCACTCCTTCCAAATAGCGGATAGTGTAGTGTAATAGCAGGGCCTTGAAATCGATTGGTTCTGGGTAGCCTCCTCATTACACAGGTATAACAATAGAAATACAAAACACACTCTTTTCTGTCGACCTCTTTAAAGGACGAGTTCTGGCCGAGGGGATTTCGTGGCCGCCGGCTAGCTGACACCGCGAAAGTGTATAAGTAGGTAGTCGTTTTATTTTTATGTTATATATTGTTATTTATGTTAGTATGTAAGGTATTTGTAAATATGGACCTTGTAGTCTGAAATAAAGTTTGAACTGACCGACTGTAATAATAAACAGTGAGATCAAGTACCCCCTTCTGTAGTCTCTCTAAAGAGAAAATTAAAAACGTTGTGGTTGAATGAGTCGTGAAGCTAAGCCCTATAATGATTTATACATATTATACAATTGTATTATATATGTGAGTTTATATTAGTTTATTTGTTTAATTTATTTATAATAAGTATCAGCATCTCATTTTGCTACTTTTGGTGCAAACTCTTCTTGGCTCCATATTCGAAGTGTTCACAGTATAGTTCGCGCGCTCGACGATAATAATTTTGTCTACATTAAAAGTAAAATATAAATTAAAAATAAATAGAGGAATCGAAGATGGTGTATGACGAGTATTCATCGTAATAGAACAAGGTTTGTAATATTTTGTTCAGTATATTGGGCTTGTTTTATAAAAATAACGCACGTGGAGTATGTTGTGCCTACGCAGCTTTCGCGCGATAGCAAGCTCTTCGTTACGGGCCAAAAAACCGACAAAAAGAGGTTAACAAGGTGCGAATCAGCGAAAAATATGCGAATCGGCCATCCACGCGTTCGCGCGCGAATATGGAGCTCCCATTACAATAAGACACTAGATACTTAAAGGAAAACCCTTACTGAGCGTTAATGGCACGGCCGGTTGCCCAGACAGAATCTCTTCTTCGGAGAAAAGCGTAGGACACGCCATTGTCATCCTACAGGGCTTTGGCCCTCCATAAAATAAATATTGCTTTTCAAAATGTAAAACACACACTTTTAAATTTTCCAAGTTCGAATGACTTTTCGACACTAAATTGCCAGCGTGTGGCGTCAGCAGGTCACACCAGATACTTTTTAAGTCTGCGTTCCGAGGGAACCGGAAAATAACGTTTGATTATCCACGGTCGAGTTGCAGACGGGAATAATACATTTATTGTACGGCATGATTTTGCGAACAGAATTTCAAATTGATGGATGGAGTGAACGGAAATGGAACCTGGAAACGATTTAAAAGAGATAATTATTAAGTATTAATTTTAGATAGATCTTTATAACACAATACCAATTTTTTGGCATACACCGTCAAGCGCAAAGTCACTTCGCATCTTTCATTTCAAATTATTGAATGAATGTAAAAATGACCCACAGATAAAGCAAAGTTAACGACTAAACTATTCACGCTTCGTAACATCATTCAATTAAGTGAACTGTATAGGATACCTTATGAACTTCAGGTCATGATTCCCACAAAGTGACAATGACGTCCCAAATCAGTAACGTAAAAGAGTGAATGAGGTAGATTCCAACCCGTATTCTGATGATGTAGTCTGCCGCTAATAAGTTAAAAATATGATCTTTTGTCTGATTTTATTTCATTTCCTCGCAATTGTGATGAAAAACATTGTATGTTACACGGGTGGTAAAGGAAATACAAAGCTCGAGTCATTAAAGCCCTCAGCCTTCGGCTTCGGGCTTCAAGCAGACTCTCGTTTGTAATTCTTTCTTTACCACCCTTAATACACAATGTACTATTATACACTTCTACGTAAAACAGATCTTACCATTTACCCTTCTATAAACAAAAACATTAACAAAACCAACGATTTATAATTCGCGGGTGATAAGGTCAGTGACCCCAACAACGATACATAGGGGAGATTAAAAAAGTAAAAAAAAATATTACAAATACATTTTTGCATGTATTATTTTCTTCAGAAATTGCATTACGGATAACTCACACTTTTTCAACAATTTGTTCTTTTTTTCTAATACTCATTAAAGTGAATATCGCGTAATCTTCTTCTATTCATTGGTACTTTTCTCTTGATATGAATGTCATAATGTCGCCCTTCTTTTTTAGGGTTCCGTAGTCAAACTAGGAACCCTTATAGTTTCGCCATGTCCGTCCGTCCGTCCGTCCCCAGTCTAGCTCAGAGACTCATAGTACTAGAAAGCTGTAATTTGGCATGAATATACATATTAGTCACGCCAACAAAGTGATAAAATAAATTTTTGAAAAATATTTTTTTTTAATGCACCTCCCCTACACGTAGCGTGGGGATGCCTTTTTTTTTTCTTGCCTACCCCATAGTGTGGGGGGTCGTTGGATAGGTCTTTCAAAAATATTGCGGGTTTATGAAAACAATTTTTCGATTAAGGGATCCGTTTATGAAATATTAAGCTTTAAAGCGCAATTTTTTGTTAGAGTCAAGTGTCCGTCCCCCCCCCCCCCCCCTACAGCCAAAACTACAAATACTAAAAATCTGAAAAATATCTTCAACGAAAGCGCATATAACGAATTTTAAAGGAAAACTATCACGGATAAGTAGACATGATTAGTTCCTGAGATACAGGCGACTAAAGTGTTTATACCTATCAAAATCGCCTATGATAACTTTGATAGAAAAATTGTTAACGGGGGGGCCTGCACGCGCGGGGGGAGTCGTACTGTGCAAGTAACAAATCGAGCGACAGCCGCGCTCATAAGCGCGAGCGCCTAGATGCTGTTCGCATATCCTATAATCTGTGGCTGTTCGGACGTGCCCCGAAATGCTACCTACAAGTTTGAGATTTGCGATCTGAAAGTTTACAAATAATCGATTAGATTATTGATTTGAGTCGAGTATCGTTTAGAAAACTTAAAATTCTATTTACTGGCCCTTGTTTTTTTTTTCAATTTCTATTAATTACTTTATAAAAGATTAAAATTTTATTGTAATTTAAAGTCGGTTTGAAGCAGTTTAGATACCTAACTACCTACATAGGTATACTGATCTCACACTTAAAAGCTTGGCTCTTGTTTGAGATATTATACAGGGTAACACGTAAGACGTAATACAAAATGTTATTTTCCGAATCTACTCATGATTACGATCAACTATTAATATGGGACCAACTTCGAAAACGTAAACATAAAATCGACGTCTCCATACAAATTGTGAAACCAGCTGATTGCTTTTAGTATGGGAGATTCAATTTTTTTCTACCGATTTCGATATTAGTCCCATAGTAAAAGTTGATCGTACTCATGAGAAGATCCAGAAAATAAAATTTTGTATTACGTCTTAGGTGTCACCCTGTATACGATTTTATAAGAAAAAGAATCATTACTTAGGGCCTGTTGTTTGATCAGTAGTTAAACTAACTAATTGTTAATTTTTTTAAAAAGGAATTGAAAATTTGACACATTTCCTTGAGATTAAGGTCAATGTGGGTAAGACCGTCTACAAGGCAAGTCCGTCTACCCGCTATAACTTCTGTTGTTGAATAGGTACATCGCCGACGGCTGGCTCGGTAAAACAGCATTTTGTTCTAATTCCATCACTTCATAACAGATGTCGCTACGACAAAAACTATGGAAGTAGTTCAACTGTCAAGTTTTTTCGTGTTTTGAACTTGAAAGGTAAGTTAACGATCTGTTCGAAGAAAAATCATAAAAAATAGAAATTCAAGGTGTTTTGGATCAAACAGTAACTATGTAAGTAATTTGATAACCACCTCACATATTACCGTTGTTAAATAATACAAAACTGCCCTAGTTTTGTAATTATAAATATGTGAATCTCTAACCTTAAAACTTTGCTAAGTTGGAAAGACCGTCTAGTGTATTCGAGGGAAATCCGTCATATGCCGGTCTTACCTCAAATCAGATATTGCCAACCTTTTCCGCATTAGAATTTTATTCTTGGATGTTGTTGCGTCCGTTATAACAATAAATCATTTTGCTATTAAAAAGTTTTTTTTTGTTGTAGTGTAGTTACATCTTATTATAGTGTTAATGTGTTGGAATTATCAAATTACTTACCTAAAATAGAACTACATAAAAAACTTGGTGTCTGCATCCATGCACACTTCGTAAACTGAATAATACACGAAATAGTGCAAGAATCAAGTTATATTACTATTTGTTTCCTTGATATTTCATGCATATTCAGCCCACGAAACACTAGATGCAGGAACCAAATAAGCAATTACAACGGCTGGGCCTGACCCCACCTAACTCCCTTTAGTCGGTTTTAAATAATAAACAGCCAGCGGTATTAAACCAAGGAGTATTTTTCATGTTCCTCTAAATTTGCCACTAATTTTTTTTAGACGACAATAATATTTTTTGTGATAACTTTATGAAGGTCGTTAATGATTACAATGGTGTTTTAAGAGTTTTTGTACAATTAAAACAAGTTTTGATTATAATGACACTTTTTTTCTTTACCAAAATATCTCATGACGTTACATTTTATGCATGTAAATAGTTGGTATTTAGTATGTGTACAGTTCATTTAAACATTCTCACATATTACCAATATAAAATTGCATTTCCAAAAAACTTTTACCGCTTGAGGCCCACCATACTATAAACAGTGAGATTTTTGTAAATAGTAATTTGAATCTACCAGTAAGGAAATAAAGTTCAATTACCTTTTAGACTTAAATAAATGCTTCTATCAATTTTGAAACAACTTGAACTTGCAACTTTAATGCCGTTGCAATATGGTTTAAATTAAATTGATTTTGTACCTCCTACGGCACACCAGGTCTCACAACATTAAAACAAAAAAAGGTTTACGACTTCTGATCTTAGATATATGCCGGTCTTACCCCATAAATGAGAAAAATGATTATATTTATCACTAGGAACCTTATTTCAATGATCTGAAAGTATACATTTCATCGGCTTAAGCTATTAAATCAGCCAGCTCGTTTCAATGCGTGTTTATACATCTAATTATGTGTCAAATCTCCACTAGACGGTCTTACCCGAAATGCAAGGGAAGACCGTCTACACGCCGAGTTTTAAAAAAAATGCTTCTATTTAGTACAGTTTTGACAGATCCACTGTTTCGTTATACCTTCATCGTAAACTATAAAATTGTCTATCATATGCGATCATAACGGTTTATCTAGGTTGTGTATTTGCTGCGTTAGATCCGAGCAAACATAATTTAAAATGAAGTATGCCGGTCTTACCCACATTGACCTTACTTCAAATTTTCGGTTCCTTTTTAAAATTTTAATAATTAGTTAGTTTAACTACTGATCAAACAACAGGGCCTTAGTAGACTTAATTAGTTCCTGAGATACAAGCGACTAACGGGTTTATACCTACTAAAAATCATCTAAGACAGCTGCAGCGCCAAATAACTTTAAATAGAAAATTGGTTTATACATGTTGATTTTTGAGATAGTTTTTTGTGTTTGTCGTTACGGCTTCGGAACCCTACACTGAGCATGGTCCGACATGCTCTTGCCCGGTTTTATTCAAAATATCTATTATCAACTGCACATTCGGCTTCGCGGGAACTTTTTGGTTAAGTCGGCTGTGCCACCCTTCCACGGGATTCGTTGTTCGCTGGTTTTCGTTAGCCACGCCTCACATTTCGAAGAAAGGTACCCATTGATTTTCAAAATATGTACAAAATTTCTCGAAATCTGCCTACCTATATGTCTAGCCTACCTACCTATCTAAAGCTTCAATTTAAAAAACAATCACATGTTCAACTAAGTATAAAATCGAGTTTTAACTCTCATGCATCATAATCTGCTTATATTTGACGGTAATAGGATCAAAAAATATGTGCACAGTTTCAAGAAGTTTCTACCGTCTACATTTAGCGGAAATTCTTTCTTTTACATTTCTACGGATGGCTTGCAGGTAGTGGAAGAAGCAACCGCATATAATGCGTTGATTACACCTAACGAGTACAGTGGCGAGTCAGTAAATGAGCTCTCGGGTCTCGGCCGAGAGAGTCGCCGAACCGAGTGGGTGGTCACACGTATTTACTATAGTGGCGAGTCCAGTTCAGATTTGATCACGCTTACGTCTGCAATGGATGCTTGGTGATGGATGAACGAACGAGTGGCGAGTGGCCGAGTGACAAGCGAGTACGTGTTCATACGTGCCGAGCGGGATATCGAGTCGCTGCGGGGGCAGAAGAATGAAGCGGGGAGGTGGGTACTCGGCCTAGTAAACAGATTGGGATTCTAGTGACTCTCTCGCCTCTCTGCTCGACCTAGCACTCGGCCGAGCACTCGTTAAACTGTTTATACCTACCGAGTACTCGGCCGAGGACACTGACTCGCCACTGTACTCGTTAGGTGTACCTAATCAACGCATTATGTAGGTGGGTGGGTACCTGTACATTTTTCAAGGCGTTGAACTGTGCCGGTCTGCTTTATAATATTTTTATTTCTAGACCGAGTTCTTCTTTTACCACAGTACTTAGACAGTATGTTTGGACGTATGTATGCCTAAAATATTTGAGGAGTTTCCTCAATTCCTCATGGATCCCTTCATCATCAGGTACCTCGGAAGTACACTCTATCAAACGAAAAACAATTTTTGATATCGAACCGTCTCGAACCATAATTCTGGGAGACATCGGTGAACATAGGTAGGTAGGTAGGTACATAAAAAAGTACATACCTACAGTGGAACATAGAACCTCCTCCTTTTTTGAAGTCGGTTAAAAAACGAGAAAGCTTGTGGCTTAGAAAGTATGGATTTATTTTGAATGTAATTTTAAGGTTTTAAACAATATTTTATACCTATTTTTAGCCAAGGGAGGCGTAGGTATGCCGCAAGGTAACGTTATTTACAAGTAAGTATCATTAAAACATTAATAACTCCTAAACGAATTAACATATTGGAAAGTTATAACACTTATGTCCAGAACTAGTAAAGAAGGGGCTTTCTTATTCCGTGATATTACGTCACGCTCTGGGACACCCTGTATAAGTATCATACACAATTATAAATCAACAGTTTTTGTGTGTTCGTTTGCGAATCCTAAACGCTGCAACGACTAGACGGATTTGGATGAAATTTGAAATCGAGATAGTTTATACTTACCCTGGATTAACAAATAGGCTACTTTCCATCGTGGAAAATTTAAAAGTTCACGAGCAAGAGTCACGAGTCTATTGATGAACATATAAATAGTATGAATATGTGTTTAGGTAATATTTAAAATAAACTATCTCTTTTTGATAAATTGATGTTTCTATTTATTTTTAGACATTTTGTTCAACTTGAATAATAATAATAATAATAGAAGAAAAGAGTCATTATAGTTCCAACACTGCCAACCCTAAAGAAAAACGAAAAAATAGTAATATCCGGCCAAGTGTGAGTCGGGCGGTACGCGAGTCCGACTTGCACTTTTTATCCCCAGTCAGATTCGGGTAAGTAACCAAATTATAATTTTAAGTTGTTACTTTCAGTAGTTTCAGAAAAATAACTGTCAGATATCAAACTCTCAAGATAAGGGTTCCATTTTACCCATGTTTTACCATATTGAGACAGAACCCTAAAATAAAAGTAGTAATATTTTCTTTTGCAGGAAAGCATAAATTATGCAAACCATTACACTGTTTAGTTACCAAATAAAAACAAAAAGAAATAAATGCACTAAACTATTTATTCATTTTAATATTCAGTCTTTCTTGCAGCTGTAGCAATTGACAGGCACCGCACTACCTATACCACATTTTAAAACACAAGTTTGAATATAAAAATCAGAATGTATTAAAATGCTAAAATGGAATTTACACTAGTGAATCCAACATTTCCTTAAGATGAAGACGCTGTCCAATTTACTAGCCATCAGAATTCGTAATTTTAATTCATGCCTTTGACATCATATGTTTTGACTTTTGCGGTTACTTGGTCAGGCCTAAAATAGGTCACTCTTGAAATTCACATCAGTAATTAAATTTTAGCAAGACATATTTTCTTAAACTATTTTTTTTTTACCTTAGGGTTTGTGACAAACTTTCTATGAAGATGGTAAAAAAAAACTTAACACGCTCCCTGTGCTTTCCTCAAATAGGATGTATTTGTGCATCACATGTGAGCCACAACACCTTGCAAACTTGAAGGGTTATATAAATATGCACATGTGAGCTTAATCATTAATAATAGTTATAATTTCAGTTACCGTATAGGATTGTGTTAAGTGTTAAGTAATGGTACTTTCAAAAAAGCTGTCATGAACAAAAAAAAACATACTTTCATTCCCCATTAAATTCATTCATGGCAGCTCTTGTGAAATGATGTTACATCTTGATTGCTGGCAAAAGCTACTTTGTTTTTAAAGCAACATTTAATTTACAAAGTTTAGCAATACTCTTACTTAACCAAATGTAACCGAAAAGCTCTAAAAACTACATGATAATGTTAATCAGCCAATTGAAGAAGTACATTGATATGTCAAAGCTCAACAAAACAGGTGGGTTATACATGGCAATGCAGTTCATTTTATGGTAAGCATAAAACATAGAGATGCTTTAGCATTTATACAGCTTTGTCCTTTCTCTCAGGATGAATTGAACTGCATAGCTAAGACATAATAATGTGCCTGATCTGATTAACTGTTTAACACATTGAGCGCATCCATGTGGCTCCGTTAACACAATTGCTTCCTTGAAGCACAGTTCTCATAACCAATCTCTGCGTTTTCCGGCTTATAGTGAAAACTGTTTACTAATAGAGAATAGCCACATGGATTGTTGTTTACATTTAGCTAAGAACCTAAAGAAATGAAATATATTGGCTGTTTATCTTCACAATTACACCTAATACATACAACTTTATACATATTTTGTTTGGCCTAAAAGTCCTGACAAATTTATAAAAAGTTCAACAATATCACTTAAAAACACAGGAAAAGATGTTCAAAACAATGTATAATGACTCTAAACCAAATGATCAATAAGTTAAATATAAGTACCATTTCAACCATTTTCTTAAGTAATTAATTAAATTTAACAAGTATTAAGGCATTTGGTTGCATAGTATCTATAATTTTTTTCATTAGCTTGTGTCAGCAGTTTGATACCAGGTTCATGTAACCATTCATCTGATCCATCACAACAGTCACAAATCCCATCATTGATTTTACTGGATGGGATCATATAAGGTGAGACCCTTTTATTATTGCTTTGGCTATCACAATAAAATGTACCATTTCCGCATGCATTAGTGCTTGGCTCATCGCTAGCATCTTCACAGTCACAGTAGTCATCATTCACTTGCTCAAATGGAATAGACTGTTCTGATTTCAAACATTTGAATTCACTCTTCGCATTCGGCCTGTACCGCGGCATAATGTAGTATAGAACACCTCTTATCACTCCATGCGAATTTATATATTTGTCGGATTCAGGATGAACGTGAACCAATTCTTCTAAGTCTACAACTTGTTCAAGTACTGGCACAACTCTATTATCACCAGAAATTGTCGACGTTATGGACAAGAAGAAGTAAAGTTGGTAAAGAATAAAGCAAATTACCATACAAAAAGTCAGAATGATAATGTTCTTTTTCTTTCTTAGACCCATTTTTAGGGAAATATTACCTCATGTGTATTGACTACACGAGACTAATTCACATTTTCTTTTGTTACAATAAAATTATTCTTTGTTTTTTGCATTAACGATAAAATAAATTACGGCTTAATCCCCGGCTCTGTTGTCATCGTCTTGTCTGTCAAACCAATCATGTGTCATAATAGTGTCAAGTCTAGCGTTTGCGTTTGGTTCAAGGTGACAAAAATCAAGAAAACCATAAAAACTTCGTTTGTAAAAGGGGTGATTTATACAGTGTGTTACCAGCACCCTGGCTTTTTTTAAAGTAGGTTAAATTAACGTATATCTGTAACGTAACTATGACATTAATTTAATTTATAAAGACATTTTCAGGCTTTGTTAACTTTCGAACAAAATTTTAATTGCCAGCAATGTAAAGCACAGCAATTTGACAAGTGTAAATGACAGTCGACGGATACTTTGATTATTATGATTTGCCCCCGTACCACGACATGCCTTGTACTAAGCAACAGCGATACTGATAACGATGAACACGCAGCACATGAAATTCATTAAAAATGGACAGTATCTAAGAAAATTAATTGTGAAGTTATTTTAATTATTTTTTAATTGATAATACTTGCAAACAATTGCTTAGGCAACATATTATCGGTAATTTTAATAAATGCCCGCATGCCGGTAACACACTGTATATAGACGGTCGAACTTTAAAACCGCGATCTTAAAGCTACTGTTACACATGCTCTATAATAGCATGCTAAAAAGCGTGCTATTGAGTATGCTCAATATGAGCATGCTTATGAGCAGTTTACATTTGCTAGCAATAGGCAAGCTAGTTTTAAGTATGCTCCTGAATAAGCATGCTCAAAGCAAACACTCCAATACACATGCCATTTTATAGCGTGCTCTCTCGCTCTCTGTCAGTTCAAACAAAACCATGGACAATCAAACAGCTCTCCGTATGGAGCTGAATAAGACAATTCCACAAGCACTCGTGATTTCGGTATAAATTTACAAATTTGAGCGTTTTTTCGTCGCCCCAGCGAGACATTTTGCGTGAAAATGGTGCACACTCACCTGTTGCGAACGACTGATCGATACTAGCATGCTCAATAGGCAAACCTGTTCACACACGCTAAAAGCACGCCCCCCTCCACCCGCGCTGCAGGTAGCATGCCCAAAAATCGCACGACCGTTGATTTTTGAGCAAACTCTAAATGAGCATGCTCATTATTAGCAATGTTTCGACACACATACTACTAAGTAGCAATTGCTCAATAGTGGCATGCTTTCGTGCTAGTAATCAGCATGTGTAACTGTAGCTTTAAGTTCGCGAACTTAAGGTGCGTCCTCACCGCTGCTTAACGGTGCGTATATTACGGTGCGTCAAAAACGGCGCCATGTTATTACTATGACCCCGTCTTTTGTTTAAGCAGTGGCGTTAAGCAGCAGTGGCGTTAAGCAGCAGTGGGGTCGCAGCTTTACTCGGCTCGCGTCAGTGACGCACGTTAAAGTTTGCTCACACTTCAAACGCAAAATGTTGTTGACTTAGTTATTTCATATAACATTTTGATCGTAGCCTGTTTGTGCTAAATGTGGTTCTGCAGTTGTGGTTCTGTAGCTCTGCCTACCCCACTCTGGAAATTACGGCGTGTAGGTATGATGATGATATTTAAAAAAAACACTCATTTTAGGTTTGAACTAGAATTTTTGAACCATAATAAACAATTAACATTATTATTATTACCGTGACGGACTTGCACGATGGAATTTTTGATTATTTCGACGATATTGCTTACAGCAGGCTGTCAGCAGCATCGTGCCTGTCGATCGTGCGCCGCTGTACGTCAAGAAGGGTAGTGCGTAGACTGCTAAAGCTGCGTGAACACAACAAGGCTTCAAATTCGCGCGCAATTTTTATACAACATTAGCCCAATAGGTACCACCAACACTGGAAAAAATATTAGAAGCATCGCTCTATTACGATGAATACTCGTCATCCACCATCTTCATTTACTGCATTGCTTTTTAATTTGTTTTTTACTTTTAATGTAGACTTAATTGGGATACACCAGTTTTTGACAGTTAATAATTAATTGTAACATTTTTTCCATTCCTCTAAATGGTTTTTAAATTTTCATACATTGTCAAAAATTGGTAGGAAGTTCCATAATTTCAATCATGAGTTTCTACAATAAATGTTGATGCCGTCGTTTTAACCCTTATAAAAAATTTCACCACACAAATTATTAACATTCATCACATATAACACAAAAGAGAAATGGTCTCATGAATATATTAATTTCATCCTAGGAATTAGAGTCCATTTGTAAACAAATAATTTTGACATGACAACAGCTGTCTTCGAACGTAGGGGGCAGCCATGGGGTAGCTAGATGTCTAAATTGTACTTATAAAATAAAACATTAGGGAGGTTTTATATGTTATATGTAAAACCATAAAATAGTTTGATATAGCGCAATTCGGACCGGCATTAAGGGGTCAAATGAAGGTCATTTCTTAATTTAATTATAATTAATGAATTGTAACATATTTTTTTATTCTAACTACAGGGATCAATTTAAGAAACCTGTTCCTCATAATGGTTTTTAAATTTTCATATATTGTCAAAAACTGAGAGACTACTTTGAAAATCGAAGTTCGAAGTTACGTTAGCTCCATCCCTGTCACTCGTTGTTAGAGATTAAATCGAGAGAAAAGGATGGAGCTAACCTAACTACAAACTTCGATTTTCAAAGTAGGGCCTCTGGTGTATCCCAATTGTGAAAACTGCGATTGTGGAGCCAACAAGAGTTTAAGCGCAATGCGCGCCGCGATTCACGCCCGCGAATGTAGCGCGCCCATTACCATCTTACGTTGTGGTTGTGGTACGCTAGGTCTCCTGTCATCACATCATACCCTTATAAACTTATAATCTGTGCACATCAGTGTCATCAAGTGTTACTGTCAGTTACTGTTGTTAATGTGGATAATATTGTGAGCTATCGATTGATTTATTTAGATTAATTTAGTATCGTGATTTAAAGGGAACATTGCTTCTTCGGATACTTATGGTAGTACCATAAACCAGCAATGAGTTTCCTTACAGTGGACGGTCAGTCGCCGTCAACCAGCAGTTCTGAGAAGGAAAAAGAGCAAAACGATAAAAATGAAGAAGATCTTGAGGTAGAATACTAACTTATTTATCTATTATAATGAGGTTACTTCATAATTTGAAATCATAGTTGATTCCTTACCGCTCTTAAGTTGAACACTCAACTTTTGATATGTTATTAAACTCAAGGACTTAATCCGATTCCTAACAGAAATATTTTATAGCTTTTGAATTATTATATTTTGGAATAAATTATAATATACCTAAGCAAAGTTTCATAATACAGTAATGTGCGGTTTTTTAAATTGGGTTACTGGATTATAAAATTCAAAGCTACCTATCTCTGAATGGTGAATAAATGGTGTTTATTGACAGGTGGATAACTCTAAGAGTGTGTTGCTCAAGATTGCCACACTGTACGCAGAGCAGCTGATGAGTGACCTGGTGCTGGAAGTGGGGGGTGTATCATACCCTGCCCACCGGCTCATTCTATGTGCCAGCAGTGAGGTGTTCCAGGTCTAGTAAACCCATTTGATTTTAGATTGATTTATAATATTTCAAATATCTTTAGCGACTTGAATGCTCGTGCAAAATTGATTGACCTGATGTATACGAAAGTATACGAATGTATACGAAAATAAGGACAGTAACTGGTAACTCTGGTTGCACAAAGCACGTGAGTGGTTAGACCTATTCTTTGAGCGTATATAGACCCACAGTTAAGATTAAGTGTGACACTCTTGTTTTAATTAAATCCTCACTTTTACTCATGTACTGTATTTATTTCATTCATTTTACCAATTTCAGGTTATGTTAATGAATCGGGAGTGGACTGAATGGAGCGAGAGTCGCATAGTGCTTCAAGAAACACCCTCTGCATCGGCAGTGTTTCCACACTTTTTGAAGTAAGTATTTCTTAATTCATACAAAACTTACCAACATTTGAGAAAAACTCTTATAAGACTAGCCCAATAGTTTTCATTTATACTATGCATATTTATTAACAACTTAAATCAGGTGCAAGCTAATTTGCGAAATTTTCTTTTACAGGTACTTTTACACAGGTCAAATTCGGATATCACACCAAACTGTGCTTCCGGTTTTATCCCTTGCCGATAAATACAATGTTATGGTAAATAATACAAATGCGGCATGTTGTTTTAGTCAAGAAGGCTTCCATTATTAAAAAAAGAAGAAGGCTAATTTTCCTTACACAATGAAATAAAGTGAATGATTCAGTTAATGCATCAACTACGTACAATATTTTTAAAATTCACTCTAATATTTTTAACCCTTTAGTGAAACTACCTCTCGCAAATCCTTATATTCGTAACGTGAAAAGATATAATTACTTTAGAATATTGAAAACTGACAGACATGAACACTTTACTACTCAATCTTACGTTACCTAGACCTCCTTGTACTATGGTCATGAATGTTAACTTGTGACCAATTAAAAAAAAAATGTTTCAAGTTGTTAATGTCATTAGAGATGCCAAGTCATTTGTAACTTATAGGAAGCTCGACCTTATTGTTGTAGAATGCAAGATTGACTTTGGACCTAAGATGTGTCCCAAATTTAAGTCTTTGACTGTGCTTGTCTAGGACCTGGTGTCCCTCTGTCTGCGCTACATGGGCTCGCACGTGGCGCAGGCGGCGCGGCGCGGGCGCCTGGTGGGCTGGATGCAGTACACTATGGCTTGCGGACACGCAGATGTGGCAAAGGTACCTGTTAACTACGAGCTTTATGGTGCGTTCCTATATTCAAAGCTAACCTAAATTGACACATTTTGTACATAGCAAAGTTGTATTTTATCGAGACGTCACAACTCTATCCACGGTTTTGAATATAGGAACGCACCATTAGAGGACAGTTTTACTATAAACAAGCAAGCGGCTCTCAAACTTTTGAATTTTATTAATAGTTATTGAAATATTTGTACTAGGTAACAGTGGCTAATATCCCATGTCAATTTTCTTGTAAGTTCTTTTGTTTTTTCTTTTTCACCCTAGGGTTAGCGCTAAGTCGCATTAACTTGGCATTGGTTTGGCTGCCCTTTCATTGAACTATGTCGACGATAGGCTTAGCGCATCCTTGGGGTTTGTCAAAACAAGTCTATCAAATACCGAAACCGAAATCGAAAGCCCCTTTCGCGCTGGTGCCACCATCATCGGGTGCACCACCAGTCACCACCATCTTAAGGCG
Source organism: Acleris laterana (assembly GCA_963966035.1). Taxonomy (NCBI): domain Eukaryota; kingdom Metazoa; phylum Arthropoda; class Insecta; order Lepidoptera; family Tortricidae; genus Acleris; species Acleris laterana. Next base: position 6,849,369 of record OZ014448.1, on the reverse strand, counting down.
TAAACACTTAAGCAAGAGTAACGACTCTTAGGCCCGTATTAATAAACTAATCTCAACTCTAATGCTCGTCTCGAGATGCGTCAAAAATGACAGTGTTCTATGGTTTGACGTATCTTGTGACGAGCATCTCGCTCAAGATGAGTTTATTAATACGGCCTTTAGATACGTATTATTAAACTGATCCTGGTTGTCATTTCCGTCCCAACATGTCGCATGTAGTTGTAACACATCTGTATAGACCGTTCGACATTCTATATTTGAAATTTGACGTACATTCCATACTAGTTTTGTAAACAACTATATGCAAGAGGTCCTTTACTTAAGACTGCGCCGAGTGTACTCCGTATGTACAGTGGCGCCCTCATTAGGTACTTTTATTGGGTTTTCTAATAAACTAAAGTATTTTCTTGAAGTTGGACGAAATGTTTTTGTACTACAAATGAAAACATCACCTTATAGGGTCACAATCATATAGTTTAATAACAATTCACCTTCGAGTTATTAACTTAACGGAAAAAAGTGGTCACCTATTCCCGTTAAGCTGACTACTCAAAGGGTAATTGTTATTAAACTTATTATTTTTACTTACACTACAAAAAAAATCGTCTGATTCCATGGAAATCCTTTAGTTAATTAGAAAACACAATAATAGTAATGAGGGCGCCACTGGACGCTCGGCGTTTGCTCGGCGCAGTCTTAAGTTTTCCACCTATACAGTTGTAGAACTAGATGTTTACATACCTTTGCCAAAATCAGTTCATTACTCGTAAAGTCCCCAGAGGCTAATAGTAGTTTATTCAATTCATGCATTGTCCCCAGGTGTGCCAGAACTTCGTCAAGTGGAACATAGAGTGGGTGTTGTCGGAAAGCGAAATGGGCGAGTTAGAGGGAGACACGCTGCTGCAGCTGTTGCAGCAGTCCGACCTCGTGTTGCATAACGAGATAACTCTGTATAGGTGAGTAGCAACCTACCATCAGCTTTCTCCCGCCTGTTACGGCTGACAAAAATGGTACAGAACCATCGTACAGTCAGGGTCAAAAGTAGCTAAGAAAAACAACATGCTCAAAATGATTTACACACGACGTATTCTCTTGACAATAGAGTCGAGTATAGGTCATTTTGACCTCTTCGTTTGCTTTCGGTCTATGACACTCACAAATTACGTGGCTTTCTATTGGTGAAAGAATTATCAAAATCGGTTTTGTAGGTCCAGAGATTACCTTTTACAATGTCACAAACTTTACATCTTTGTAATATTAGTATAGATAACAGATGAAATTTAATAGTATATGTGTTTACATCCTTATGTTATGATGCAAATTATAGACTTGTTGTCCGATGGCTCAACATTCATCGCGAGAAACTCAACACCAGCGACCTGACGGAAGACGAGAAGAAGAGTCACTGGGAGGCGCTCGTGCCCGCCGTGTTCTCCCACATCAGGTAGTTTTAGCTGATAACCTACACGCAATACGGAATGTGCATGGATTTTTTAAATCGCATTCCTCAACAAAATAAAACACCGTAAAAGACATCACCAAAAGTGAAATTCAAATTAAAATCAGCCAATAAATACGGTCGATACAAGCATCTTATAGGTACTGCTAATTAGGCAGCGATTAAAGAGACCCGATATGCCCTGTGACGTCATGTAACAGGTTGGCCATATAAACTCCATGTTAAATTCTGTTTTGCTAAGAGATAGGAAAAAAAATTGTTGGTTTATATCTTGGTTATTTTATAGCAATATAAAAAATGTAATTTCTAAACTGTTTGTTACGCGAATCAGCTTTTAAACTCAAAAAATATTAGTAGGTCCTAAATACCTTATTGCCAAAGTGTGACAAAGTGCGGAAGACTTAAAAAAAAGAATAATTTAATATATTATTATTAACTTCAGAGGGAATAGGTTTACGACACCTGCTTCACTGTGTATCGAATTTCTAATGCTAAAATATCGGATTAGTAGTTTTGGTTTGCACAAACAAACAAACAAACATCCTCTCACCCCAAACGCATATACCGTTCCGTACCATCGTGGGTAAAAAAACGAAGTGTAAATAGGTGACAAGTTTTGCACTAGATTGATACTTTTGGTGGCATATGAGACCTTGGCCTATTTTTTACATTACTCCGATCGCCAGTCTTATAATGATTGGAGAGTTTCCATTATGTCTGATTGTTTGTATCACAAACCTGTAATTTATTGATATCTCATTATTTACTTCTTAAGTTCTAAACGACGAATGATTTTCTACAGATTTCCCATGATGTGTCCGAACCAACTAGCGAAGCTGCTGCTGTGTCCTCTGACGCAAGAACACAAGGACTTCTTCATGGAACGGATGGCGATTGCTATGAGCTATCAATCAGGTAAACTAACAAGAAAATTAAAAAGAAAATTGAATAATACTCGTCTTAATACTTTTTTAATATGTGATTATGTTGACAAACTGCTAATTATATTATTACAAGAATGAAAGTGAATCGTACCAATTAACAATGTGTGGAAAAACGGATTAAAATTGTACAAACTTACTTCCTTTGACAGTTAAAGTAAGATTTAAAACACCAACACACTAGGCAGTGACTAGGCGTGAGCGCTATTTGGTATTTTTCGCAGCAAATTTTGCCTGTCAGTCGTTCGGCAACTTTTGATCAGCATGGAAGAAACTGATATGGATCTTCGCAATACATGTGTTTCTTATTCAATTAATTGAATGATTATGTAAGGAATATTGTCAAAATCGGATTTTTTTAAATTACCAACAAATTGGATTGATATGACACATACCTTACGCACCAAACGTCTGTCCAGTAAATAAGAGCTATCAAAACGTTCACAATGCGGAAACACGTCAAAGACAATATAGTTTTCACATCACCTATTTGGAAAGGGGACTTTTCTTCCCTGCCAGGAGGGATCAAAGTGGCACATTTCTGTTCAAGAATATTTTGTAGTTTGTGTTATTTGACGTAGATGACGGTAGAAATAATTAAATTTGTTTCATGACTAAGATTTTTTATTTTCCTTATAGGTGATGTGAAAAGCAGTATGTGCAAAATTATTTTCACCTTAACCCCCACTACGCTCACGTAATATGTATGTATGCCGTAAATATGTAATTTTGCGCCCTTGTGACACAATCTACCATTTACGTAGTAGAGCAGACCCAACCCTTTCAACTGCAATCATTTCCCAGGCCAATACGAGCGCGTAGTAGAGATCCAAGAGACGGAAGTCGGGCGCATGCTGTTCACGCCGCGGCTGTACACCGAGGACACGTGGGGCTCCGTGCTGGCCGTGGACAGCTTCCACTCGCTGCCGTGCTACCACACGCGCACGTTCATCTTCTCCACCAAGCCCAGCATGAGCTCCGCAAGCGCCGACGGCCTGACCGAGTGGACGGTGGACCTGTACCCCAAGGGCGTGTGGTTCCGGAAGAGCATGCTGATTGTCTGGTCGGGGACCTTTGATGTGAGTCCACATTGTTCGGGAATAGCGACCTGGGTTATTCTACGACGTTAAACGACGCTTTTGACGTGTTATGGTATCGTTTTTAATTGGGCCGCCATTACTGTCAAGTGAAGAGTTATCAAAACGTCGTCAATATGATAACAGTACCCTTATGAGTTATAATTACCGTACTCGCTAGCGAGTCGAATGCTCTGTCCCTCGCACTCTATAAGAATAATGCGAGGTCTGCGAGGGACAGAGCTTCGACTCTCGACTAGTACAGGTGAAAGACAATATTGTTTGTCGTCGTAGAATAAAGGCTTGCTTCGATCTGGTTTAACGGATTCAATACATTCGAAGTGTGTAAAGATCAAAAATTATTATTATTACCGTACTATTTTGATATTTTGCAATAATTATATTGTAACGCAAATATTAAATTTGTTTCATCACCATCGTTTAACATATTGATCTGTCTATGATTATCCTTTAGTAGTAGTCCAAACAACACAACAACTTTTTAGCCTTTGTAATAATTATTTGAAATGGGAAGAAGGAATTTTTATATCTGGCCTTTAGTTTCAAGATATTTTTTATCAAACAGCAGATACATTTTATCACATAGTAGAGTTTAATGGCTCTTTCGGTCGGCTAAGGCTTGAATGGCCCCTGTCCATGTTGGTGTACTGGGCAAGCGTGTATTATGCCTATTGGTATAGTTTTGTTCACGCTAATATTGCCGGTGACTTGTAATTATAGGGAATATAAGACGCCACCGAGAACTGCATACGAGAAAAAACGAATGCACATCAGAATAACATGTATTGTTTTAAAGTTATGATTTTACAACATCAAAAAATGATACTATTAAAGAGAATCATAGAAGAGACGCGAAGTAATTGCTTTATACCATTCTTCTTTGCTTCCCTTTTGTAGTGTTTTTTTATAAATCAGCGTGATAATTCGGTTACGTTTGAATTTTAGAATTTACTTTTCCACGTCAGCGGCTAAAGTGGAATTTTGCAATCGACAAAGATGGCCTTTCCAAGCTGGTAAGGTGACAGTGTTTTGGCTAATCGCAATTCGTCCGTTGAAAGTTTTTATTTGTCCGACTTGTGTGTTCCCCAGGTGCCCGAGGTGGTGCTGCGCACCGTGCGCATCGCCATCACCTGCCAGAGCGCGCCGCCCGCCGAGCGCGCCCACCCCGGCCAAGAGGCGCCCGACGCCGACGTGCGCGTCAAGGTACATCCGTGCTCAACGTGATCCAGGTGCCAAAGTGGAGTAGGCGAGGGGGTTTTTCGTTTCGCCTCTATACTTACCCCGGGTAAAAGGCAAAAGCGGTAAAATGTTGTGACGGCTAGAGGGCTGCCGACTCAAAATTTTTATAATATGCTAGGGTATTTTGAGGTATCAAAAGAAAAAAACGGAACTCTTTTAGGATCACTTGATTGTCCTTCCGTTCTTCCACCCGTCGTGCTGTCTGTCCGTCCTTTATCTCGGGAACGCGTGGAGGTAAAAAATTCAAATGAAAATCATACATACACAATACTGCTACAACTCAAAAAATGATGACGTTGTAAAGAAAACTTTAAATAGAAAGTGTTCTGAATTTAAATTGCAACAGCGACTCATTTTGAGATGCCGCACTCTTGCATAAAGGCAACGATATAGTCCCTTAAAGCAATGTTTTTTTTAACTTCTAATTTTCGAAAAAAAAACCGCCGTTTATGCCGCAAAAACCGTATATTTCACTCTCAAGGGAATCAAATACACAGGGTAGGTATTTTCCGTTAACCTACAAATTTGGCAAGTAATACCGTATAGTACGACTTATATTACGAGTATAGGGAACAATCTGACAACTACATTTTTAATTAAATCATAAAAAAGAACAGGATCTTTATGCAAGGAACGGCGGTTCAAATTTTGAATTGAGTTAACCGTGTCTACAGTTTTCTGAGTATAATAAATAATAATACGAGGGCTGCCTTTTAAGTTCTGTCGTTTGCAAGCCTTCCGTGATTGCATAAAAAAGAACTAGTGTCATCTTAAAATATTTGAAATTAGAATTCGAAAACAAAAGAATGACTCGAAATCGGCCCAACCGTTTTAGTACAGCGCTCGTTCAAAGTTGACAAGTCAGTTGTGAAAATGGAAATTTCGAAGGAAAATTTACGTGCGATATTTTTTTACAACTTCAAAAGGGGCTTAACGCGACTTCAGTGCTTCGAAGAGTTGACTACGGTTTTCAATGATAAAGCACCATGCCTCCGGACTGTGGAACGCTGGTATTTAGAATTTCAACGTTGTTGCTCTAGTCTTGGTGATAGACATCGTGAAGGTCGACCAAAAACAGCCGTAACCCAGGAGAACATTGATGCTGTACGGCAACTGATCGTCGAAGATCGCCATGCGACATACCGTGAGATAGAAGCTTCCTTAAGTATTTCAGGGACCAGTGTTCACAGTATTTTGCATGATCACTTAGGCGTAAAAAAGTTGATCTCTCGCTGGATACCACATTTACTCAGTGAAGACCAAAAAACGGCTCGCGTTCGATGGTGTCGCAAAACTCTGCGGCAATTCAACCGAGGAAACTCGAAACATGTTTACGACATTATCAGTGGTGACGAATCTTGGATATATGCCTACGAACCCGATTCTAAACAGCAGTCGACTGTTTGGGTGTTCCAAGATGAGCCAAAACCGACCAAAGAAATACGCTCACGGAGCATTTCGAAAAAAATAGTCGCCACGTTTGTGGCGAAAAGTGGCCACGTGGCCAACATCGTGCTCGAGGATCGTAAAACGGTTAATGCTGACTGGTATACCACTGTCTGTTTACCAGAAGTCATCGGCGAGTTTCGAAAAAATAACCCAAGACGTCGTATAAGACTGCATCACGATAATGCGAGCTCGCACACCGCCCGGCAAACAATTGCGTTTTTAAAAGAGCAAAACGTCGAAATTCTGGAACACCCGCCGCACAGTCCAGACTTAAGCCCTAACGATTTTTTTACTTTTCCAAAAATCAAGCAACGACTTCGTGGTCAACGGTACCAGACGCCTGAAGAAGCCGTTGAGGCATACAAAACGGCCATTTTGGAGACCCCGACTTCGGACTGGAATAAGTGTTTCGAAAACTGGTTCGATCGAATGAAAAAGTGTATTACATATCACGGTGATTACTTTGAAAAACAATAAATACCATTTAACACTTAAATTGTCTTTAGTTTTTCCAAACGACACAACTTAAAAGGCAGCCCTCGTATAGCCAAGTTCTTCATGAGTCAGCGTCCCAATTGTGATTTCCAGATCGGCATCCTGGTCTGGGGAGTACAGAAGGGCGTAGAACACGTTGCTTCAGTTGTGGAAAGGATACACAGGTTTTCCCCTCATAGCAGGCAAGTTGCGATTCCTAAACGTTTAATTAATTAATATAACCATCAGTACGGATAATACGATATGTATTAAGCTTAGGGACCGTTTTAGAGTAACGTGGACGACCGTCATTATTTGTATTAGATCGGTCTGTGCGGAGCGATCCGTACTGACGGTCCACGTGACACTAAACCCAGCGTAATATATAATAGTGACCCCTTCTTTAAGAGCTGATGTTTCTTAAAAGGCTCAATCGATTCTTATGAAACAAGCTAAGAATCTCCCGGATCGAACTTGTTTTCTTAAACCAAAACCGCGACCCAATCGGTCCATCCATTTGGAAGATGTCACAGACAGACATACAGTTACAGACACTCCCATACACAGAATACTCTTTTTTTGTCCGTGGTCAAAAACACTTGACGTGTTCCTCTTTCGAAAATAAATATTTCCAAGAATCTGAAGGGCATGTATTAAGTACATACTCGTATGATGTGCAACGTTACCGACACCTCAAAATATACACCTGGTGCTCTAATATGGCTGCGTTTATCGCGTGTCAAAATGTGGATATAACATCCGTCACTTTCTGACACGTATATACTCGTATAAGCACGAGTGACTGATGCTTTATCCATATTTTGTCACGTGATAATCGCCACCATACTGGGTCCGCTCTATACAATACACGTCATAATTTACTTCTGCGTTGGTGGAGTAATTATCATTCTTTCCTATTCCGAGCCTTCTCTTTAACCCACTGATACAGCACAATATACGTTTATATACAATATATTCCTAGACTATCTGTTAAATAATTTTCTATTCAAAAAAACAGTGAGCTCTGTGATGTAGTGCGAACGGCCACTAACATAAGTCAATGAGAGCTAACCAAGTTGTCCTTTCCAAAATTATCTTTCTCAACCTAATTCCTTCTTCTTACTACTTACTTACTTACTGTTCTAATTAAAATATTCCACTTGCTGATAGACATGAGCATTTACTCGAGCATTCTGGCGAAGGTGCTCGAATATCACACTATTAAGCTGCGCCCACGCCGAAAATTAACGTTGCGTATATTACGGTGCGTCAAAAACGGCGCCATGTTGTTACTATGGCCCCGTCTTTTGTTTACGCAACGACATCGTAATATACGCAACGTTAAGCTCCAGTGTGGGCGCAGCTTTAGACGTCCAGTGAGAGAATAGTACATTGTGTATTAAGGGTGGTAAAGAAAGAATTACAAACGAGAGTCTGTTAGAAGCCCGAAGCCGTAGGCTGAGGGCTTTAATGACTCGAGCTTTGTATTTCCTTTACCACCCGTGTAACATACAATGTTTTTCATCACAATTGCGAGGAAATGAAATAAAATCAGACAAAAGATCATATTTTTAACTTATTAGCGGCAGACTACATCATTGTCTGTGACTTACCACAGATAATGTCAAACGTGTTCGGAGTCCGATTCTAGTGACATATGAGATCAATAGTTTATTATGCGAGATTGTTAGGAAATAGTATTCAACTGACATTTCATCTCGAATGAAACTTCATATCGAATGGCACAAGAATTGGGGTCCTGACGTATTGTGATAGTTTGAGTCCACGTATAATATTTAAAAAAAAAGCTATTACGCACTTAAGTAACGTAATGGTAAAAAAAAGGCCCGCGGGTATTATTTCGGATTTACGGTCGATTTTTCTAGCATGTTAGGACACTATTTACGAGCAAGTGTGATGAAAAGGATTTTAAGGTTTTTGCGTATTTCAGAGTATTGAACATAGATGACGCGTTGGATTTCGATAAGCTGAACACGCCGCTGTACTCGCCCGCCGCCCGCCGCGATGCTGACCCCGCTGCGCAAACGCACAAGGGGTAAAAACATAACTTAACTACAAAACCTTCCCTTTTAACCTTCCAAGGCCCACCATACAACGAAGTTTGCCAAAAAATATGAAACTATTATGAATGCAATCGAGTCAATTATTTAATTGAATTGTCAGTCATAAAAAAAGAAAATTCCACATTATCTCTTCTGTCATGGAACTTTATTCCAATGACCGTATTATGTACAATGTATACTGCTTTCATTCTTACTTGTCTTATATAGTAAACAACTTTCTAATCTCAAAATGGAGCTTTTGGCTAAAACAGCTAAATAAATCAATCACAGACAATACATTGGCCAAGTAAAGTCCAAAATATTTACTAAGTTTCTTTTTTTCCGATAAAAAAGTTGTTTTAGCCAAAAAAAGGCACATTTTGAGGTTAGAAAGTGGTGTACTACATTGGACAAGTAAGAATGAACACGGTATAGGTGGTGCCTTACGAGCCTATAATGGGAATTCATTAGGCATGAGACGTAGTAAACTTAGGTCAGTAACTATGCTGCTCTATTTAAATTTTACCTACTGAGGGTGGTATGTAACGCTCCACTTTGTATTTACCCAAGCTAGTTCTAGCTCTAGTTTCTAAGGATCAAAAATATCCCCACACTATTTAGATCGATTGATTTGCGATGTTTCCCCTTGAACGGAGTACATGGTTGCAGGGACTGCCCCAAATGCAGCGAGGTGTCCGACAACCCCGAGCCCAAGCACCTGTTGGGGCCGAACCGCGACCAACTTAGGGTAAGTTACCTCATAAACTGTGATCGGTCATTTATGAGCAGGGACTGGTATTTTTGCGGCAAAACAAAATATCGCAATCTAGCTAGTGTTAGAAATATTTTTTTATCGATATATCGATAGTTGTGTATTAAGAGAAACAAATGATCCAAGATATAAAACAAAAAACATTTTACGTGAGGTTTGTATAGAATGATTATAGTAAAATATGCAATTTCTTCTTCGAAATCCACGTCAGCACGTACACACAGAAGCACATGAAATTTTATTTGGTTTGTGATAGTGATAGGAGTAATACTTATTTGACATTGTCTGAAGTCTCTATTATTTTCGAAGAGGTAGTATTAGTCACTCCATTCAAAGTTTTACCTCATAGTTACCTGGCGGGTTATTTTATTACTTGATATTATGATAAAGTAGGAGGTAAGATTAAGATGGAATAAAACACAAAACAAATGCCGCGAATGATTATAGAATAATGTTAAATATATCGGCATGTTTTTTTTAAATAATACTCGATATCGATAAACCAGTGTTTCTAACACTACCTAGATTGCGACAGTCTTTTGTTTTGCCGCGAAAATTCCGGGGTGTTTATGAGTCATGTCTTGACTTCCTTTACTTATTATTTTCTTTAACAAATCTGTTTTGTTCCAGATCCAAGTAGTAATAGTGCCTTTGACGGATCAAAGCCACGTGGGGATGCCCGGCGCGATTACCCTATGATCGCCCTCGCTCCCAGCACGATGAATGTTGCTGTTAGGCTTTATTATGTTCAACTGACACTTGAGTATTGTATGACAAGGACAAACGTGGTCAAACCCCCGTGTAGTCTTTAAATTGTCACCACTTGACATTATCGACCTAGAAATAATTTCTGCTTTTTCTCTCTCGATTAATCAGCAAAAGATATTATCTAGTCCTCATAAGAAATACAATTTCCAGCGTTACATCTTACGAAATCGCACGGTGTATCATTTAAAAAAATCGTTTTTTTTGTGGGATCGAGCCTTTATTCATAGTCATCTGTATATGTAGTTTAAAGTGTTTGTGTATGATATTACAGTGATTTTTACTTGATGTAAGTTGCTCTCTTGCGCTGGCAACATGGAGCTAGGTACCTATATCAAAGGCATTTATAAAAAGCCCTGTCGGATTTTTGGTACCTTGTCGCTTTAAGTGACAAAGCACTAGAATGTGCAGCTACTTATAAGGCCGACTGTAGGCACGGCCGTTCTTGCAACACCCGTTAAAAAACTAAGAAATAGACTTTTTAGATTCTGTGGGCACTTGGTTATCGTTTTAAAACGATAATAAGCGTCGTGTTAAAAAGCGCTTAGTGCGACGTGAATGCATGCATAGAAATGGTTTGAAACGACGTTTTTTTAACCTGCGTAAAAAAAGAGATGTTAGTATAACTAATTGTGTCCATATGGTGTTTAAATTTTGACTATATCTTATGAAACGAAAAAGTTGCTAAAATCGACCCTTTCGAACTGACAGATTTCTCTTATTATGTTGTTTACGGAAATGTTCTTTTAGCCTTAGGGTGGCTATGTGGCTAACGACATATTTGGCCGGCTGTTACTGGCGACGTAATTTAACTTTATAAAAATGATAAGAATGATAAATTATCTTTCATAGATAAAGTACGTAAATTGAGTGAGGCTATTTTTTTTAATGCAATTTCTAAGTAGTATAAACTCCACCAACTTGGACATCTTCGGGGATATATCTAGCAGTAGACGTCCTTCGGCTGGATATGACTGACTGGTTTTCTCAAAATCATTAATTTCCTAAGGCGTATTTTCCAATCTATGCTTCTTCTTTTTCCATTCGCAGTTTTCACCAATGATAATTTTCACCACACTCAATAACAATATTTTAGCTTTTTCTCAGACGCATTTTTGCCCATTCCAAATATCTTTTTTACGGGGTCGACGGTGCTCCGCTATTGCGGAGCTCCTATTTTCGGTATAATTCACAAACCATGAGCGAACATGCGACTCTGAAAAAGCTACAATCATAATAATACGTGTGGATAAAATAATGAATAGGGAAAAATGCGAATGTAAATAGGAGATTAATAAATGCGTGATAAAATATGTGGAAAAACGCGATTGGTAAATACGGTTCCAGAAATAAATGATTTTGAGAAAATTATTTGACCAGTCTGAAAGTAGTTGTGGTGCTCAGGGTTACCCTGACAAACACACGGTGCAAGAGCCCTTAAAAAGCCTGACAGGCTTCGAGTGAGAAGTACAAACCCGAAGAACATTTATTCTACGCTATCGCTCTGTAGCTACTCATTGTGATGTCGCCAATTATTTTTAGTCAAAGGTAGACAAGTTTCTTCAAAATGCAGTCACAAATGTGTCTATAATAAATGTGGATTTATATAAGTATGCATCAACGGTTAAATAGGATTAAAGTGTGTCACTGTTTTTCTCCAGTTCGTCTGTACAATTAGAGTATTAGGTTTACTTCAATTTGAGTAAAAAAAACATATACAGCTGTTGTCAGGTCTACATTTTTAGCTGTAAGCTGTTAGTAATTAAGTACCTGTAAGTATTTTGAAAGTGCAATATTTCTTAATTTAGGGCCTGTTTCACAATCGACCAGTAAATTTATCTGCCATTTAAAGTTGGCCCTCCTTGTCTATTTTCAAGTGTCAGAAAGAGAAAGGGCTTAATTTATTTGTCAAATATGCTTTACTTGTAGTTTGTGAAACAGTCGGTTAGTATCATTTGCAAAATGTTCATTTAAAAAAGAATAATATTATATTAAAATTTGATTTTTTTAATGCGTTTCATTTTGTTCACAACCTTACAGGCCCTCCATTCTACTAGGTAAAACGATATTGACATGGTATTGTTATTATCTCGGCCGCCATTACTGTCAAGTAAATAAAGTTTATCATAACGTTGACGATACGATAACATGTCAAAAGCAATATGGTTTTACAGAGTTGAATAGTCTCAGATGTAGTGAATAAACATACGACATCGTATTAGGTCGGAAAAGTTATTATCTTACATCTTCGGTACCCATCGATAAGTTTATTGAGAAAGCGAGGTGAATACGAACTTATCCGACAAAATACGGTATCGTATGTATATGCACTACATCTGTATAGTAGTTTATAAATATGTATACTCTTTAGTGCCTTGTCCAGTTAATCGCTGTGACAATTCATGTACTATATAGAAAAGGTATTTAAGTGTACTACTACTACTTATGGACTCGACTGTATACATTTTTGTAATAAACAAATGGTCAAGTGCGAGCCGGGATCGCGCACCGAGGGACCCGTCCTGCCATAGTAGATATATTCCGATTGAATTCGGGTTCGTATCGAACCAGCGCCAGCTCAACTCACTTTACCATTTCTTAGTATTTTTTATTTATCTTCAGGCTTTGTAACATAATCGTACCAAATTTGACGCTTCAAAGTTTTACCATTCTACGATACAGCAAAATAAAAAAACGTTGAAAAAAACATTTCATGTACGGGAATACCTTTATTCCTTAATGTTCTCTAAAAAGCAAAGACAGTATATTCGCCGTAATAACATTCTGAAAAAATATTAATCTATTACGGTTCAAAAGATACAGCTCTTTAAAGTTAGGACGGACGGACAGCGGAGGCATATTAACAGGGTACCGTTGAGCTCCCTTCAGGTACGGAATCCTAGAAAACGTGAATATTTATATTTTAAGGATGTTTTTTATTGCGTAGAGCAGTCAAACGGGCACCCTGACCACCTCGTTGATAGGAAAAACTCACTAACTTAGAGTGCGTATAGCGCCGCGGTGGAGTTTTTTCATATTCGTTGCCTTTATGAAAGAGTGCGGCATCTCAAAATGAGTCGCTGTTGCAATTTAAATTCAGAACACTTTCTATTTAAAGTTTTCTTTACGTCATCATTTTTTGAGATGTAGCAGTATTGTATAAAGGCAGCATTATTTTGATCGACCGCGCGGCTAGCCGCCCCCGCGGTTAACCGCTAGTGCGTAAGGGGCCTTAGTAAGTTATATGAACTTTTCCTTTAAGGCGACGATGATCTACGTGGAGTGTTCACGAACAAAGGGAACACTTGCTTGGTGGTAGGTTAAAGGATAAGGTGGTAAATAAAGTGATAACTGAATGCAAATAAAATATATTTATTTCATAATAAATGACGCCAATGGCAGCATAAATTTCACTTGTAACTAGCATTACATAACATTTAAATGAATGTACGGTAAACGGAACTTCACTGGCGAAGCGCTCGTGGTAAACTTAATATTTATTACGTGTAAAAAAATAATGTTCAAGTTTGACACAAATTCCTATAACATAAAATGTTGCTTACGTCGGATTCTTTAAAATGAATGCCACGTTTTTTAAGATCCTTGTTGCTTTATCAGTTTTAAGACTTACAAACGAAATTAAACCTTAGGGCGGCAGACCACATGTCCAACCGACACGACCGCGCGCACAAATGACAAATATTGTTAATACGTAATTTAGTCGACTCTTTACAAGAGACAGACTACAAGTACAAAAAAAATATAATATTTAAAAGAAAAAAATCAAATTCTTAATTTGAAACAACCATAGCCTACATTGATTATTAAGGCTTAGTTTTTGAATGCAGCGATTTGACGCTTACGATACTTAACATGTTCACAGTCCCTATACAAAATGTAAAATAAATCTCGTAAGTCCATCTCGCCGTAGTTGAAAAACGAAATAAATAAAAAACGCCATCTTTCTGCCCAGACGTTTTCCAACGAGCCGCGTCTTTTGTTTAAAAAAAAAGAGACTGCAAAATGTAAACACGTTAAAGGCAAACGCATCAAATAAATCAGGAAAATGCATGTAGCGTTGTCGGTAGCGAATGCGTGAACGCCTAACGTTAAATACAAAATGCGTCAATCACACGCCAAACATGTTTGCTATGCTACGCAAATTACAATTAAATTTACAAGAAACAAAGTCTCTTTGACTGTGGCCAACGGTGGCGCCAGTGACACGACTTCCAGATTCAGGCCATCGCTGATTGTGCTGTTTAAAAGGTTAATGGGCATTTCTTAGAAAGTTTGTACCTAGTTAAGGACTAAAATTAAGAAACGTTAACTTTTCCGCTGAGTTACGAAAATTAGTCGTACACTTATATATTCAACACCAATTAGCAGTATCTCAAATTCAGTAAATGAAGCAGATTCAATCATCACCCGTTAGTAATATGCCTGCACTTGCTACAGGAGTTTTGTTTGAGATAACCACAGTTTGTCTTATAACAGTATAGCTAATTTTCGTAACTCAGTGGAAAAGTTAACATTTCTTAATTTTTGAACTTAACTAGGTACAAATTTTCTAAGAAACGCCCTAATAGTGGTCATATCGCTCATTGAATACAAAACTGACACATTCCAAAATAATTAGCTCTTCCATTAAACATTGTATCTAATTTTAAAATGCAACACTGACTCATTTCGGATTGTGTCCGTTTTGTATTCAATGAACGATATGTTAGGTAGCTTTTGTTAAATTGATTACTTGAACTTAGTAGGTGTCTGGACGCCATGATTGTTGCTATTCAAATTCATCTTATTGTTTACTAATCTATTTCTACATAGCGTAGGACCTACGTAACTACAGGGTACATTTTGCAAAGCGCTACACTCAGTAAGGTTTTAGTCATTCAAAACATTTCAATTTAAGTACTGTTCAGGGTAACATGTTCACTCAACCCTTTCTTAATGCAAGAATAATTAACGACAGCTAATAGAAAATGTACAATATAGTCTTGCAAAAACTCTTGAAATTAAAAAGTAGCAACACTGTATGGGATGGGATGACACTACAGTGTTGCCACTTTTTAATTTCAAGACTTTTGGCAGAGTATACTTACAGTTTACAGTTATAACGGGGTTGCTTTTTAACTTTGTTCATCAAGATAAACATTAAATTTACATAATAGGTATACATAGAGTAAAAATTACGTCACACTTTTAATGGTTTAAACTAGAAGGGGCTCTATACAACTCTGTAAAATCATATTGCCTTTAATACGTTACCGTATTGTTAACGTTACAATAGCTCTTATTAACTTGACAATTATATTCCCAGAATCGTATAACCTTGGTGTTGTTTTTTTTTTGGGTAAGCGTGTACGACCCTCGACCTCATCGTCACTAAACATCAAGTAAGACTAAGGTCAAACGCAAACCAATTGGTTATAAAAAAACAGTAATGGCGGCCGAGTAACACATCAAAAGCAATATTATTTTACATTGTAAAAGAGAAGCCCTGTATTATCGAAATTGTTCAATCTAGTTATCATTATTTTTTAGACACTTTTCGAATAAGTATTATTATCACAAATGGAAGGAATTTAATTTACCTCGTTAGTAGGTATTAGGCAATTTAGTTAAAAGCATTTATAATATTGCTTTTTGGTTTTGCAGTCTTTTACTCATAAATACGTTACGTTATTGTCGTAAAAATCCGTTTCAATGTCTTAGTTTTATTAAGTATAATACTTGCTGACGCTTTTACTGTATCTGCATTAGAATACATCAAAAAGGCGAACTTCATTTATTTTCTTTATAATTAATCTGAATAATGTATATTTCAGAGACGTTCCTTGGTCGAGTATTACAGTTAGAGTACAAAGACCATTCAATTGACTTATAACGTTGACTTATCGATACTAATAACCACTAGAATACAACAGGGTTGTTTACGTGTTTATCTAAAGCTACTTCAAGCTTAAAGCACCTAAAGCATCGTCTCGACATCACCTTTTTAATCCTTGAATTTTCGAAAGTACTTTTAAATCCGATCCAAATCTCACGTTCCCTTCTTAAACACTGATTTAATCCGTGGAGTGTCCTAAACTACGTTAGTATTTAAGGATTATTTGAATTTGGAATTTAGTTGTTTGAACAAAGATCAATATTTGAATTTATATGTATTCGATGGGTTAAAAACTGAAAGGACGATGGCCAAAATGTCCACACCCACCAACAGAGATGAAACATGTGCCAGTTTATAGATCTTGGCAACATGATGTATTTTTGCTATGGCGGCGATCGCCATATGTATGGGGCTTTCTTGGAAAACCATAATCAAATCGTATGGAATTTGTTTGAAAATGAACACATTCTTGCCTTGCTTGGTTCATGAAAAGTATTTTTTTCATTAAAAAATCCAATCGATTTTGCTTCTAAAATAGGTATTTTGTCTTTTTTTGGGTCCTATTGAACATATGGACATGCATCCCGTGACTGTTAGAGGGTGGGGTCCATACAAAATTGCCCATCACCCTTTAAATGTTTTTTTTTGTAAAATAATGCCGAGACGGTTTAAAATACATTTTTTATGAGCAAATAATTTACAAGGCACTGACAAAGGTAGACAGACGTAATGTTAACGAGAGGATAAAACTACAATCCTGCCCGGTGGGGCTATTGCCATGCGCAATCCCTATTTTTCATTTTGAAAATCGAAGGCTTGTCCGTATACAAAATGAAAATAATTGTTCCGCTTTGAAGACGATTGCGAGTGCGTTAGGCAATAGGCCAGCCTACTTTAAAAATCGAACTTCAAACAAAGGTTAGCGCCATCCCTTTCTCTTGATCTCGACTCAAATGACGAGTGAAAGAGATGGGGCACTCGAAGTTTCTAGAAGATCAAACATGGCCTTTTCAAATGCAAACTTTTTAAATATTAATTGCTCTATCTCTGGTTGTACAAGGCTAGACCGTCTACCTTTCAAAGTGATGCTATAGTCCAATACAAAATACAACTTATATTTACGTTGACTGCACCATATGTATAATCTCACTAAGCGAACAGCTCACAAGTCATAAATTTAAATAGATCACACCAAATCCATAAAGACAACTGGAAAGAGAGAAAAGAAGAAAAAACTATGCTACCACAAATAAAGTAAGGCAAAGATACCTATTACGAGGACCATTTTTTTCCCCAACCGTTACATTTGTAACCATCTTCGTAAGTTAGAAATGTATTTTCTTCTGAAACCGTTTAACTTTTCAGGATTTTTTACAAAAACCGAACGTAACATTTGGGTTGTATAGGTCTATATCTCTAACATTTTGAAAAGTTAATGGATTCATAAAAAAAACAATTCTGACTTAAGAATTTTCGGAAAAAAGAAACGATTGGGAAATTAAAATATGGACTTGCTTATAGGTTACTGTAAGGCACAGGTAGAGGGGGATTTTTCTCGCAGTTTAAGAGAAGTATCTCTATAAAGAAAACAATAAGTATCTAATACCTCAGTTATTTCATAACATAGGCACTAGTACCAACGAGTAACATCCCAGATGTTTATTCGTTTACTCAAAGACAATATAACGTCACCATAGCACCAGTAGGAATAGTTACGTATCTCGTTAGGAAGTTCTGCTTTAGGATCGACCTCACAGTAGCAACCAGTGCCGGATTAACAACCTATTTATCTTTAGCACCCTACAATTTAGGAATAACAGAAAAACCCTTAATAAAACCAAGGACCTCTGGCATAATCCAGCGTTGAAAGCAACGAAATGTTTACGCAGTCGTTTTTAATGCGACTTTCACCGACCGGTCTGTTTCACGTCCAACAGCATTTGCGATTTTTTTTGCGATTTTGATGAGGGTCAATTTAAAGTACTTGCCCCACCGCCAGCGAGAAAGCGATTAGCTATCGACTATTTCTCGCTCACGAAACGAAAAACAGATACAGATTCCGTTTCAATAAAAGAAACGCATATATTAACACTGCCCTTCTAAATAAAGAGGACGCATGTGGCATTTGATAGTCAAAGCAAATTGAACCTTTTGAATTGGGAGATAACGTCACTTATATATTATGCTGTTCTCTGAGACATGCGCCCTTTTTTCTAATGAGGGCAGAATAGTTGATCACTGACTGTACTCGCATAGCTCGCTCATCGTCGGCGTTGGGACAAGTGCCTAAGCAAGTATTTTAAGTTTCGTTATGGTCAATACTTTACTGTATTAACCAAAAGTTCGACAATCCGAGTAAATATCAAGTTATAGAAAACGATATACCTCGTGCCTAAGTGTATATCAGTGAAAGTTTTTGTGAAAAAAATCGCTTTACAGAAAATATAGCTAGATGAGTTTGGTGTGTCCACGTGTGAACTAGTTGGGCGGTCATAGCAACAGTTCCTTGGGGAAGAGATTCATGGAAGCATAGTCCTCGAGCACCTGAAAAAGAAAATATTTATCTTGTTATTATTTTGATGGTTATTTATGATTTTAATTGCAATAAACTAATTTTACCATCAACAGCTATGGAAATATGTTCGAAGAAAAATGTTGAACTAATAATGCAAGTAAAAAACCAAACGCCTCCTTAATATCGAGTAATATGGAATAATTGCTATGAATGAATGAATGAATAAATTTGCAAAAAATATGCTTTATATTTTTATAAATAAAAGGAATTACAGCTGCTTTTATAAACATCGTTTATTTACCGCCCCAATCTGAACAAGTCTTTTCAAAATAATATTTAATTTAATAATAGCCACATACGGATCAACGGTAAAATTAGTTTATAGTAACATGCACTCCATCGCTGCCGACATGAAGCATTTCCAGACAATACGAAGTTTCAGTCGACAGGCATTGCGTTAACAGTGAGTCTTGCTGCGAGAACGTGGTGAGGTGAGGGTATAATGCTGCGTATAGATGCGACCTTGGTCGTTAACGTTTAAAATAACGAACAGTGGATGTTGTTTTCATTTAGAGAAGGCAAGTGAACACACAGATAATGGTAAGGGCTCTGAGGCACGTGGATACTTGCAATCTCTTAACTGCAAATGGGTTGCCAACTCTATAGTTTAGATCATTAATCGAAGAGATCACGAATATGAAATTAGGATGGAAATACTCGACCCTATTGTATCCAAATTACCATTCACTGTACCTACACCTTCTAAATGAAAATAAAAATACTCTATTCGTACTAGAGCTAAGCATTTTTTTGGTCCTAGTAGGAATAAACACCGCTTTCGCACACCGAGCAAGCGTTCCATACGGATCATTATCCCCTCGCAAAAATGTTAACAAAGCATGCCAGCTGAAGAACCTGAAAAATTAGTACTACTAGTGCCATCTATATTCAGTATCTATCTCTACAAAAGTTCGCAAAGCAATGCCATAAAAATGTCACACCATTTTATTTTTGTTTACAATAATATAAATTTATTTTTACTGTAAAAATATTGCTACTGTAACATAGCTATAAATTTAGTCACATAAATGATATTAAGCATATTATTACCACATTAACATTTGCGAACTCCTTGTAGATTACGAGCGCCATCTATTGGCGAGTAGATTCATTTCACTAGAGATGACCATTTCCAGTTGCTACATGGGGATTCTTTGCAGAGTCAGACGAATTTAATCACTTGTATATTCATGAATACCAATTCTATAGTGCAATGTCTACCCCTTCACGCGTCACGGGATGTAGGTAATAAGAAAATAAATTATAGACCTGAACTGAATACACATTACTTGCAGTCGAAGTGAGGTGACAACTGGAAATGGCCCTGGAAGAAGGATCGTGGAGGTTAGGACAGGGTGTCCAGCGGCCGAGAGGCACGCGGGAGTCGCATCCAGCAGTGAGAGACAGGCTGTTGAGGAACCTTGCGTATTGGCGTCGGACGTGTATCTTTCTTTTTTTAACTTATTAGCGTTGTAGTTAAGCAGCATGAAACTGAGGCAATAGCAGAGGATTAGAGGGCTGTATTGCCTAACCATAACCGCGGTCAAGCCTTGAGCCAATGTCAAGGGTGACAAAACAAGGCTTGACATCATAGCGTTTTAAATAGATAATGTGGACCGATCTCGGCGGCACTGTAATGCCGGGCTGACTTGTGGCGGGAGTGGAACGAGCCGCGAACATCCCGTCTGTATATAAAAATCAGTTTAATATACAGGTCGTTCAGTGAGGGAACTTTCAGATATTGAGCTTAAAAGAAGAGATACTACACTTTGATCTTATCCAAAATTCCGAGAAGCGATAACGGACCTCGTTTGTTCGCTGAACTCTAGGGAAATATAAGCGCGATGTAGGATCGCCACGTCATCAGCGACATCTGGCGGATCTACGCCGCGCAGTAAAATAACATAGTTTGCGCGTTCAACCTAACAAGCCGCCTTTATTACTGAACAAAAGAAGTAATGTACAACAATTTGAACGACAGCACAATGTTACTGGCAAGGGGCGGAATTTTCATAGCAAAAATCATACATCAAGAGGGATTGACTATTGTGTTTTATCGACTATCGATGATTGATTGTCACGCACATGTTTTAGGTAATGCAATTAGACCTGTGGTGGAGAGGCCTTTGATCTGCAGTGGGACACTATAGAGTACCAAACAAAATGAATTTGTGTATAAAGGTTAACAAAATAATAAAGTAATAAAACAGTAACTAGTTTTATATTGTTACAATTAAAATATAAAACTAAAACGGAAATGTTGCACAGTATAACTGACAGTAGACTAACCTTCATTCCTCCTGTACTATATTTTCTTCATCTTGTCTGTAGTAATAAAAAATCGTCATTATTTTCTCTACATTATCATCATTTAAAATGGCCCTGTTTCCATTGTTAATTGTATTAAATCGGCATTATCGAATATTCCGGAATCCTATCTAGTAAAATCGATAACTGGAATAGTCGATAAAACACAATGGTCAATCCCTCTTGACGTTTGATTTTTGCTATGAGAATTCCGCCCGTTGGTTATTGGGTAAGTTTGTAGTAGTGGTTCGGTTATGGTTCGCCTGTCCGACACCAACCGCGGCCCGCTAACCTGCAGCAGGCGCTTGGGCGTGGGGCGCGGCACGGCGGCCGCGTGCGCCGCGCAGCCCGCCAGGCACAGGTGGCGCAGGCCGCACTGCTCCAACACGCACGGTTAGCCCATCGGACTCACAACAACGGACCCGCTTCATACTACCTTTTATATTATTGTTTTTTTGGAGGCAAAAGTAAAAAGAGTAGTTTGTCCTTAACGCTTAAATTTATTATCTATATTTAATTTTATGACAAAGGTTAAAAAAATACATAATTCGTATAGCACAATATTGATGCTTCGATGTGATACGAGACGGGTCCGTTTGGATGGCATTTCGCCTGGCTTACTTACGCTCGGGAAATGGGATAATTTACATTTTATAAGGCTTAGGAAAAATACTATTCTACATTTCGTGCGTGTAAAACTATTGTAATTTCGTTGCGATAAATATTTCGCAAATCACTAATAATTTAAAGGCAGTGTTAACCAGTAGGCTGTAGTTTATAAAACTTAATCACACAAACACACACACACTACCGTGTACAACTTTATGCAGCTGACCAATATGTAGTAGCTGTGCGCACTTCTCGCGGTTTAAATTCTACATGGCAGCGTAGGAAATCATTATAAACATTAGACTAATATGTCTACAACAAAGAATAAGGAAACCACGTGACTCAGTATGACCGAATCAATGAAGTGAAGTCTTCATTGGCTAGAATTAAGTCACGTAATTTTGTTTCCTTACGTTTATAGTTCGGTTAATCTAGGACTAGGATGACCCCTATGAGGCGATTCTCAGTCGCAATCGAGATGAGTTCCTATTCGAGAGCCCATAGAAGTGACGTTGTTATTCCATGCAGATTCACGATAGTGATTCATCTCGAAAGACCCGAGCATTGACATCCTTGTGATAGCCTTACTTCGTAAAAAACTAATTTATTTAAATTACTGAACGACTTCGCAAGGTTTGTATGAATGTAATTTTCTGTCACAGGTGTCATCCTATATTGACCGAAGTTAATTATCTACTCAGACAAAGTATATATTATTATAAAAGATAAAGACTAGTGACCTAGGGGAGAAAGCCTAGCAGTGGTACACTACATATTACCAAAGAGTTATAATTCCGAATCGATCAAAATTCCAAATGCAATGTTATGATTTATAAATCAAAACCTAGGTTAGGTTTGTGTGTTGGTGTCGTTTTTGGAAATTATGCATTTAACCTTAACTAGTTCCAGCGTAACATAGCTTTCGGAAAAAAAAACACAGAAAAATGAAAAAAAAAGGAACTGAATTTTAAGATGTTTCCGGGACACTGACATAGATTAAGAAAAAAACCACTTACTTGTAAGAGAGTGTCAGAGGTAGGTTTCTTGACGCCGACGTCGCTCAGGGCGCGGTACTTGGCCCCGTCGAGGCAGAGGTGCTTGTTGAGCAGCAGCTCCGCGCCGGCGCCGGGCTCGAGCGGCGTGTGCGCGAGCGCGTACTGCCGGCAGATGGCGGCCCACGCGCTCAGGTGTTTGTCGTTCGCTTCCTCTGCTACGGAGGCTATGTCTTGCTGGAATGTTGCCAAATACACTTTAATCAGTACTAACCGGCTCTGGCCAAAATTTGATGGCGTGTAACTAAATGACACTTTGTTAAGTGGCCAGTTATTGACGATTTACCCTACAAGTCTTACGAAAGTACCTACATTTTGCATTCGAATTTCGAAGCTCACCTTAGCCAAAGTAGAAATAGCCGTCCCATAATAATCATGGTTTATCTTGAATATGTCAGACACGAGCTCCGCCAGGCTCCCCTGAGTGCTGTTGCCCTCGTCGACGACGTTGTACGTCTGCCTGTTGGCCTGCGGCGTGTTGCCGAGCGTCCAGATGGCGCGGCAGAGGTCGCCCACGTGAACGGTGTTCATCTTGAGGTCGGCAGTCCAGAGCAGTTTCATCGTCTCGTTGAGGTGCTTGTAGATTGCGCCGAGGAGGAGACGTGGTGCTGGAAATTAGAACATGTCGCACGTTTAATCAAACAAAGAAATATCTCTAAATAGAAATACATTCGAATTTTAACCCTAACTTTTGAAAGTAGAGTTTTATCTAAAACTGAATTTTGTTTTGAGTTAATTCTTTGTTTGATTAAACGTGCGATGTAATGAAAAATCCTCATACTGCCCAAGCATTTTTAAGCCATTTCCGATTTGTTCCCATCCTTTATGAAGGACACTTTTGTACGAATAATTTATATTACTGGCCAGAATGTACTAAATCTTTCTTAATAAAGAACATTGGGCAGAAAGAGGCTATTATAGATGTTTCATTTAGACCATTAGATTGATAGATAGGTGTTGCTAGATATAGACATGAGCTAAAAGGTCTGTCACCCCTGAATTTGTCTAACTGTCGTGTAAAAATTACCAGGGACAAAATATATTCTAATATTATTCTGATTGTATTTTGCAATGAACTGCGTTACCATACATTGTAGGATGTTAAAATAATGTAAGGATATTTTTCATGCCTGGTTATTTTTGATCAATATAAATTTCAGTAAAAATTTGGTAAATATATTTGATAATCCCATGTCGCTATATTATTAAATATCGATATAAACATCACTACTACTACTACATATAGCATCATTGATTAATTAAATTGCTATTAAGGGGCAAAGTCGTGTACACACACACACTCACACACATAATTTAACTTGACACGATAGTTTGTTAATATGTTTATTTAGTATAAATCTTGCACATTCCCAACGCAAAACAACACAAAAAAAAGTGAAGTTTAAATAAAACTTGGGAGTCACATCACATGATCTCCGGACTTAGCATAATTTAAACTCGTTGAATTGGTTTCGAATGAACTAAATAATTTATCTCAAAAACTTTATTGAACTCTATAAACCGAGCCTAACAATGTTCTCAAAGTACCAGTAGTATGAATCACAATTTACCAGCGTAAATTGCCCAACTGAAATTAATAGAGTGTGCACCTAACGAGTCGGCAGGAACAAGACGATTCTTTACTGCGTGTTACGTAACAACACCCGTATTTATAGTCAAGAAAAGTTATTACTTGAGTAAAAGTAATGACTTACGCAACGATTTTTATATGACTTTTGACACTACTAATACTCAAGTAATTACTTTTCTTCACTATAAATACGGGTGCATGTGCACTACGCTCTTTCACATTTGTATGAAATAAAATAAATGTCTTCAGACTTCACTTACGACCTTACTACCTACCTATTTCTATTGTAAAATATGAAACACAAATTGACCACTTAGGAGGAGCCGATTTTCAATGTTTATTATTTTTCCCCCGTGTGGTTGCCGGGTTAGAATAGTGCCACTCCATGTCTTCCCGTGGATGTCGTAAGAGACGGCTAAGGGAATAAAGGCGTATAGTACTGTTAGGCGATGGGCTTGCAACCTGTCACTAATACACTGGTAAACATCTTAGCCTAAGTGTGCAAAATGTGGTTACAGAATTATCAACAAGTTTTTAGAATTTTTGGTAATTCTGTAGCTCTGCCTACCCCACTCTGGGAATAAAGGCGTGAGTTTATGTATGTGTGTATGTGTATGTGTATTATTTTTCCAAAAACACCAAACAATAACTTTCCTGTCAACTCATGTCAAGCACTAATGATATTGACTATCATCAGTATCATAATTCATCATCACTTTTTCCGCCTTTGCGGATTTGGAGATTTTTATAATCATGAAAAATTATTCAAAAAGATGTTATTGAGCAACCCCTAAATACTAGTTGTATTATAGTTTTGAATACTTGTCTTTTAGATAATTTGCAATGTGTCAAATATGAAACACACTAAAATGCACTCATCAGAACAGTGATTGAGGTCATTACAAACGTAGCAATAATAGCACTGACGAGTCCATAAATGTATTCTATATACCTAGGTAAAAAGTAAAATGTAAAGGTAAGTTTTAAAATATAAACCCTCCGTTTTTTTTTTGCTAGAAGGCAAACAAGCTAGCTGGGCCTCTATTCTACTTGTCAGAGTTACGATAGCTCTTATTTACCTGAATAAGCTTGTCTATCGGAGGTCCCTAAGTCGTAGTCCCTAGGTGCGCAAATACCGCGGCAATAATCTGTTGCGGGATGTTTCTCCGCTGCCAGTATTATTTGGTTCCAAGGTACATAAGTTCTTTATTCCATAATCCGTGAGAGAATAAACGAAAATATTTACATTTTAACGACTGTTTTATCTGAATCGTAAGTTTAACGTCAATGACAGATAAACTCATCACAACAAACGACGTAAAATACACCTTAGTACATATCCGAAGGCTCGAAATTCGTTCTAATTTACTTTCTTAGCCGCGTGTGAGACTTCTATTTGACATGGCGACGTTGAATATGTTGACCCTAACAACGTATTTATTACTGAACTATATTACCTCCGTTTAAGTTCATTTCTCCACGGCTCTTTATCTCGACTGCCAAACGGATGTAGTCAAGGTTTCTCGGTAAATACGTTGTGATATCTAAAAGGGCCTACAATATTCTACACTAATACCATACTCCCTTTTGCATGTTAACTTATTGTCAACGTTACAATAGCTATTATTCTCTTGACAGTTATGGCGGCAGAGTTAAATCAATAGCATAACACGTCAAAATCAATATTGTTTTAGCCAGAAGAATAGAATCCCAGCATAACTATGCCTTCCCATTCATACATCGCTGACCTTTGCCCGCGTCTTTATCCACGTAGAATTCAATTTTTGTTTTTAACTCAGGAAACGGCAAAAGATATCTTATGTGGTAATACAGGTCATGAACAACTGTGACAACGTAGTCGTTTATGCATGACTAGAAGACGCCTTCGATTTTGTACACGTAGAATTGACAACATTTCATTTTGGTGACATCTGCAAATTACTATACGAATCGAAAGGGTTTTACCTCCTGAACACGGCAAAATATTTATTTAGATTTATTTTTCTTTATTTTCAAAATTACAAGTAAGTTAATAAAAATATCGAGTTTTACCAATACTATGCCTGAATAGATATAATACCATTGCCTTTTCACGAGAAAAAAAGCTGTCATACTTCAAATTAGACATTGACACTATTGACAGATGGATAGAGACTTAGGGCCATTTGCACGCAGAATTTAAACCTGGGTTAAGGCACTAACTCGAGTTAGTAGACGTCAGATTCATACGATAACTGTCATTTTAACTCGAGTTAGGCGGACTTGCGCGGACCAGAGTTAGCCCTTAACCCAGAGTTAAGCGTCTACTTTTGTACGTGGTTTGCCGCCTAACCTCGGGTTAAGACGCTAACTCTGGTCCACGCAAGTGGGCGTTAGTGTCTTAACCAAGGAAACTTTTCGTGCAAGTGGCCCTTTATCGGTTGACATGATACTTTTTTATATACAGATTGGACTAACGTAATATGTCCATTGTGTCGTAGAAATGAAGTTACGCCCTTTTAGAATAAGTACATCTTAATAAATTAATAATAAAATAATTATTCATTCTAGAGAAAATTTAAAACTATTTGTGTCTTTCTCCTTCCAAACAGTATCTATAAAACGAATAAAATTAGTCTTGAAAATATGAAATCTTGTCAATTAGTTTACCCCCCCCCCCCACCCCTATTTCTCTCCGTTGGAGGAAGTCCATTATTATTGAGCCCCTAGGTACTCAATGAATATTTCCTTCAAATTTCAAGGCCCCTAGGTCAATCTAACAATCACGCAATCAGTCAGTCATGCAATAATTTTATATGTATGGATTGTAAGACAAATTTAAACATCCGACGTGCGTGCATGACTCGATGTGGAAGAAGCGAAAGAAATTTGTCAAGATCGTAGCAAGTGGAAAGAAGTGGTCTCTGCCTACCCCTCTGGGAAACAGGCGTGATTTAACTGATTTAATGTATGTAGGTATAGGTTGTAAAGGGCTAATTTCCGCAACTAGACGACTTAAAAAATGCGCCTTTTTTTAATGTATGTATGTACGAGGGTGGATTGAAAAGTTCTGAGCCTGGTAAAAAAAACTAACTGGCTCACTTTTTATAACAATTTTATTTTTCGACATAGTCTCCATGAAGGTCAATGCACTTAGTCCACCTCGCCTCCAACTTCATTATCCCATCAAAAAAAAAAGAATCTCTGAGGTCGTTAAAATATGAGTCTACTGCTTCTTGTACCTCCATATTAGTCGAAAATCTTTGTCCTCCCAAGTGTTTTTTGAGGTTTGGGAAGAGATGATAATCGGAAGGAGCTAGATCCGGCGAGTAAGGGGGATGCGGCAGCACTTCAAATCCACAATCATGTATTTGTGCCATTGATTTCGCCGAAGTGTGAACGCGAGCGTTGTCTTGGTGAAACAATACTTTTTTCGACAGCATTCCAGGTCTCTTTATTTTAATTTCCTCTCGCAGACGACGTAAAAGAGCACAATAGTACTCTGAATTTATTGTTTTGCCCTTTTCGAGATAGTCTATCATGATAACCCCCCTGCAATCCCAGAAAACCGAGGCCATTACCTTATTAGCTGACAAAATGACCTTGGGTTTTTTGGGTGGTGGTGAACCTGGTCTTTTCCATTGCCTGGATTGTTCTTTCGATTCTGGTGTACTGTGGTGGACCCATGTCTCGTCCATAGTTATAAAACGATTGAGAAAATCTTCGGGGTCACGTTGAAACATGTCCAAACAATCTTGGGAAATTGTAACCAGTACTCGTTTGTTCTCGACTGAAAGCAGTCTAGGCACCCACCTGGCTGACACCTTAGAAAATCCAAGAACATCGGTGATGATGTTCTGTGCCCGCTCATAAGAAATACCCATTGCTTCCGCTATCTCCACAATCTTCAATCGCCTATCCTTCATTATCGCATCTAATATTTTATTGACATTTTCATCCGTAGTAGGCGTCAACGGCCGCCCACTCCTAGGCTCGTCTTGAACAGTCTCCCGGCCACGTTTGAAATCAGCTACCCATCTTTTTATGGTAGCATACGATGGAGCAGATTGCCCTAATGTTTTGTTCATATCTTCAAATATTTGTTTTGGTGTTAACCCCTTCTTTTGCAAATATTTTATGACAGAACGGTGCTCAATTTTATCCATTACTTGAAAAATCAGTGACCTTATGTAGCAGTTCCAGCATAAAATGCAAAATTGTGACAAGAAAAAAACAAAAGATAGTGCATAATGGCGACTAAATATGGCACTTTTACCTGCCAGTATTTATTTGTTTTTTTTTTATTATATACAACCTTAGGCTCAGAACTTTTCAATGCACCCTCGTATGTATTTAAACATCCTCAAACGTTTACATTATTAGTAAGGTACTAGAAGTCATACTCACTCAAACTCCTCTTGTCTCCGATCCCGTAGACAATAGCGGGCCGTATAATGGTGTAGTTGAGGGACTCCATACCCTGCAGTTCCTTCTCGACCACGCTCTTCATGCGACCCTCCACCGTCCACGGCTCCACCGGCCCGTCTTCCTTGTGTGGCTAAACAAGGAAAATCAACTGATAATAACATGTTCATAAGCAGTACTAACATGTTATCATTCAGTTAGGAAAACTTCTAAGCACAAACAGAGTAATAAGTACCCAACGCTTTGTGGAATGAAAACCGCTCTGGAACAAGCAATGTCACATTACGTTGCATTCAGGCCCTACCTACCAGGACGACATAATGAATGAGAAGATTAAAGTATACCTTCTCAGTGCTGTACATCTGCCCGCTAGAGATCTCCACAAGCCTGACGCCCTGCTGCTCGCATATCTTGGCCACATTGCTGCTCAGAGTGCAGATGCCTTCAGCGTACACCGCTTCTGTTTGTCCCAGGCGGGTTTCGCCGGCGCAGTTCATGACGAGCGACCAGGGCTTGTCCTCGGGGTCGAGCGCGGAGGCACATGATGCTGGAAAGATATGGCGTAATATATAGAATTGTGTTATATTAGCAAAACTCATTTTCCTGGTGATTAAAAGACTAATTTTCCTGGTGTAAGTGTATGAATAACTTGTTTAGGTATACAATATCTAAAAATAACACATATAGGTCTACTTTATGAATGTGGCTGTAAAGTGAAACCGCAAAGGTGAAGGTATGAATAATGATTTATTTAAGGTGTGACATGAAGGGCACATCGCACAAGGGCGAGCTCGACGACAGCACGTGTAAGTAATAATCTCAATTTATTTAATAGATACAGGGTTTTTTTTAAATTTATTCCTCATTTGTTATCTTTAATCTTCTACTTTATGCTCCTGTCGTACGCTTGGAGTTATTTTTGGCCTTCAACCACTTTATACCGGGTTGGCAGAGGTCCGGCCCAGTTTCAACAAAGTCCACCGGAGTTGTTGCTACCCGAATATTAACGTCGCGTGGCGGTCAACGCTACTTCTGGCAGAGTTCTGGTGTTCATTTCAATCATCAAAACTTATTTACTCGGTCTCCCTCCGATAAGTTAGTTTTATTCATAACTAAAAGGCAAAAGTTATCCCACTCCTCTGACGCACCCACGCCCTAAGTTTAAAACTGTAATTGTCTCATTGCCGTGGATATGTAATAAACTGGTTTTAACTGCAATTTACTTTTGTAATTTATTTACCTGCGTGTACCGTGAAACCTTCCCAGTACGAGTAGAACGGTAACAGAGATCAGTGAACTAAATAAGGAATCGATGTTTGAGCTTGGCTTATCTACACCTCTACGGTCTGTTATATTCTTTAAGGTGTTACAATTGGTTACGCTAGCTAAGCCGAGGATTTCATTCATGAGTCATGACAAACACATCCCTCGCAACGCATCTTCGCACATCTCTGGTGGAAACGCAGCCTAAATGTACAATTCTAATGCTCAATCAACTTTTAATACGTATTTTAGGAAAAATCAATGAATAATTGCTGACGGTTTAAGCTCATTACGACATATGAATATTATGACTGACAATATTCACCATCGGGTAATTTGCGTCGGTACGTGAGAGGCGTTTAGTATGCGCGGGCGTCCCCTAACAATATAGCGTGCTATTATACGCACGTTTATTGTGTGCTAATACTGGTAATGGCTACGACGCTACGAGTAGAGGCAGGGGAAGTGCTGCAGGAATTTACTGGTAATCCTGAGGCGTCCTCGTAATTGGTCATCGCTCGCGAAAGCGGCTCGCGGTCGTGCGATTAAAACTTGCGATGGTGAAACAAGTGTCCTAATTGACATTGCGAATCAATCCCATGATGCTCGGAATATTTTGAGGATTCCGGTCGAAGGTCGGACGCTTGTCAATTAGGATACATAAAATAAATTATGGATTTTATTACAGGATAGTTAGATCGCGAAGACTTGAAACTGTAAGGTTCAATAAGGAAGCTCTAAAGAGATTTTTATGTTCGCTCGTCCGATCGTAAGCCAATTAGGACGACGTCTAAGGATTAAGGGATCAGATGGAGGCATTTCCAAACGATACAAAGTTAAGCCTCTTTAGAATGGACAACGTTACAAATACGTAAGATGGAACATGTACACCAAATCAGTCTAAAACTACTACACAGAATTTTTTGGTGCGCATTCTTATTCATGTGTAAAGAAAGAGACACACTAAGCGACAAGCTTTAGTCATGCTAGTTGTGCGTAAGTAGTGTTCGATATTATCTAATGCACTAATGGTCGTCGGATCATGATCAACCAGCCTAACTTGACTCTTGAGTGATACACTGGTTCAATCGAAAACCGGAGCGCACTATCAACGGGTCTCTACGTCTTGATTACAATATGCCCAGAGCGAGAATTTTACCCGTCCTAGGTGTCCTCTATCACTTATATTATGTATGTTTAAATATTCCATTGAAAATTACCCTTATCAAAAACTCTTATCTTCTTCAGTATACAGGTACGATTGAAGCACTAGACTGTTATCAGTACTAGTATTGTTAAAGTAAGCAATTTGACATGATGACATAACCACATAGTTTTCACTGGTCTTAGATCTATGAAGTACAATGTAATAGTTTTATCAGTCAGGAGTTCTTGGTTCTGATAAGTCAGTTCTGTAACACACATTTATCAAAGTAATATAGGTACCACTGCCTCACTCTTAAACGTTAAACTGTAAATTGTTTCAACTGGCAATTTGGTGTGGATTTGTCGTGACCTCTATGCTTAAAATGCTGGCTAATATTTTTTTGTAATTCAACTGATAACGGGTGAAATGGAGACGAATATTTAAGGTTGTTGAGAATAACTTATAATAGTCATTATAAATAGATACTTAAAGAATCCAAATAATTTATATTAAGCCACCTTTTATTATAACAAAAACAAGGATAAAGTTAAATGGAAAAAAACTGCATTGTTTACCTCATTTACTTCATAATTATTAAAATTACCTACAGATATTATTAGCATTTTGTTAGCTGCGTTACGGGCTAATTATTCACATCTATTTGTCAATATTATGTTTAGAACATATGAGGCCTAATATAGTCAAGGAGCGTCACAACAACCGATGATCTTGTAAAGGTAACAAGAATCCACTTTTAGAAATAGAAAGGAAGGCACTGGCACTATTTGCCAGGGACCATTTATAAGTGCCAGGCATCTAAAGATACATTTTACCACTTTTAATATGAAAATTACATTCTGCGGGCCTAATATAGCTGCGTTTATTGCATGTCAAATGTGGATAAAGCATCCATCACTCTCGATCTTATTTATGTGTCAGAAGGTGATGGCCCCTGTTGTAGGATAATGAAATATAATTCAGTACATTCATAAAAATATTATAAAGCTTTCAAATGTGTTGACAACTCATTGACCTTATCACACTGTATATAAGTGAACCGCATGTAAACTTACTAACAGGAAATGCTGTTGTCTGTCTGAGATTAAGGACAAAACACAACATTAATGTTTTTTTAATATGTTTGCCCTGTTAGAAACTAATGTACTACACAGCAAACAATATTGATACAAGAATTGTCTAGGTGGGCAGAAACGTGGGCAGTAGTGGGCAGAGTTGATTTGATTAACCGCATATTCAAGGTCCTTTTTTTAATTCACAAAGAGGCATCCCCTTCAATTTATTTAAAACATAACTTTTGCACATGACTCTGTCCGCATCTAAGTCGTTTATCACTATTCCTTGGGGATTCTCCAATTTTCCAAGATAAAAAGTAGCCTATGTGGTTTTCCCAGACTATAATCTATCTCTGTGCCAGATTTCACCCAGATCCGTTTAGCCGTTCTGGCGTGATTGAGTCTGGCATGTGTTATAATATTACTAAGTTTTAGTAGCGGGACTTCATAGAATGAAAGTAGTGTCAAATAGATATGAAGGAACTTCATAGCCAGCTCTTGGGTCAAGCGTTTACAAATAGTGACTTAACTGGACCAAAATATGGGGGACTGAGTTGTATTAGGTACCTATACACAACATTTAAAATAATTTCTGCCTAATTATACCAGAACATTAACAAAATTCTATAGTTATCAAGTGTAAGCTACAGTGAAATATAGCTTTGTAAACATTGAGCAATACTGTAACTAATTAGATAAAGAATGTCGCAAGCCAAATTAAAAAACAACTTCTTTGCCCAGTCATCTAGAAAATTACTTGTTATGTAGTAACAGCTGCATTCTTCACCATGTCTTGCTGCATAAGGCTTCTTGCACTTAATCTAATTAACTTACCTGGATTAATAAGATTCGCACTCTTGTATTCTACGCGGGGGTCCTCGAATATTTTCTTATGGGTCGGATTAAAAAAAGCCAGTTGCGGCGGGGTCTTGTCCACTGCCCGGACCGCGCTCACCAAGTCGTTCGCTACCAAATATTCCACCAGGTTCCGCCCGATAAAGCCGCAACCTGCACAACATTCACCACAATCAGACGAAAAAACACTTAGGTCACACCGATGACTAATACTCTTAAGACCGTTACGGAAAAGCAATTGAAAAAGAATAAAAAAGTTTTAACAAAAAGTTGCTCCGCAATTCAGTTGTGAACTCAAAGGTAATTACGAAGCTATTTGACTAGACTAGTATGAGTTTCTAATTACCCCCTAATACCACAACTCGTGGTTTTGAATTATCACCGGCAAATTCAGTCATTTCGCGAGCGGTTGCACAAATGTGAATCACAGATTATAGGGTATGTCTAAAGAAATGTGAATGACAGGTTGACAGTTGGATTGGAACTCGGTGTTACCACCGTTTAATATTTTTTTACTCGAATAATATCAAAATTGATTTAATAAAGAATATAGTTTTTCGAAATAAAAGTAATAATTCATTATTTTTGTTGTATTGTTGTTTGAAGTTCCTTCTGTTTTTGTAACTGGCTATAGTTTGATAAACTGTCTTAATTAATGTTGCCACCTTATTTGCAACTTATCGGTAGTATATTTTTGATATTAGAGGAATATCCTGTATTGTTGTAGGTATGTATCTTTGTAGTGTGGCCTTTATTGTAATCGTTTGTGTTACCTTTCCTTAAGAAGTGTAAGCACAATTTGTAAAAACCCTTACTCAGAGACATTTTACTCTTTCAATTTTTTACCTGTTTATGAAAATGTATCACTAAAGAACGACTTAATCGTCATTAACTGGCTCTGAGTGCGCCCGTAAATGACGGAATGAGGTTGTCAACCCATTTTACACGTCTTACCATTGCCGGACTTTTTGAGCATAGTCATTTTAGGATTTACAGAATGAAAAAATAATAATGAAAACCAATACAATACTATCAAGTATATTAACGTAAACAAAGTAACAAAAAACTACAATAACATTTCAGATTCTTAAAATTGGGTCTTCTCTTGTTCAATGGAAGAATCTGAAATAATTTGATCTTGAATGATTTTTAAATCGGGTGGCAAATAAAACGCGACTAACAGCCCAGCTGAAACAAATAAACAGATTTCAAATTACCAACGCAATTTTAAATCGTAATAAGTCAGCGGGTTATAAAAGTCAGTCAAGCATCAACACTTACATATAACTAGAACGACGTACCCACTGATCATCGGAGTACAGTGGTCAGCCAATAGCTGTGCAATTAGTTGAACGCTAAAGAAGCCAAAACCCCTCGCGACTACAACTGACAGACACGTAGCCATACCTCTATGAAAGAAAAAAACATGAACGCTATAGTCTACATAGGTATATGGACTCAATTAAAATTGCATTTTTGTTTAATTCCTACTCATTAACTTCTGTTCATTTTAATTATTTTTGACACTTCGTTCAATAGTACTTAAGTACGTGAAGCGAAACGCAAAATTTCCGTGAAATATGTAGTTTTACGCTATTATCTGATAGGATGACCAGAAATTTGTAGTATATTTTCAATGTTGTCAAATAGCCTCTTTTCATTTAAATTGGCTATTTGTTTGTAGCAGGGCTGGTAGCCCCAGTTACTTGCTGTTTACAGGGAATGTTATAGATTGCGGAAACAGTGGCCAACGCAAGATTTGATATTGATGTTAATTTACTAAGTTGTTTGTTAAGCTTTACCAACCTTAAGTAAGTAGGATTTAATTCAACCAAGTAAGTATTTACATTGCCCAATATCAGCGCTACATACAAAAACACGTAGAACAAGGCAATACTTAGAAGCGCAATTTTTACAAACAACAGAATTACGCCTGCTGTAGCAGATATCACGAAGACTAATAATGTCGTCTTTTTTTTGCCGAGGGGCCCGACGACGAATAAGAGCAGCACGTTGAGAGTGCCAGACGCACCCGAGTAACACATCACTGCGTAGAGAGTGAGTGGCTGAATGACATTGTCGCAGTCTGAGGCCGTCTGAAAATGATATAATAACACATTTTTAAAGCAAAAAGCAAAAGTTTTAGCGTAAGTTATTTTCTTTACGCCTAATACTCTATAGTATTAATTTTTAACTTTTGGATGAGTAAATGAACAACTTTTTGTTGAGCCACTATAGAATAGCCTCGTCCTGCTCATTTTGTGTTTATACTTTCGGTTTCTGCCCAATGTCCTCTGCAAAGCACAATTTTACCCATAAAATTTGATTTCCCGGGTATAAAGTACCAACTCGAATGTGTTCTTTTTTTAAGAACACTGGGCAGGACGAGGATAGAGCCTTGTCATAATGACGGCTTTAAGATCTGAGTAAAAAAGTTCAACAAAATGGACTTTCTGCGAGAAGGTTCTATCGTAACTCAACAATTAAAATTGAAGATTACTTTTCAGTTCTTAACCAGTACCTGGTTATAAGATGATTTTCAAGATTTAACTCACACATACTTAGGTACTCATGCTATGTCTCCTGTCCTATAACCGCTATTGGTATCTTAAGAGGCTTCATTATGTGGCAGTTGCATAAATATTTGAATCGTACGATATGGCAGCTCCACGGTAGCTCTTATTAACTTGACAGCTATGGCGGCCGTATTACGCAATGTCGAATAGAGACTCAGGTGAAATTGAAGCTTGAAATAAATACCTGTATGCATCTAGTAGATTAAACTTACAGAATTAGTGGTGGAAGCAGCCGCGCTTGCAACTTCACAAAAGGTTTGTCCGGATCGGTCATCTCCATTAAAATAAGCATTCGTCATGGTAGGTACCCATACGGTGTAACCTGTCGACCTGAAATAGTAATAATTACTTAAGTAGTAAGATGAACAGTCTTTTAGAAACTAAAGGCATTTTCATAATGCAAAGTCGCCGGTGCATAAGGCTGTTATTCTCAGAACCCATCGCCCTCTTCACTCTAGTCTCACGACAAACATAATTTGACCCGCGCGTCTTTGTTCTAAATTACACGACGGGGACACAGCCCTAGAACTAAGTCGCCGTCAATAGAACTTGTGAACGATGTAAACAAATTACTTAGTACTGTTTGACACATAACCTCAAATATTCACAAAGCGTGTTTTTATTAAAATAAACGTATAATTAATAGTTATTTCATCTTAAACTTAATATGAAAATAATTATCTAGTGTATATAAATCATTGCAAAGACCTCACTTGATCTTTGAATGTAGGTAATTATGGTGAATTGGTTCGTTTGGTTTTGTGTAGGTACAGTCACCACCCGCGAATGTTACGCCACTTGCCACTCTTCTTAATTTAACCGTGTAATGCATTTTGGGTTGACAGCCGACTTGACATATTACCCGAGTGTAGTACACGGCTAAATTAAGAAGAGTGGCAAGTGGCGTAACATTCGCGGGTGGTGACTGTACATGATTTGCAATTTCTATTGACGGCGACCTTAAGCAGTGTAGTAGGTAGGTACGTTACGTGCTGACGGGTCAAGTTAGGTTTGCCATTGTAATCAGAGGTAGAGCAAACAGCTTGTGAGAGGTTCCTTTGTTGGTTGTAGGTACCTATTTACCTAGTGCCCTAAGCGTTTGGTTTATATGAGTGGTTCTGTTCACCCTAAAGTATTTTTAGTCCAGAGACTGCTGTCATTTGAGAGACTTTTAAATATATCAGCTAACTATCGTTGTTCTTACGTCATATAAGCGCACAGCAGGATGTAATA
Organism: Acleris laterana; assembly: GCA_963966035.1. NCBI lineage: Eukaryota > Metazoa > Arthropoda > Insecta > Lepidoptera > Tortricidae > Acleris > Acleris laterana. The sequence goes on along the minus strand of OZ014448.1, from coordinate 6,812,529 downwards.
GAGTTTTATGTTGTTTACGAGCAAAGGCCGCTTGAAGAGAGGCGCTGTTTGGTCCCACATACGTCGCAGAAACGACGCGTTAGGACTGGCCACTTGTAGAGATTCTTCTAGGTATACCATTTTTACCTAAAAACGAACAAAATGTTTAATGCTAGCTTTTGAGAGTTTTCGTTACGAGTACAGATATCCTTTTCCATCGTTTTTGGTCGGAAACATATCCGATAAAATACGATGGGAAAGGATTATTCACTACATCTGTATCTATAATTCGATTTAACAGTCAGATTATTCGTTTAGTGTTCGGTGTGAAAAAGTAGAATAATCAAAGTATAAGAGATAGGCAGACAGAAAATTAGAGTATTATGGCAATATTTGAATTTGAACACTTTTACTACATAATATTAATGGCTATACGGGGTCTAACCTGCAAAGTTTATTATTAGTGCAAGACCGAGCGGCGCTCGGTTTTTAAATTAACCGATTTTTTGCTAAGATGACAACGTGCCAAATTTTAATATTATTATCAAGTTTTCGCGCCCTTAAATATATTGCAAATTAAATCGAAATCGTTAGAGCCGTTTTCGGTATACATATACAAATTTGCTCGTTTAATGGTTTAGGGTTTACGGCTCTCTTTCATCCTAGGTCCCAGTTTTTGGTTCCCAAAGCACGGCTAACCCAAACTATCCCTTATTTACTAACCTCGTACCTTATGCCCCCGTTCCACTCATGTATATTCCTAAGCGCCACCATACCCTGTTCTTCTCGATCCTTACTCAGTAGAAATTTCGGACTCTCGTATAGGAACAGCATCCCTATGACTCCGATGATGCCTGGGACACTGATGATCTGCATTAGCAATCGCCAAGGTCGATAGTCCAGAGACAGCCAGGATATGGAGTAGTGGAAGGTCAATCTGAAGACGGGTATGGCAAATACTGAAATTAAGTGAATAAATCCGATAAAATGTCGGATTTCAAATTAATCCGTCGGACCGATAGATGTGAACAGCCTTATACACCGTGTTTTTTTTATTTACGATAACTTTAAGGGAACGTTCTTAAGGTCAATTAAAGTTAATTTCTCAAAGACAGACAAATGATAACTCTTACGGTTTTAAAGATATTTAATTTTTAAATTTAATCAGTTAATCACGTTGAACTAGTATAAAAGGCTCTTAATTGATAACAACAATTTTCTTTTAATTCTTATGAGTAAAGAGTTTCCAATTGTTAGGTTTGTATACGCGTCCATGGAATTAGTAAGTACTAACGTACATCTGGAAGGTGCACTACACAGATAACGCGAGCCGAAAGAAATGTACTAAAGCTTACTGCGTCCCTTTCTAAAGGTGACCATATTTGAATTGCAATTTACGGACAAATTAATTTTACAAGCCGGTGGGGCAGTAAACGAAACAATATTTACTTATTCAACCGTTACTCTTATTCTTACTTATTCAACTTACTCCCAAATCGATATCTGTGGATCTTTGGATCTGTGTGGTCTCCGACAACTAATCCGTTGACAAATTGAGGAACAGTAGCCGCCATCTTAAACATTTTAGTTATTCAACTGATTGTCCCCAAAATCGATATCTGGGCATCTGTGTGGTCAGATATCGATTTTGGAGACGTCAACCGTCAATGAATCCGTGGACAGACTGAGAAATAGTAGCTGCCGTCTTGAACTTCTTAATAAGAGCAGGTAGAACAAAATACAAGCATTGAAAGCTTTCAAACAAAATCTAGTATTAACCCCTCGTATGCGGGACGTCAAAAAAGTACCAAGTTCTAGTCTCTTCTGATTACGATACAGTCCATAAAATTAAGCTTAAAAAAAATACAAAAAGATATCCAAATTTTGAGCACGGATCCGTGCCTAAGCATACGAAGGGTTAAGTTGTCATTCAAGTGTCAATTTCGAATTATAGGAGACCACACAGAATACACAGATCCCAGATCCACATACAGGTACATTTCTTTCGGCTCGCGTTATCGGTGGAATGCACCTTCCAGATGTACGTTATTACTTACTAATTCCATGGTTACGCCAACATTGACGTATTATTTGACACTCACTATTAGTTAACTCTAAAGGCCCTTTTAGAATGATCAAAGATATAACATTCAATTACTTTGTTCTAAACAGTTTTTTTTTTTTTTTTGCAATATTTAAAAATCTAATCTACTAATTAGTTTCTATGGATATACCTAGTAATATGCCGAAGTTATCGTAAATAAAAAAAAACACGGTGTATAAAATGTATTGCCAGCGAATCGCATGCTCTATCTCTCACACTATTCATATAGAGTACGGGAGACAGAGCACTCGATTCGCTAGCGATTACGGTAATTGTAATTCATGGTAAGACTACAGAACACCATGGTTTTAAAAAAGATGCAATAATTAATCTTGATACCCAAATTCAATGTAATCTGCATTATTAGGAGTTACCACAAATGATGAACTGCACGAGCATGGTGGCACTGGCCATCAGAAACATGAACCTGCTGCGGTGTCTCCTGGGCGTCGTCTCGCCGACGAGGACGAAAGCGGCCGCGTTGGCTGATGATGTGCTGGAAAGATAGTACTATTTTTCAACAAACAAATGCAAGATTTTTAGATATTTGGTACTGAACCCTAAAAGTAAGTATTCGATAACAACGCTCATTTCAACGCTAACGCAAAAACGTTATCTTTTGTTACTGTAATGCTCAATTTATGGCAGTATCTAGAAATTGTTAAATTGTCCTTTTCTGCTATATCAAAGCACTTAATCGTAAGTAGGGCGATAATGACTCAAACTACACATACTCGTAGATAAGTACTCTTTTAATCAAGTCAAGTCAATTAACTTTTCTATTATGGTGTGGTTAATCTTTCTAAAGTGCCTTTTTCATTGGTTTCAAATTGTAACTCTGTACATACTCGTTCCCAGAGTGGGGTAGGCAGAGCTACAGAATTACTAACAACTCTAAAAACTTGTTAATAATTCTGTAACCACATTTTGCACTCACTAACTCTCTCTCTGTGTGGTGTCCGAAAATGAATATTGTATTGTACTTTAATCTTTGATAGATCTTCGACTTTAAAAGTCGATTTACTATTTGCTAATTTTATTTATTTCGGTACTCAGTATCTCACCAAAACGCTTTGGTATAGGTACAGTCGCGGAATGAAAAGGTTGACCACCTTAAGATCTGTTTTTGCTTGCTCAGTATGAGTTATCATTATCAGTATCTGCTTATCGACCGAGTATGACACATTCCGTCATAATGAATGTCATAACAACAGCCACTATTGGTTCAAACTGAACTTAGTCTTTATTGGTCGTTACTAAAGGGTTGCTATGGTCACGTTTCAATAACGAAAAACGGCGGCATTCGTGTAATACAACCAAGTTAAGATGATAAGCTAGTAAGCGAGTTAAAATGAAAAAAATATTATTAATATCATTCGAACAGGCAGAACAGAATACAATTCAAATTACGGGTGGATCATCACCGTCATCAAACTTCTTTTGTAGGCTATTAGAAGTTAATAATCATTTCCACATCGTTGCCAGTTCCTGTAGATGGCCAAAGCGCCAGCGACTACGATGAACCGTTTTTAATGCAAGCTTTAACAGATTTGTACTTACAATCCAGCTGATAAGAACTTCAGAACTGCTAGGCTGGCGTAAGTAGGCGCCATGCTGGCGGCCAGGTTCAGGACAGCGCCGACGGGCATCGCGAGGAGGAGCGTCCATCGACGACCTCGGGTGTCGGCGCAGAGACCCCACGCATAGGACGAGATCATTACGCCTTGGAATCAACAATCAATTAGTGAGCAGCAAAATTTGGAAAATGTTGAAGTTAGAGAAAAGAACTAGGCTTGTGTCGGTTAGGAACTAAGAACTAAAAGGAATGAATTCTCGTCACGGACCGAAACGAACTAGTTCTTCGTAAACGATCTTAATCGGTCTTCGATCCTTTAGGTCAGTAGCAATTGTTGTACTTACGAGATGAGCCAAACATCGCGAACGAGTAAAGAGCGAACGGCACGGCACTCAATGTGAACGAGACCAGTAGTACCTACCTACCTATTTCAAAGCGTGTCCTGCTCAGATCTCAAATTTTGCTACGGATCTAAAGGACCTAAAGGAACTAAAAGACCGAACTAGTTCCTTTCACCGATTGACCGAGATCGGAGCGCTCCCTTTAAAGACCGAGTGGGCACAACTCTAAAAATAATGCTATTGTACTACAAATTCAAGAATCTTTCAACTAATGAGATTGATTGAGCGGTGAAATATCCTAAAATGGCTTAAAAATGAGCCCGCATTAACCCACTGCAAAGCATAGGTCTGCTTGCTGGCCAGTTCTGCACTTGGCTCCTCCAGCTCTTTCCCGATGACCTAACTAGTCCACCTGACTACCAGGCAAGGTGTCTGTCAACTGACGACCTGCCTTGCCTTAGCCACCAAGAGTGTCCTGCCTGTTTCCACGTTTTGGGGTATTGGTGGTGATCTACATTACTACCAGAAAACATTCCTAAAAATCCGATGTTCCTCTAATGAATTCGTCCACGCAAAGACAAGGTTCCAGGAGTTGCCGGATACAGATTACGAGCTTATTACCAATCAGTGGCACAGCAGACAGCAGGCCCTGCTGGCTGGTGGTGAGCTCCATGTCACAGGCCACTGCTGGAAGCACCACCGAGAAGCCGAAGATGTCCAGATACATCGCCAGGATGAGCAGGCAGCAAGAAGACAGCATGCTTATGTTGTATTTGCCGAAACCTGCAACATGACATGTACGCGTCTCGGTTTCCATTCACTGACTAGATAAATGGATGTTGTCTTTCCCACGTGTGAAGGAACCCGTTTATTGTGCCGATCCTGGGCTATATTCAACAGTTCAGGTGGGTATGTCAGAAAATATAGTTCGTATACTCTTTAAATTAAGGTTAAAATTAAAGTCATGTTTTAGAAGTTTATTAAAGGATAAAAGTATTGTTAGCACAGAGGATAGATAAAACTATAAAAATATATATTTCTTATAATCTTAATCTTTATTATTTTAATTTGTTTTAATCATTAAAACACCCTGCGGGGGGATAGAAACGATTTTAAAGTTAAACTTTTGGACAGAATATGCAAATATTTTTATAGTTTCGAATTATTTATAAGATGCTTACCTACTCAAAGTAATTAATAATTATACACAGGGTGATGGTCTCTGGTGTTGTACACTTTTAGCAGACAGGCTGGCAATAATGGACACTCAACTCTCAATTCAAACCATCATACGGTTGCAAATACGGTTGATTGTTGCAAAACAGATGAATAACCCTTTTATCTTCTGTAAATCGAGAATCGAGCCTCCATCATTGTTCCTTATACATTGGCCTCATCATTATTTTTTAAAAACAAATTACCGCTTAAATCCAATGCTTCGTCGTAGCCGCATTTCCGATTCGATATCGCCTTATTATCCGGAGGAAACACCATTTCTAAAAATATTAATACAATTCTTGTTTTATCACTAAACCTGACGCGATCAATGAGTGAGTTTGATCTTTATATCACTTGTTGTGTTTGTCTCTGAATAGGTGTTTACTGCACGCCGTCGCGGCTTGAATAAGCCTGGAGTGATGACCAGGGGGGTTATTATGACATGACTATGCAGTTCATTTTACGGCGAGCGTAAAGGACAGAGCTAAAGCAGTTATATAGCTATGTCCTTTTCTCTCAGCGTAAAATGAACTGCATAGCTACGTCATAATAACCCCCCAGTAAGTGTCGTGACTAAAACTAAATGCTGTTTTGTGATGTACACAATGTCGTCAATACAAAGTATCGGAATAGAACATCGGCGGAGAGCGGGATCTCTATTAAATATATTTTTTTCCCATTATTTGTAATTACTATGATTTTTCTACAGAAATTTATGCCAGTGTATCAAGACAATTTTGGTACAGCAAGACACAATTAATATAGTGCGTGGATTAAGCAATAATAGACTCTCAGTCAACGGCGTAAGAGCTTTGACGCACGCCACATTAATTATGACTATTGTACCTACTACTGTGCTAGACATATTTATGAAGTCGACTGTACATGAGGAGGTGGCATTATGACTGTCAAGTTGAAAATATCCTCTGCCATAAGTCCATAAACGGTGCTTCTGTTTAGTCCATTGGAGAAAATTCTCTTTTACCGAACAATTGTCTTCGCATGTGATATCCATGAACTTATTGCTCTAATAAGTCCATGGAGTGTCTATAAATAACTTGACATTGGCGAAATACACCTTAACAGGAGTGAAAGCCATTAATTGAAATTTAAAAAAATATATACCATAAACAATATCAGAGACTCTAGTCTAATCGGTAAAACAAGATTGCTTTTGACGTTATTGTATTGTTTTTAACTCGGTCGCAATTACTGCCAAACAAATCAGAGCTATCATGACGTTGACAATACGATAACATGCCAAAGCCAATATGTTTTTACCGAGTAGAATAGAGCCCGCACTGTGCGTAAAACACTAACCGCCTTACTTATAAACGTGGAAAAACCGTGGGGTAGCAGAGCTCAACCATGCTTTTTGTCCTTATCTGTCATTGTGACATTTGAATTTGACAGTTAAGGACAAAGCATGGTTAGCTACCCCACGGTTATTCCTAGATTATAATTTATAAGTAAGGCGGTAGATAGCTGCGATACAGGATTTGGTGTTTAGGTTGGAATGGTACGTTCACGGATTTGAATTGATGAACCACTATAAAACCTTATCGCATAAAACGAACGATTTATTCCCACAGGTTTTCTATCTCGTCGCTTGACACCGTCATTATGACAAGGTTCTATGGTGGATCAATATTTGAGTCCTTGATGGTACTTGGAAAATTGTTATGAACTGATAGCGGATCAAAAATGTGAAAACGCAGTATTAATAGATAAAACCTTCAAGTTGTTTTTAATCACAATCAAGAGAGTAATTAACAACCTCTATGCCACTTAAGAAAAGTAATTTTCAAGTACTGAGTGGAAATGGTAATCAGGGAAATAAGAAGCAAATTAATTCCTCATTAACCCTGTTAGAACTTTGTTTTAATTTATATTTGTGATTTGATGACACCACATCAAAATAATTCGTTTCATATACAGTATGTATAAAATAAATAGCCTTAGTAGCCTTATATTATGTCACATAATTTAGGATTTATTTACCACACCAAAGCATATAGGTACATGTCATGAAAATGAATTATGTCTCATATACACATTTTCCCACTACTTTGAAATCTACTTAACTTTTAAAAGTAAACTTTCTCCACCCACTTGTGTACATTTCCAATCCAAGGGGTAGCGCCGAAGCGGAGGGTTGAAACGCGCGTACAAAAACATATCCATCTCTGTTTCTCGCCTTCGGAAAATCAATGAGCTCCTAGCGGCTTCTGATATCCTAGTATTTCTGACTAAAATGGCGGATCCGTCACGGACTCCTCAAAGCGAAACCAATGGATAGCAACCGGATTTTAATGGCGGGAAATGTGAAAAACCGTGTTCATAAAATAAATTACGACTTTAAACATGTCATATTATTTTAATTTAATTCGGGTGGTATTTTTTTCTGCGACTTTTTATTTTATGTTTTTTTTTATCAGTTTAAAAACAATAAAGACTTTTTTGAGTAAAAATTACTCAAAATGACTTTGGTGTCCATTAAGATTTGCTAAGGAAAACAGTTTGAGATCTGTTCAGACAAGTTTCCACGACATCTGAAATACCAGGAGCACATAAACGCCAAGCGTCGCTCCGCATATTTTCGCAAGGAGTTGCGAATGAAAGCCTTCAAGGCATAAGGTGGCATTTGCTAAGTTTAACTTCAAAAATGGTAGCAAAAATGTATTTTTCTATTTACTAGCATGATAAAAATAAAATTTTGGATAGGTGTTTGTTAGTGTGTTCGTTTGTCATTTAGTTACAATAACAAAAAAGCTGCAAAAGCGACGTGATTTGGCGGTGTAAGATTTCTACGAGTACAACTCCGAAAAATTGTAACCTGTCGAGGGAACAGCGGATACCTATTTTTATGCACACGGAGTCATGGGCTAAATCTAGTTTCGAATATGCCGCATCGGCCAGTTTTAAACATTATGTCCTCAGGTCAGATTCTTATCACCCCTTCAAAACAAAAGGGGCGGGCCGGCGTTTCCTCGAGGGGTGAGAAAATCAATACGCCGACGCATGCGTAACGTGTCTCTTGCTACTTAGTTCCTACGGTTTATGCAATCCTGGTATCTCCGCCCACAAATCTGAAATTTTCCTGCCCTCCTCCAGGTTTTCCCGGAAGTAAACCTTCGACTTCCGCTACTTAGGGCGGCTAGGAGGCACCAGTTTTCAGCACCAGTACCTGAAGTGGAATTTTCAAGCTCGGGTGCTTCGCTCTTGGGCGGGTTTCAGGAGGTTACTGCGCATCTTAGTTTGCGCAGAGTAACAAGTTTTCGTGTCTTGTTATTTCATTCAATCAGTCTATAAAATGTGGGAGCCGCGGAAAGTTGTTTCAAAAATATTTTAATGGATCAGACACAGTATTCATTTTATTTACAGCATTCTCGTTAAAGGAGGTATGATTTGGTATCGAAAATGTTTGCACAGTTAGTATTTAGGTCGAAATAATAATCATACAAATAAAAACAATATATCTGTGATAACTTATATTATATTATATATTATTTACACGGTGCTACTTAATACAACGATGTTTTGAACAAGCACTTCTCACTTCGCCGACAGATAGATAAATAAGTTCCTAAGAAGCACCGTTTCAAAAGTTTTAGGGAAATCTCCTTTTCAATTTTCAGTGGTCAGCCATACTCCATCTGTGGGCGGTATAACGTATTTGTTTGCTACAAGTACAGCGCCCTCTAGGTCAGCTGCTCTAAAGCGGCTGCTGCTTTGTCGACTCTGAGTATTAGGATAGGATGCGTCCATGTCATGGATATTCACATGTTAAACTGGTGTTAATTACAATGTAATCACTTATGCCCCTGCTTATGCTTTATTCCCCTATTATTTTATCGATGTGTTATTTTTCTGAAATATATTCCCATTCGAACGAATTTATGTTTTTTTACTGGGCTGTAGCGAAGCGCTAAAGTAAAGTGTGGAAAAGGGCGAAATGGAGGTTGAATTAAAAAAGGAATACAAATAAAATGATTTATTTTATTTATTTTAAATGAGTATGAAATTATTAATTTATTATAGTTAAATGCAAATAATAACGATATCATAACTATTGTTGTCGTTGTGGAGAGAAACGACTGCCTTCGAATCCATTCGTTATCATCATCTGATATTAAGGGTATATTTTATACGAACATAATCAATATGACAGACTACATCAAACCAGAGAATATTCTACTCGGCAAAAACATATTGCTTTTGACTTGTTATCGTAATATTTTTTAACTGGGCCGCCATTACTGTTAAGTTAATACGAGCTATCATAAAGATTACAACGCCATAATTTATCATAAGCAGTAGTATTATTATTTTCCCGAGTAGAATAGAGCCTATGGGGGTTGATTTATACACCGTGCCCGGGACGTACCCGGCAAAGCATTATTTAAGTACTAAGAAATTGCTTAAATTTATTTATGTTGTACGTTGATGATATTGCTACTTACAACATGAATCTTTATTAGTAAATAGTGCTTTAAGTTAAGGTGACAGGGTTCAAATTAAATTAATGGAATTGTTTTTTAAATAATAAAAATTTCAGAAATTATGCTTATTGGACTACTAGAATCGATGGTTAAAATCCTTCGGGTACGTCCCGGGCACGGTGTACAGACGACATACACAGTACAAGCAGTCAGGTTCTCAAAGCTTGCTTTTGTTATTATTAACCATATCGTTATTGTATTGTTACCATTATGTTAGGTAAATTTAAAAATACAGCCACATTGTAAAAATACAATAACGATATACTTCTTAAACAAAGTGGCTTATTTCACGTTGAGTTATAATTACTTGGAAGTACTTGTTCGTGATATCACAATGACTAGGAAGATATTAATCATCATTCATCATTCTGCCTCTATGGATTGAATAACACCTTAATTATTTAAAAAAATTGCCTACCTATCTAATTAATTTCTAACACAATTAAAGCATCTTAAATTATTATTATGGCGGAGTATCAGACCATACTTACATCGGGCTTACTATTATTTTCATTATGCTATTATTTAAGTAGTGTAGAGCGACTATTTTTGATTACAACGAAAAAAAAGTTACAGCAGTTTAATGTGTCCTTGTTCTTTACCCTCAGAGCCTCTCTTACCACCAATGATCGGAATAGGTAGTGCCATTTCGGGTGAATGACCTTAAACATTGTAAATAACATGGATAAGAGTTGGGATTCCGGGATTCGTATTTTTTCACAAAAAATATAGGTATCTTCAAAACGCATTTTATTTTTGACATTGTAAATTCATCATTCATTTAAAATTACTTTCAGTTAACTGTAACAATTGACAACAATACAATCATTGAATAAAACATAAAACATCAACATCACTATAATATGAAATGAACATTATTAAATTTATTTAACATCTTTTATTCCTTACTTTTTTTCGAAATTATAGTAGTAAACCATATTTTTTTCTATACTTTCTTCTGTCAATCTATTTCTTTTAACGTCTAATATCCATTTATATGTAGAAAATGACCTTTCGACCTCTACTGATGTCAGCGGGGCAAATTTATAAAACGAAATGTAAAACTAAACTACTACTTTGCTATCTACTTAGTACAAAATCAGTCGAAACATTGAAAGGGACCCGATAACAGTGGTAGCAACTATAGAGACTTTTATTCAGGGCATTTATCTGAAAGCACATTTTCCATACATCATTTCACATTACATGTTCTTTAAATATTTTTTAAACACAAACTTAATTTTTTTCATATCAAATCCCGGGGTTAAAAACTATATCCATCCATACTAATCTTACGTACCGAAGTCCCGCGAAATTGCACTACCAATTCCGATTACTGCTTACCACACTGTTTTTAGTAACCTAAATGTACGTTGATTTTTGTGCTTATTGCGCCCATTTTGTATAGAAATTGTAAAGTCCGGGCTTGAATGTATTACTCGTACAGCAATCAACACACGTGTCTGTGTCAAAGACCATGCCAAGGACAACAACAACGAAGGCGAATGTCGCTGAATTTGTCAAACGAATCGCGCCCTATTTTTATGCTCTCCTCTTTTATGGTCTTTAAGGACACGTTAATTATAAAACTCCATAATGGACACAGCCGAAACCACGCTCCATGGCACTTACGGATAAAATTCAAACTAACAATACATGAGTAAAAGACAATTTGAAAGCCAGCTTTATTTAGTTCATATTTAGAATCGCTAGATGGCTCGATTTACTCAAATACATTTTTAATTTGGAGATATGTAGCGCTTAGGGTTTTTGTCCGTTTCTTACTTAATAAGTAAGGCACTTCTGTCACCGCCGACAATGAGCGAGAAGCGAATAGAGTCAGCAATCAAAAAATAATATACGCGTCTCTTTGACTGACACGGGATCTATATCTTTTGTTCTTTTCTTGACGAGAAAATAGTCGATATGTAATCGCTTCCTCACTGGCGGTGGAACAATTGTCTAACAAGGGGAAAAATGGAGATTTAAAATATCAAGTAATACGAAAATCTTCGTCATCTTACTGTACTTTTTTCAAATGGATTATAAATACTTTCATGAGAGACTTTATCTATAGTTCATGTATACTCATCTCAATCGTCTTATTCATCTATATTGACTTCCTGACGCTAAATAGCACTCAGGAAGTATTATTTAGCTAACACATTTAACTTCTAACCAAAACTTATTTTGGATCAGACTATAACCGGTTTTATCCGCCGAGAAGTGTTCATACTGGTACGTTGTTTTCATTCTGAATTATATCGATGTTCTTCTTTGTTTGTTTGATATTTTTTCTTTTTCCGGGTAGAGTAAAGCAAATCAGACAGCACACTGTAACAAAATTTAACTTGTTGATATGCAATAGGGCTACCATCACAAAAGTCCTGATTCTCTTCGCATTCTCATTCTGACCCCATCTTAAGCACAGTTTGAAATTCCCTAAAATGTCATCAACTTGTTCACTTCCCTCTCAAAAAAATCGTTTTAGTGAAAACTATGAATGTCTTACCAAGAAGAAGCCCCCCAAAGAGGTAGAAGCTGACCCCACAGTTGACCCTCATGAATACACCGATCAGGTTGGAGCCCACCACGGACCCCAGGCGGCCCATCATCATGGACAGGCAGACTGCCATCGCCCTGAAAAAAAAATCAAATTTTGTGTGAGCTTTATGAAATACATTTGGTTCAACCTCTGCATTAGTCATCAGTCAAACCTGCTGAACAAGTGCTTTGATAGGGTTAAAAAAATACCTTTTAAGACCGCCGAGCGTACGCCGGATGTACAGTGGATTTATTGAAATTGGTCGGTAGGCTTATGTACTACAAATAAAAACTACAACGCATAGGGTATATAACATAGTTTAATAACAATTTAACTTCGTGTTATCAACTTAACGGAAAAAAGTGGACACCCTTTCCCGTTAAGCTGACTACTCAAAGGGTACATACATAAATACATCAACTCACGCCTTTATTCCCAGAGTGGGGTAGGCAGAGCTACAGAATTTCCAACAACTAAAAACTTTTTGATAATTCTGTAACCACATTTTGCACACTTAGGCCAAGATGTTTACCAGTGTATTAGTGACAGGGTAATTGTTATTAAAGTTTGTTACGTATCCCATAAATTGTTTTTTTACTTGCGCTACAAAAATGTATCGTCTGATTGCAAGGAAATTCTTTAGTGAATTAGAAAAGACAATAATAGTCATGAGGGCGCCACTGGACGCTCGACGTTTGCTCGGTGCAGTTGCAGTCTTATAAGGACTCCCTACTCACCCCTTAGTTCCTACTCACCCCGTTTTACGGTATTCATCCTATTCTGAGTGAAATTATGTTCATATTATTTAGTAGTTTCCAATTAAAACCATTATAATAAAGTAATCTCAAATCATGTTCAAGATATTTCGTATAAATCTACTGTTGATTTGTTTATACTAACACAGTAGTTCAATTGAAGTGGCGCAAGTAAACATGCCTTTGCCTTTATTAATTGTACGTAAATCGGTTTGCTTTGTATGTCCCTTAGTTTCTTTAAAAAAACCGTCATTCTAGCTTCAGCTTTTTAAACTGGTTTACACTTACCTAATTCTGGTGGGAAACAGTTCTACGGCGACCGCGTTCATCATTCCAATACAGGCTCCAGACATCTGGAACACTGCAAAGAGCACCACAGCAGTCTGCTGGTTCTGGGCCAGGTGGGCGCCGATGCCGCAAAGCCCCGAGCCTCCCAGGATTACCACCAGAATGGCCTTCTTGCCCACGAAATCCACGAGGAAGCCCACAATTATGTACATGGAGCAGAAGACCAGGCCGATGTAGATGGAACGCTTGAAGGTTAGGGTATTCATTGAATCGTCGCACTCGACCTGTAAATTATTTTACTTGTATTATTAGAGTGGGGGGTGGGGGGGGGGTGGTTTGAGTATTGTTAGACGTTATTGATGGACGAACTGTGGAAGTGAGAAATAAGAAAGAACGAAGTGAATGCTTAGAAGAGTGCTGATAGGGATGTGTGAAAGAATAAAACATGCTATGCCGTAATTGGTGTGAGGGCAAAGAGTTATTAGAGAATTAACCATGTCATAGCATCCATGTCTGTAGCGATTCAGTTTTTCATCTGCTTATGTGTATTCAGAGGTAAAAAAATAAAAATAATAGTAATAGGGGTAATGTACGTAAATATGGGGGTGAATTTACGTAATATTAGCTGTTCTAAAACCGTAGCGGCACGCTAAATATGATAAAAGAGTATTTTTAATAGCCAATTTTAATGCGTTTCTAAAGTAGTAAGGCCGGCAGGCAAGAGGATTCGTAGTGGAGCAAAGCTTAGTAAACTTTACGGAACCTAGGTAGGACGCAAGACTGACACCGGTTAGTAAGTAAAAGTGCTAAGTTGTATTAGTAAACTGTTGCCGAGATACAAAAGCCAAAACTTGTGTACTTCGGGAAAAACATACTTCGGTGACGTTGTTTGCGTTTGCAATGCCCGCGTCCAAGATGTCACATATGCGTGTCTCCGCTCCGTCGTGGTTAGCCAGCGAGTTGAGGATTGTTGGGAACCACACGTAAAATCCATTGCATCTGTAATACACAAATTAATCCATTTATAATACACAAATAAATCATTTCGGTTTCGGTTTCGGTTTCGGCCAGTTTCGGCCAAAAAATCAAGTTTCGGCCCGAGTTTCGGTTTCGGCCAAAAACGGCCGAACCTTTCGGCCGCGCCGAAACTTACAACATCGTACCTTCGGGTCGCGCTCGGCTAACGTCGGGCGCGCTCGGCAGGGCTGGCAATATAGTAGGTAGTTAAATTTTCAAACAGAACCTCTGTAACTGTGCTGAAATTTCATTGTGATAAATCTTTGAAAGTAGAAACCTGTCGGTCGGCGAGATATTAATTTTAGAAAAAAACGGGTTTACTAACATTTTTTCGACTTTTTAAGGACTTTTTTTTTTATAAAAGGTTCGGTTTCGGTTTCGGTTTCGGCCGAAACTACAATGAAACCGAACCTTCGGTTTCGGTTTCGGTTTCGGCAAAATAACATGTTTCGGTCGGTCACTAATTCTAATTGATATCATTTTCAACAAAGCCGAGTTCGAGGACATTAAATCATCTATGTAAATATTTAAATCAATGGTCTGTGTTCATTATTTATAATATGATGTGATTTTGAAAATCATTTAATTAAACTTTCTTAGAAAATATGACGTTAAGCAGTTCTAAAACCACTATTTTATATGGGAACTTATTTTCTTGCACAGAGGGGCAAAACTCCTTTAGCTACCAAGTACATTAGAAATGTCGTATTGGTAATTCTATGAGGGATACTTACGCCGAAAATATCCCGTATTGTACGAAGCACGTTAGGGCGGTCCACTTCAGCAGTGGCTTGCGGAACAGCGGCGCGGTCTGGTTCCACATAGATGATAACACTGCACCCACGCCCTTTCCGCTGCGTGAAGATATCGCTTGAGGGTCCACTATCAAGGACTTGATCTAAAAGGTTTAAAAAACGATGCACAAGCGCAAAAAGATGAGGCTCAGAGTACAAGCATCCGGAATCTCACGGACCCTTAAGTTTTTTCCTGCTTTCGCCAGGGAAGTTACTTTTCAGTACTCGAAAGTATTAAACGGATCGTATGTAGTCGATAGCATGCCCAAGTTGTGTTTTAGACCGAGAATATTTTGTATAATTGAAGTATAGACCCAAGAAATGGTCAGACGTGTGCCAGGGTTCAAGTTAAATCCTTCAATGTTCAATGAACATGCACCATCATCGTAAATACAGCTATGTTGTAAAATAACTTTTCGAACAATTATAATAATGATTACATAAACTTACAGGGAAGTCATCAGACGTGGTCCATTTATTGACAGCATATATCTTTTTCACCGTCTCCAAACTCTCTTCGTAGCGACCCGATGCGTAAAGGAACTTGGGGCTCTCGGGGGCGAAGATCATGAGCAAGGAACCGACGGCGTAGGGGATTGTGCACGCCACCACGAGCACGCGCCACGGCCGGTAGTCGATGCCCAGCCAAGGTATGGGGAAGGCGAAATCCAGGGGAAGGACCAGCCACGATATGCCTAAAAAGGTAATTTAAATATCGGCTATATATATGAGATATGTAGAATAACGAATATACATAGACGAAACAAAGTGGCCTCAAGGTAAAATATCAACAAATTTGAATACAATGTCTACATGTAAAACGACTAAAAAATACTACTGCTGATTTGATTTGATTTTATAAATTGATGCAAGGTTACGCTTTCTACTACAAATGAATCCCATGCTACTCCAATTTGAAAGCGGAGCAACTAAATCAGTGCTCGAAATTACTTACCAGGTAGAACCACTGTGCCGATACCAACGAATGAGGCTCCGAAGGCAACCATCTTGTCTCGGTGTTGAAGGTTGTTGAATTCACCCAGGTATGTGTAGACCACGGCCGAGGGACCCGACATACTGGAAATAACAGCAGGAACTTAACAATAAAGCATTACGGTCATCCACGCATTCATGATCTAAAAGAGACAAGATGTTACACCAGACGTAAGGTTATGAGACTTTATTTTGCTACTGTTGCAATTTTCTAAGAACTCATTAGCAAAGCGAAACAAGATGGTTTTCTTAAGTTTGTCTTATTCTTTCAGCTGTAAATTTTCTAAATATTTAATAGTAAGAACTTTGTGAACTTAAAGCTTTATTAGGAAATGTGTCCGTTTATATTACAATATGTCACAAGTTTAGATGCCAACTATTATGGGTATCAGAAGAACACCGAAAGACGGACAATACGACCTAAAGTTCACAATAACCTACATTTAATATGTATGGTTATTTCGGATTCTTGGATTAAGGGAGAAACGAATGAATTGATCATGTGACACTCACAACACAGCGGATATAAATTGCAGCACAGCAAAGACCGGCAGGTTGGGCGCGAAGCTGGCCAGCACACTCATCACCACGGAGATCAGCATGGAGAACATCATCACGGGCCGGCGCCCGCGCGTGTCGGCCAGGTAGCCCCAGAGGTGGGACGTGAGGATCATAGCTGAGGAGGTACAGTAGACAGAGCGTTTAGATATGTGCGGTAGATATAGGGTTTGCACTAACTGTATAGGGCAGAAACGGACTTTTTAAATCTTCAGTACATATATAATCAGTCTCGGATATCCCCGGACTAGAAACCTCGGAATAGTTGTATTTAGATCGTTGCGTTACTTACGATAGAAATAAGCTGTGAAGGTAGAAAGCAGGCCAGTTTTTTATCATTTCTTTTTAATTTAAAGATGGTTAACTTTGAAGTACGATAGGCTGTCTCGACACTATTTTATCAAGAGCGCGGCTTTTACTTTGCGGCTAACTAGATGACGAATAACGAGCTCTAAGATATCGCACGAAGCCATATTATCTTTAAAATAAGAATAAACAAAATTGCGTCGACTTTGGAATTAGAAATGACAGTAACAAAGTAGCTGAAAGTTAACTTAAGGATTTTTGCCTAACGTCAATGTACTCGTAGAAAAATCGACTGTGACGTCATGTCTTTGTTAACATTGTTTATTATATAAATGATTATACATATAGTTATTAGGTATTGGCGTACGTGACCCTAGATTGAAAGAAACTCTTAACCTAAAAAGTAAACGCTATTACGAAGAAAAGTATTTCACCTTATGGGCTTAGATATGGTCACATGAGGCGATATCAGTTTCTGAGTTTGACTGATCATCAAGCGATCCATTAAATTTAAAACCTTTTGGCTACCTGAAGTTTAAGTCGGCCAGGGTTATGTAAGACTGATAGAATAATTTTGTTTTTAATAGTTATAAAAAAGACAATCATTATAATATAAATTTATAAAATTGTAATAGTAATTAATGATTATCTTCATTGCGTCAGATTGCGGGGGGTCAATCAGTCACTAGCGGTTATCACTTAATGGGAAGTTTCCAAAATCGACGCAAGAATTAAATCGATTTCAGATGGTGATAAACTCGCGATAAACCCGACGAATCTGTGTGTACATTGAACCTCAATGTCGCTGTGCTTCTACGTAAATTACTCTGAGAATTATTGCGGATCGAGTGTCTTCATGCTACTATCGTACTTTATATTAGTATTTAATCAGATTTATTGACACAGCTAGTTGCCCGTGTTATTGCATCTTAAACGATAGCCACATCGCATTTAGTAGAGGTAAGGTAGCACTTCCCTGCTAACTATTCAATGAATGAAAAAAGTTATTTTGAACAGAGTTCCAAAGTCATGTTACTTAAAAGTCATCTGATGGTGATGTTACTAACTGCGACAACTTTTGTGTTATTTTTTATTTTTGAGTTCATTCAGAACATTCACCCTCATCCATCATCATCGTCAACATAATCATAATAAATAGACCTCCCCCAAAGAACTCAATTGTTCATGTGCCGAAGATGTCATTTGTAATGTAACACATACATACCAGTGAACGGTATAGCTGCCAGCCACCCCTTGTTTTCCAGGCCCAGGTTGAGATCGCACTGCGCCGCGGGGATCACGTAGCCCAGGCTGAGGGTCTGCATGATGACGCCCATGAGGATCACACCGCTCAGCAACATGTGAAGGATGTTGTAGACTCCGAGACCTGGAAGATGTATGGGTCTTGGCGTGAGTTGTAGGTAGTTCATTCAATACTGACATTTTTAGAAGCTTGTTCACCCAATTTAAATTTTAGTGGTAGTAGAAGGATTCAATCAAAATTCTACCATCATTTTAATGAGTAACCTGCCGCCATGCAGCGGTATTAGCATTGTTGTTTTCTCAGGTGGGGGTGACAGCCGGAAAAATAACTAGCAGAGCCATTCCTGCTTATTCCTCTGTGTTGGCAACACGTAAGCACGATGCGTTACGCCGGCAAGCGGACTTTAATCAAATTCTTTCTAGAAATTAATTGGGAGACGCTTACTCATTAATATATCCGGAAAAAGATTAAGATGGATTTGTTTTTTTTACTTTTACATGCTAAGGAAGTGCCAGTCAACTTAAGATACCACATTATGCTAAAGTCGGTATTAAGTATGCGCAAACAATCTGCATATTACGTTCGTCGTGCAGAGGTATGTACAGAAATCCCTTTTGATACTTGTGTGGGCGTGGCAGCAACATGTAGCACGTGGAGCTGAGGACCACGTCTAAACATACAGTTTCTGTCTAAATGCTGTGAGCTTAGTTCTTCGGCGATCTATGGACAACGTTATGTACCATTATTATGAAACTAGTTATTACCACAGATAAGAGGTTTATAGTGATAGCATAATAAAACAAACTGGGAGCTAGCTCAGCTGTTTACAGAGCACACACTGTGATCTAGTTGACGTTATCTTTTCGCTTCGAATCTGTTTGTGGTGGGTATTCCCAAGCAGAAATAACGTAGCATAATTAAAAATATAATCCTTAGGCAAATATAATTGTTTTGCCAGAAAGTTTTATTGGGTTTTCATGAATTACTTAATGATAAATGCGTCACGGAATATTTACACATCCTTTTGCGTTGAAAACATGGGAGCTCGTTCACACCGCCGCGCCAAGTAAAAGTATAGCGTCTCTTGTCAAATTTTCTAGATTTTTTTTGCAGGGACGTAATTAAGGGTAAGTATACATAGTAACCGGGTAGACTGCAGCCGTTTAGCACACTGGCCTAGTAAACAGTTAATTTCAATTGCGGGGCCAATATGTTAATGATCTAATTACGATATCGTGTTTACTTGCAACGGTGATTGATGGTTGCATTAGATGCGATACTATCATCGGGTCAGTGATAGGATGTTGAACAATAATAAAAACATGCGTAATTACATTTTCAAACCAATAGAAATGTCCACGCTTTGAATGAAAGTAATTTTACACCTTACTTCCTTTACTGATTAATTGGTAAACATCAATCGATGTTAACAAGCTGTATTTTTAATTACTTAATTAACTAAAATTATTAATAAACATTAAACATTTATAAGTTTATAATTTATTGTAAGCACTTCGCTCTCAAAATAATAATAAAAATTCGTGCAAGCCTTAACAACACTGTTGTCCGACACACTCAGCCTCGTTCTAAATGAACGTCTTTTCCGCATCACGGCGAAGATGTCATCGACTCTATTCACGGCAAGCATGCCGGACACAGGCTTAATCCATTTATGATACTATTATAAGCAGTTTTTTACTTAGTGATAAGTGTGATAATGATAACCCAGAGTTCTTACACCTCTGTCGTTAGCAACTGATCGGCTGAAGCAAAGGGGCGTGCAAGGGGTATAGTCGTCGATAACTGTCACTCCTATCGACAATCACAACCCGGACACGAGACGCCATATTATTTGAATAGGTACTATACTGATATAACCTGTCACTAATACGCTGGTAAACATTTTAGCTTGTTTGTGCAAAATGTGGTTACAGAAATAAGCTCTGCCTACCCCACTCTGGGAATTAAGGCGTGAGTGTTTGTGTTGTGTGTATACTGATATAAGTTAAGTACTGAGGGCGTAGCAAAAATGCAAACGCTGCTAACGGTTCTATTTTCTATCGACTCAAAATGTATGGAGTTGACATAAGCAGTCGAGCGATCTGTGATTAGCTTATGTCAATCCTATACATTTAGTCGATTTTCGAAAATCGTTAACTTCGGGTTATACCTCTATATCTTGACTAGGCCCCTATTCAAATCTTACAAATAAAAGCCCTAGAAATGCAAAAGGCGATTTAAGGCTGAGGTTTTGGTATATTACATATTTGGACTTTGGCTTTGCTTTGTGTTCGTATGTTTTTCTCGTACGAGTATATCGCAGGATTCGCAGGTAATGTTAATGTTAGGTAAACTAGTTAAGTATCATAACTTCTAAACTCGAAGAATTTGCCGGTTCCTTAACGTTGAGGCAATAGCGAAAAGTAAATTTACGTTGACGAAACTGTCCAGATAAATGATATTTCCCATATTGCTGCCATATTTGGGCTGGAGCACCCTAATATCAACTTCTTCCACTTGACCGCATTCAGAACAGAGTTTCTCGATATGTCAACAACCGGGCTTCTCAAAAAAATGGATCCACTGGCCCTGCGGAGGGATGTTGCTTCTGGCCTCTGTGTCTTTTACCGCATTTATCACAGGGAGTGCTCCGAGAAATTATTCGGACAAATACCAGTCGCTGGATCCCACCATCGTACAACAAAGCAATATGCTGGGGGCCTTCAAAAATGAGCCTACTCTTTTCTCAAAGGCCGGCAAGGTGTTTATAGGTCGCGATGATCACTACCATCAGGGGGTCCAGACAAGATGCCAACGCTTCCAGGCGTTTTCCTTTCTATAAAATTGAACGCCTAGGCGTTAGCGTCCAAAATATGTTAGACAAAAGGAGTTAGAACAGAAAAACGTGCTGTCGATTCTACGATCTCCTCAATGTGCGCTATAATGATGATTTAGCCTTAAATTGTCTATGCTTCGCGCAAATTGAAACGTCAAGTGTCGCTGTGTCATGTCAAGTTTACATCAACTGTCAAAAGTTTATTTGCAGGTTATAATGAAGTTATAATTTCGGCTTGTAAATAATTATTTTTATATTTCTTTTAGTTAAAGTATCGTCTTGCGTCTATAGTTTTGATGTTTAACATGTTTTAGACAATAAGCAAAGTAACGGGCGGGTCTTTGATACTAATAAGGGCAAAAAAGGGCCTATCCAGGGCGAAAAACACTTCGACGAATTACTGTTGTGATATCACAAGCTAAGTAAAACTGTGTCTACAGAAGGATTACTATAACCTACATACTACGTAGGTTTAGATGTTTTTAGGTACGTGCTTAAACTCTATCTCTAATCTCTAAATACCTAGTTTGTAATATTACAGCTAGAGCTACAGATGTAGTAAACAATCGTTCTAGGATAACTTTGTCTTGTTTGTTAATTAGCTTACTGGTGGGTACTAAAAGTTGACTAAAATAGCAAGATCCAGCAAGACATGTTGGCGTATGATATATATATATATATTACCTACTACATCTGTACATAATCTGTTTGGATGTTGGTTTGCATAAATTAAAATGCTTTTAATTTATTTATGAATGTTTGTAATTTTTATTTTGCACTTATGCTACACTCAGGAATTACGTTTTCATAAACAATTATAAACTTAGTAAAGACAAAGACGCGGGCTAGTTGCTAGGTTTTCTATAAAAGTACCTATCCATAGTAAAGAGTAAGTAATTCTATTTGTGTAAGAATGTTACTAGAAATTTCATAATAAATTAATATGGCATTCATAAAAAAAAAACTTGTAGCCAAAGAGAACCCCTTTTCCCCTTATCTACTTTCATTTTGTATCAAGATTTGTATAAACTAGCAAGCTCTTTAATTATAAGCCATTGTTATGAACAGCGAATAATAAGCTTTTTATCTTTCAGATGCAAAAACTACTAACAACAACCAAAAATATTTGTAGGTATACAAGACTGAGTAGCTACAGTGTGGCAAGATATTGAAAATTGTATGTTTGAAGTTTGAACATTATTCATTTGAATTTTAACATTCCTGTGAAATTTGGAACACATGCCAACAGTCATCACATATAGTAATGCAGTTATGCTATGAATATGTTGATAATGAAAATGAAGTGGCAACATGACCACCATTGTGCTAAATGGAGTTTAGTGTGTGTAGGTGAGTATGTTTGATATTTTTTATGTATATTAGTATGTATTTCTCTTTACAAGTTAGTTTATAATTGTCTAGTACCCATAGTACAAGCCTGGGATTGCAGTCTTGAAGTCATAGCCTTGAGAATTCAAATGTTTATGGGTCTCAGATCATAAGGTGGCCTGTGAGATTGTCTATTTCTCCCTGATATAAAAAAGGACAAAAGGACAATTTGTGTGAGATTATCCCTTAATATTTATTAAATAATATTTTTTAGTATGAAACTTATAATTTTAGCACTTAAGTTTTTAATCATTCTAGTAATAATGTATTTATTATTATACTTTTAAAAAGAGCTACAGTGCAATAGCACATAGTTGGTATTGAAAATATGTTTTTGTTATCAACTCACGGGCCACCTGGTATATAAATAACATATCATTAGGTACTTATCCTACTAATATTATGAATGCGAAAGTTTGTGTGTGTTTGTTACTCCTTCACGCTGCAATGGCTGGACGGATTTGGATTTAATTTGGAATGGAAATAACTTATACCCTGGATTAACACAGGGCTATTCACAGTTGTCGACACCCCTTTGTCCACACTGTGGACAAGTTTTTAGTTAGTTTTTATTTATGTACTTTAGTAGATATTAAACTAACACAGTTCAGTCAAATTAATTAGTGTGAAATGTCCACATAATTTCGAGGGTGTGAAGTACTGGGATTTTTAAAGTTCCCGAGGGAATGACGTAAATCGATATCTACGCGGACGAAGTCGCGGGCAGAAGCTAGTATCGACATAATCATAGCACGAAAGTTGAAGAATACTATTTTTGTGACAAAAGTTAATCTTTAGGAAATTTGTATAATTCAACTTATATTTGACTTTTTACAGAGTTCATATCCAGATCCAACTTGCCAAAGCTAGTGCAGGTAGCGGGGCACCCTTGCTGGCCTCACCTTAAGCTGGACTCCAAGCCTGAGCAAGTCTGCGTGTCAGCACGCGTAAAGAGCTACATCCTGGCCAAATTTCTCTGAACCAAAATCTGACGCATCCAACATGCGTATTTTGAGCACCGGTGTTGATGTGACGCATAAGATACGTTGCTAAATGTACGGTGCGTCATCATATTTTGAGCACCGGTTCGGTCCGTTATGTGATATAAGTAGATACAACAATGAAATCACCAGAAAGCGACGCTGATAACACGGTTAGCCTAGTTGATCCTCTGCCTACAAAGCTAGCAGCCCCGGATTCGATCCTCGTTAGGGCAAATATTTGTAATGAATTGATTTTCAAGTTAAGTAATCTGGAAACAAGGACAGTTATATGTAGGCACTCCTATTAACATCCTTGTTTGGAATTTTAGACGGCCTATAGTTATGTATAATTATAGTTCTGTATACTTAAGTCTTTGTAATAGTTTGGTAACAAAATCACTGCCAAATTGAATATAAAAACAAATCATGGAACTATTTAATGTATTGACTCCATTTGTTCATTTGGTCGATTCTCTAAAGCTGCCACAAATGGATTGAATGGGTGAAATAAACCTAGGTACATGTGTGTTTAGTTCAAATAGGTACTTATTGGGATTGATGTTTAACCCTTAAATGCATGGTGTAGGATGCATCCTACATAACAAAGAAATCAAAATTTGTCGAAAAATAGGAATATTTATTTTGTTTTTAAGTATGATTCCGCAAAGAAAACTAACCTTTTTTCATATTTATTGTTCGTATGTTGGCGAACCTGTATTAAAAAAAAGTTATACGTGTTTATGAACGAGATGGCGGCAATTGAAAGAATTTAAAAAATTGAAGGTTTTCTTTTAGTGTGTTTGACTGTTTTCATGAAGTAAGTATTTATTTTTTATTCGAATACGTTAACACATGTCATAATATTACACATTTCTTAAACTGAGTAATGTTCTCAATGTATAAGTAGGCAATATTTGCATTTTTACTCGTGTAGGATCTAGCCTACACTATGCACTCACAGTACTTTGCTATTATTATGAATGATATCGAACTCGCAAATATTTTAGAAAGTTGTTTTAGTTAGGTGATATAAACAGTGAATGGAAGCGATTTTATGTTTTTTGTATTCCTAATGGATAATTCGAAGAAATCTCTTTTAGAAAATGTAAGTTAAAAATACACAAAAAATATCTTACAGTAGGTAATCAAATTCGAACTATTTATTATAAAAAAAAAAAAAAACGCGTTTCAGATTGATGACGTTCAGCAGGAACTAGCTTTGTTGCGTATACCTCAATCGATCATGGTAGATTTATTTTTCGAATGGAGCTACCAATGTATGATGTGATGTATCACTTGAAGATGAAGGAATGAGACCAACTGGTTATTGCGAGGATTGTACAATTCAATACTGGCAGTCCAGCGATCACGTCGGCGACTTTTCACTTCAAGATTTATACTGCCAACGCTGTTCTTTGTTTAGTTACACTCTTTCCCATGGCTTTTTGTAAACAGTGACATACATACATGTGAAGAAAGCAGAATTAAAAAAAATCCTCACTTAGGTTGTAACCTTCCACAAAAACTACGAGAAAGAAGATAAACACTACAGCTATAATAGCCCTGGATCACCTTAAACATAAGTATCTACTTAATTTGATTACAGCATCACATTTCGAAAAATGTTTTGATTCAGATTCAAAATCATTATTGTTTTCGGAACTAAGTATTAATAAGCCGAGTGTACCTACGAAGTAACACAATTTGCAGGGAATGCATAGTGTAGGCTACATCCTCATTAATTAATTATTGCCATTTTGACATTAAAAAATTGCTATGGATTTTTTTTATTATTTTTCTCGTATTTATTACGCTAATAGGCAAAAAACATATTTTTTTTGACGAAAAAAAAATAATCATGCATTTAAGGGTTAAACTGCATTTAAGAAGACAGGACTTATACAATCAGCAATCACATGTGTTCCCATTTATGGCAGCTCTTGTAAATAGATATGTACCTATGTTACTTACCCAGACATTGTTCATTCTAGTTATTGCACATAAGAAATAAAAAGGAAGAAATTAAATCCATATTCAATAATTTAAGTCTTTTATTTCGTAAGAAACACCATTCACTCACTTAAGTATTACATTTGTTGCCATGCAAATGTTATTGGATTTCATGACAACTTCATGAGTTAAAGCTTTAATTAGATTTTAACAAAATGTTATTCAAAATAATAACTAAGAGCAGTTTTTCAGGTAAGTATATCATAATTGATTCCAACAATGTTGAAACACTCCCCATGCAAATGATTGTCATTCTCCCTGCTTGATGCGGCTCCCAAAATGAGCCTCATTATAGTCATTATCCATGGCCCCTGAGTACTCTGGATTGCCTGTAATGTAAAAAAAACAAGCAAACTCAGTAGGTAACTTTTCCAAGCAAAGGTGGATGGAACTTTTATGAACTTGGTTTGTAGTAGATAGTATCTTACTTCTCACTTATATTATATAAATGTGAAAATTTGGATGTTAGTTACTCATTCACGCCAGAACGACTAAACTAATCTTGAGGCTTTATTTCTTTTTATATTAGACGGACATGGCTTTGAATAAACTTATTTAGGTAGGTATACAGTATTTTATAAACAACAATCTGACTAAATTACACTATAACAAACAAGAGAGTCCAAAATTTGGATATACCTAGTGGAAAAATAAAAGAGTACCTACCTAAGTAACATTTTTAAAATCAATGACCTGCAGTAGCTTGAACCTAGTTTAGAAAGTGCAACTAGAACAGCAGATTCAAACTTGTGTAAATGGAATAGCACAACAATCAGGTTTATCATAAGTTTAAAATTCTATGGGTTATACCTACCAAGATATAAAGCACATCATATAAGAGAATAATTAATGGGAATGTGGGACCTCATAATACTTATAAGTATGCATTTATAATAAATGGTTTCTAGGAGGCCCTAACCTTAATTAAGTAGGTATGTCATAATAAATTTTCATTTCATGACGTCACCATAACATTCATAACCATATCAAGGGAAACAGTGCGCTTACAGAGAAAGTATTCAGTGTTGAAAGAAGATATACCTAGGTACCTACCTCTCACTGATGCTTAGCAAATTAACAATCGACTTTGTTTGCGGTCACAACATCCATGTCTTAGTTGGTTGAGTGGTTGAGTGCTTGCATTACTAGTTACCTAGGTGCTACATGACAACCATTTTCCGTTGGTCATATCCCTGGCCACACACCATGTCAAATACACGAAACCTGCAAAAATAACCATTTATTAAATAAGTAGCTACATGTTTATTTAGGTTGTTATTCTTGTGAGTCCTAGTCAGGTGCTTACCGTAATTCACATCATCCTTACCTTTACTTCGAATAGAACTACCCTTTGTAGGTACTCTTGCAGCCAGGGTACCTGAGTCCAAAGTTGTTTTACTGTTACATTATTGTAGCAGAGTAATTCATGTGTAGGAAATCTTTCTCACAAGAAAGCTTCGGCACTTCTAATATTATGGTCTTGATTCGGACGACCACGACGATTCGGATACTTTAATTAAACACTTTTCATTGTTTGCAGCTCACAAAAGTCACAAAGAATACATCATTTGGAAAATAACAATTCAAAAACTTGATTTATCACCGCTTGAATAATAACAACTCACGGACAGCTGATTCAAAAATCGCCATTTTGATTATTCTCTTGAGCGCCGAGCGCTTTTCTGCAAGTCTTTGGCGAGAGAATAGTTTTCTACATTTTACTGTAGAATACAGAACAGAATGCACGTCAAAAGTGCCACTTGACTAGCAGTTTGTACGGATTTTGTCAATGTGACAGCTCTGAGCGTTTTTCTGTTCGTTTCAAAATATTTACGAAAAACGAAAAGTATAATGTTGGCTAGGTACTTTTCTATTCTCTTCGATAAACCACGTGATCAATTTGTGATCCCATACATTTCAAGACGATAGAACAGAAAAACGACAACGGCGTGTGCGTCTTGTCTGGACCCCCAGGTGACTCGATGGTCGTTTGCGTCTTTTTTCACATAAAAAAATTATTTAAAATCTATACCTACATCTTTGTTGAACTCAATAAGAACCTAAATTCTTTCTTATAGGGTTTTATTTTCTGTTTTAAATAGGTAGACTTAGGGCTGATTTTTCAATCTCCAGATAAAACTATCTGTCAGGTAAATTGTACCTCTGTCCTTTTCTTTGTCATAAGAAAGATAAGGAAAGAGCCACAATTTACCTGACAAATAATGTTATTTGGAGATTGCTAAATCAGCCCTTAGGGCCCGTTACTTGATCAGTACCTAGTTATAGATGAATAAGCGAGAGTGTGGAATTGCATATGTAGTGGTATTGTGTGTGTCCTATAAACACACAATACCACTACATATGCTATGCAATTCCACGTTCTCGCTAATTCACCTATAACTCAAAAAATTGTTAAAATTTTAAAATGGAACCGAAAATTTTATACATAGAAGAGATTCAACCATTACTTACGGATTTTAACGATAAGTTAGTTTAACTACTGATCAAACAACAGGCCCAGGATAAAAGGTGTTGCAAAATTTTCCTACGAGTTTCATAATAAAATCTTATCTAGTGTAAAATTTCAGTAGAAAATAGTATCATAAATGGATTAAGGCTGTGTCATAGCAGTAACGGCAAGATTTATCGAACTTCCAGCGATATTAATAAGTTAATAACATGTTATTATAAAGATTAGCGTAGCTATCTCTAGGTGACACTTCAAAGTTAATAGGTACCTGTGTTTATTTACCTTGTGTTGCTATGCACCTTTGATTAAAAACTTTTGATTGCGATGTGTACTGGCTAAATCCCTTGTTTACACCAATATTACCTATGACCATGTCGATATCAGGGTCCAGAGAGGCGGAGTGGGAGGTTTTACCTTCTTCAAAACTTAAAATGCATTCTGATGCAACCTATGCCATGTCCATAAAAGTATACAATTAACTGCCAGATAGAATAAAATCTGAGAAAAAGCATTATACATTAAGTTTTATTAGATAACTACTAAAACTTAAGTTAACCTAATATCCTGTAAATTAATATTGTGGAATGCAATAAATGATTGAGTATTAAGTATTGAGGAGGCTCATGGGACACATTTTCTTTGACAGTAATAGATAAAAAAAGACGAACGAAACACACAAACACAAACTCTCTAAAGTGGTAGGTACTTCAGTTGGTTGTTAATGAGGTTATATTTGTGAAAATACTATCGTTGCATCTCTTTCATTTAGTCAAACTGTAGAGATGTAAGATCAAGATTTGGAAAACATGGCGACGTGAAGTGCTATCTTAAGACAGAACACTGGAATACACGGTATCGCCGTTACACTGTCAATATTGTCAAACCTACTTGAATAAACGTGATTGCTTTTAAGATTTTGACGTTATAGTATTGTCAACGTTATGAATAGCTCTTATTTATTTACTTAACAGTAATGAAGGCCGAGTTGAAAACAATACAGTAAAATTACAAAAATCAGTTCTAGAAATAAATTGCGCATTATATTAATTAACAAGTAGTTAAAATTAAGCAGTTATAAGTAGTTCAGTATTATTCAAATATTTATATTTTTCTATTTATACATATGAGGGCATTAATTTAAGTAAATTTAGGTAGGATAGATAAAGATCTCATTTTCGCCATTTTTTTTAATGATTAATATTATTATATTACTTTTTATTGTGATATTTTTTTTGTTGTAAAGAGCAAGCAGAGGGGTATTGTGTTTGTTACTTTTAATATGTATGTGGAAAAGGAACGGACTGAAAACCAGCGCTGCGCAGACGCGGCTGGTCCGCGCTCGCAGCACACGCTGAGCCCGCTCCTTTTGTCACTCGACCGAGACAGCCTAATTTTTTTTTTATTTGTTTTTTATGGACAATGTCACACCAATTGACCTAGTCCCAAACTAAGCTCAAGGATTGTATTATGGGTACTAGACAACGATATAAATACTTATATAGAGAAATATATATATATAGAAAACATCCATGACTCAGGAACAAATATTCGCGCTCATCACACTTATATCTGCCCTTACTGGGATTTGAACCCAGGATCACTAGCGTCGTAGGCAGGGTCACTACCAACTAGGCCAGCGCGTCGTCGAAATTCGTCGTCAAATTGTAAGTAAATACTGTTTATGTAAATTTTCTTGGTGTGTGGCAATAAAACTTTTCTTATTCTTATTATTCTTATTATTCTTATTACATCACAAAAGCCATTAGGTTTCACCGAGTACAGTACAAGTAGAGCCTCAGGCATAGATTTTTTATTACAATAAGTTTAAATATATTGTTTTAATTACAATGAGTTTAAATATATTGTTTTAATTACAATAAGTTTAAATATATTGTTTCAAAGTCAAGCAAGACTGATACTCGTAAACATGGCGTATAATATCAGTAAACATACGGTAGAGCGTTCTCCCGGCAAATATTTGTTTGATATTTATCTAAAGTAAAGTATATTATAAAACAAAATTTCCCACCTGGTAAAACCAGAATGACTTTGCACTGTCAACTTTGTTTGAACAAGTACGGTTTAAAAAATGCGACACGTTCTAAAAAATGGGTTGTAGTAAGTACTTGCATATATAAAATAAACCACATAGGTTTAGTAGAAGAATTTTTTGGCACTAATTACACAATATTTGTAATGAACTTTCCGGCTTAATGTACCGTAAAACGGGGTGAATAGGGATTAAGGGGTGAGTCCCTACTCACACAACCTAAAAAGAAGCATATTTATGCTACTAATTATAAGACTGAAATTATTTACAATAGACGTAACGTTATTGTCCATTTAATACTGGTTCTTATTTGTAACAAGCTATGACTTATTTTAGGTTGTGTCCCTACTCACCCCGTTTTACGGTAATGTACACACAGCAACACATCTAGCTATACACTTCAGAAATCTGAAATATTGCATGAAAGAGAGTCGCACTAGAATGCGTATGTTGTTGACATAATACACATATACAACGTGTTACAAAATACCCCGTAAAAAATATAATAAATCATCAAAGCCAAAAATATTGTCAACCCTAGTAAGCTGTCATGTCAGGGAACCGGAGTTAGCATAGATTATTTTAACAGAGTGGCCTACCTACCAATTTAATAATTTTGTCAACTTTAATGGTTTCAAAGCCTTATCCCGAGCGAGGTTGTGCATTGAACAAAGCGGAGCTCAGTTTGAGCCGTTCCTGTAAATTTGACGTTCATTACGAAAAAGTAAGTGTTAGTTTAGGTTTCTTCGTTAGGTTAGGTCTTTTAAAATCTTCCAAAACTCGACTTGTAATATCTATCTAATCGAATTCTGTATATTTTGTTAGTATGTCTCTTGATGGTTTCAAGAATTAGGTAAAAATGTACTTACATAAACATTCTGCGTAGTTTACTCTTTAATTTTACTGAAATAGGGTTTGCACATCAATAAAAACAATAATAGTTTTATTTATTTTGCCGGTAGGTCATACGGTGCTCGTACGGTTCTCAAATATATTGTAAACGGACTTGTTATAAGGCACCATTTAACCCCCTTTCGGCTTTACGGGTATTTTTGTAACACCTTGTATACATCTCTTTCTTTTTCTCTCTGCTCTGTCTTTAATGGTTAGTTAGGTGTGATGTTGTGTGTACGTTGTGTAGGTAAGTGTTATGAAGCTGTGTAAATTAATGTTTACAGTTCAATACTACATTTAATTTGTAGTTGTGTAATTTTTAATGAAAAAAAAAACGTTTCAAGAGGCAAGTAAGGCAAGAATGTGTTCATTTTGAAACCAATTCCATACGATACGATTATGATTTTCCAAAAAAACCCCATACACATGGCAATCATCGCCATAGCAAAAATACATAATGTTGCCAAGATCTATAAACTGGCACATGTTTCATCTCTGTTGGTTGATGGGGATATTTTTGCCCATATCGTCCTTTAATCGACTGATAGTTCATACATTTTGACAGCCGCTGATTTTTTTTGGCAAATTCCACATAAAGCTAGTTTTTATCACACACTTAACACCACTCAATTAAATGTATTATGTACCTAGCGATAGCAAATAGTGCTTTGCCTCCTGTATGGTCGGTTATCATTTTTGTCTCAGTCCGGTGGGGTCTCTTGCGTCACCCGGCTTATCTCGGAGACCGTCACTTGCTTAGCAATACTTATAATCAACAAGATAATGTTTTTTTGCTAACATGTTATTTGAAATTATTGTGTTATAGTGTAACTAAGATCGCGCGTTAAACTGTGATGTCAATGAAACTAGGGATTAAAGGTCACCTTTGTAGAACAGTAAATTTTATGATCATTTATATTTACTTGAAAAGAGAACCTTTCGAATTTTGGCATGGAAAAAATGCTAGTTAAGCAAGGTACATAAGGATAACCTTAGGCATGTAATATTGTCTACAACCTTCAAAGACATTGTAAACTGTACTTCTCTTGTTTCGAAACTAATAATAACATATTTATTACTGTCTTTTTTTCCTTCCTTCCCTTCCTTTTCTTGACAAATATGTACCAATTTAGAAAACTATTGCAGTGTTATCAAGGTAGTTCGTAATACGATCGGTAAAGGACAAGGTAAAATACCAAACCAGCAATTAGACACCGTTTTAGATCGAGTTTGATTCTGATGTTGGGCGCTGTCTTCGTAATCGATGAGGATTGAGGACTACAATGCCACCTCATTGTGACCATGTGCTAAACAACCGCCTGCGACAGCAGCGGACCCGAGAGGCTATTGCTTAACGCACTCGCAATCGCAATTGTTTTCATTTTGAAAATCGAAGGCTTGTCTGCACACAAAATGAAAACAATTGATCCGCTTTGAAGCCAATTGAGATTGCGAGTGCGTAAGGCAATAGCGACGCAGGTCCTAGTATGGCTGCGTCTATATCGCGTGTCAAATGTGGATAAGCATCCGCCACTCTCGTTATTTACGTGTCAGAAGGTGATGCATGCCTTATCCAAACTTAACACGCGATAAAAGCAGCCATATCAGGCCCCCAGGGGGCTTTACTCTAGGCGTTAAAAACCATATTGTGTTTGACCTGTTATCATACTGTAAACGTTTTGATACTTCTTATTTACTTGACAGTAATGACAGCCGAGTTAAAAACAATACGATCAAAGACTACAAGATTTTGGCCGCCAAGTATAGAGGCCCGGTCCCGTATTTTGGTCGCCATAGTCACGGTGGATAAAGCATACTTCACTTTCGCGCTTACTTATTGGTCAGAAAGAGACGGCTGTTTTGTCCACGTTAATCTACATCGATAAACACGACCTGACGGCTGACGTTGGCGAATGGTGATATCGCAAGGTATCAAGTTTGAACCCCAGCGGGGTCTTGTATGTATAGTTGTTCTGGGTTCAAAACATTACCCGATGATTTTTGGCAAAGGAAAAACTTGTGACGAAATCAGCACGTTCGTACAGCTGAGTGAGTAGAAGACTAGGAGAGTAGATAATTACACAAAACATCCTAAAAGGTCGAAGTGTAAGATGGGCACTTGACACATGAGAAGCCTAGATACTGGTCGGCAACTCACCAGCCTCTAGCATGGCCTCGTCCAGCGATGCCGACGTCGGCGCCTTGTCCATTGACCGCTTCCGCTCCATCACGCCATTTGCCACCATTTTTTTAAGCACCTGAAAAAACAAGGCTTGTTAATCTCGTGACGTAGGGCCACGAGCGTTAATTTGGGACTCATTTAAAGAAAAATATGCTTGAAGTTGTCGATGCCATTAGAGGTCATTTGTAACTTTTAAGAAACTCAGGTACTTAAGGTACCAAATTTAATCTCGTGACTGTACCATCGTGGATTTTCAAGTGTTAATCCTCCCTAGAATTCTCTCTTAATGACGACGTCAATTGTCATGAGACCTATATTTGGTCGAAATTATAATTATTGGCTTACCATGGATGTGGGATTCTACAATGAATCACTTTTCAAGTAAACACGCAAATCTCATCATCCACGTAGTTATCATCATCGTTTCATTAATCGATTCAGCTGTTCTACTATTAATAAGATCTAGAATTGGTCTTGAGTTTCATGTCGGTTTACCTATATACGAGTATAATATAGTGTTATAAAGTATAAAGTATGGGTCTGGTAATACTCGTTTGATCCATCCCCCCCCCCACCACATACAGAGGGCACGTATAAGTGCATGTAGATATGTTTTTAATCTATTTTCCAATTGGGTTTAAGCTATCAGGATACCTCAAGGTGGCTGATGCAAAGTCATATGGACAACACTATCATGCTGTGGCTTAGTAAATAATAAAATTAAAAACACTCCATGAATTAAAATACAGATAACGAGTTATTTATGTATTTCTAAGATTACTCGGTTTGGGCGATAAACAAGCTATCAGTTGCTACTCATACAACATTATCACTTTCTTTATTCACAAAGAAGGTACTAAGTATAGGTCCTATTTTTAGGGTTCCGTACCAAAGACATGGCATAAGACCACAGCTCAGATCAGCATTTTTCAGCAACCATTCTAACGTTACCAGCATTAGGTAGCTATTCGTTTGAAATATGGAACAGTTTTAAATTTAATTTCTGCACGTGATTACACAAACAAAACCAATAGTAGGTGCTTCGCGGGGCGGGCTTTTATATAAAAGTGTTATTTTTTACGGCTCGTGGTTTTCGACTAATAATAATAATAATAAGAACGACCACCTTTTTGGCCTGTTGTAACTGTAACCGAATAATACTTATTAACAGAATAACTAGTGGTTAGTCCTGTATGTCCGTCTGTCCTTTCCTCTGTCCGTCTATCTTTTAAGACCCTTTTCTCTCAAGCGGCTAAAGTTTTCGGGCTGAAATTTCGAATATTTTGTAGTACGAGTATTTAGTGGCAAAGCCAATCTTTCTAGCAATTAGAAATTCGATACTATGTATTTAATTTTGTGATGAAAAACAACGAATTAGTACCCGGAAAAAAGTGGTTAATACTCGGATATCATTTGAAAGCTCCTAATTTAGGTAAATAGGTTTTTTATTATTTTTGAGACATTTGGGTAAATATTGTGAAACGCGGATAAATTACCCCTTTATTTCAGAAACTATAAAAGATAAGATATTTATAATTACATAGACTAGAAAATAATCTATATATCTCAATGATTTTTTTAGTTTAGTACTTATGGTTATTTAGACAAATACTATTAGGTACAGTCAACCAATTTGATTTCTAGGCCACTTTGGACTACGAGTATGTTAAAGTGACGTTGACAACCAAAAAGTAAGTAACTTCCTATGATTTGGTTTACAACGTCATGTCATCCTGTATCCTCCAAAGTATGAAGATAGCAAGCAGCAGCGAGAGTTTTTAATATTTCATACAAATAAGACGCAGTTGTGGAACCCTCAACGTTCGAGTCTGGAGAGTAACCAACAATTACCAATCAATTATTCTCGTTATGGCGGCATTGCAAACAATATTGGCTTTGATTGATTTCCTACGTAATTATAACAAATTACTTAATGATTCTTACAATTATAGTATTTGCAAGTACGTCACGCCGGACATGGAATCGTGAGATGTTTCATCGCAATGTTTCTAATTGCCTTGTTGACATGAACACTAAGAGTTATTAAAACGCGTCTGCGACCTTCAGCCAATTTGTTTGACATTAGGCACTGTCTTAATCAGTCTTTATAATAGCCTTAATACAGAGATGGCAGCAGCGTTGTAAAATGTTTTGCCAATGTGTATGTTTTCATGTTTTTTTTACAGTTTCAATAAAAGCTGATTCATGTAACAAACAAATGAGAAAAATCATATTTTGAATAAGTAGTTATAAAAATAACCAAGATATAAGATTTGTTCCTATCTCTTGCTAGCAAAACAGAATTTAACACAGAGTTTGTGTGGCCGATCTGTTACCTGACGTCTAATTAGCAGTTTAAAATGCTTGTATCATCCGTATTTCTCGGACGATTTTAATTTTAATTTCACTTTCGGTGATCTCTTTTACGGTATTTTCATATTCTGTTAAGAATTGCGATTTAAAAAGTCCATACATGTTCCCCATTGAGAGACATCACACTTTTAACCTTTTCGACGCTATGTCAGATATAAAGTCTAAACTCACACGCCAATGACAGCTAAACACCAGGGGGGTTATTATGACATGACTATGCAGTTCATTTTACGGTGAGCAAAAAGGACGGAGCTATAGCAGTTACATAACTCTGTCCTTTTCTCTCAGCGTAAAATGAATGGCACACATACGTCATAATAACCCCACAGAGCTAACATCAACCTTACCTCATTGACACTGCAGTCTATTTTGCGCTGTCAACCATGACGGATATTTCCGTCGTTGGCGTTGAACCAGTGGTGCGGATATATCCGTCAATGGCGTGGAAAAGGTTAACACCTGACGCGACAAGAGGGGTGTTATAAGTTTGACCGCTATATACATGTGTGTGTGTGTGTGTGTGTGTGTGTGTGTGTGTGTGTGTGTGTGTGTCTGTCTGTGGTACCATAGCTCTTAAACGGGTGAACCGATCTGGATGCGGTTTTTTATTTCAAAGCAGAGGGGCTATTGCTTAACGCACTCGCAATCGCAACTGTTTTCATTTTGAAAACCGAAGGCTTGTCTGCATACAAAATGAAAACAATTGTTCCGCTATTTGAAGCCAATTGAGATTGCGAGTGCGTTAGGCAATAGCGACGCAGGTATGGTTCAGGAAGCGGAGGTTGTTAGCAAGGTTTCATGAAAATCGGTAGGGCCCTAGGGCTGTTAAAGAGATATCAGCTCTGGAAGAAGGGGTCACCATCATATCGGTGGTTTTTATCTATCTAATATTCACAGTAATAAAGGCGTGTAGTACTGTTAGGCGATGGGCTTGCAACCTGTCACTAATACACTGGTAAACATCTTCGCCTAAGTTTATGTATGTATGTATGTATTCACAGTAAATCGCTTTAATCGATTTTGCACTCTTTGTCTTCGGCATAACAAATAAATATACTGACAGATGCCATATAGAGTGTAACAGATCATGCTGCAGTATTTTTATTAGACATGTACGATTGAGTTATCTAATGAGGATAATGTTATTGGAGTTACATCTCAACGGATTAAACGTTATTTATTCAAAGATTGAGTTGTTAGTAATCCTGTAGCTGCGCCTACCACACTACGGGAATGAAGCGGATCACTTCGTTTACCCGAATTTCATTTGCTATAATTGTGTCACTTGCCATAATGTTAATTTGCCATTAAGGCATTTTTCTGAAACTGTAAACCTTTCAGGTAATTTTTACATGCCATCGTATAGAGCCCAATAGGTTAGGTTAGGTTTGTTTTATAACAATTCTGAATAGTTCACGATTTCAGAAAAAATGCCTTTATGGCGAATGAATATTATGGCAAGTGATAGAATTATGGCAAATTACTTTCGGGCAAACGACAGAGAACCGGAATGAAGGTGTGACGCGGGCGCGGTATGTAAGTATGTATGTATTCAAAGATAACGTACGTCGCGTCGTAGTCAGGCATCTGAATTTATTATTGTTAATTGCGATCATCATATCACCATGCCAACTGTGTGAGAAAACATAACACTTCAATTATACCGCAATTATATTGGTTCTATACTTTTAAAGTAAAGTTATAGGAAATCGATGAATGTTAGGTTATTTATTGATTATGATTATGATTATGATTAATATGATTAATTTTTAATATTTTTTCTCTATTATCTAGTTGTTCTTAATTTATATGTGACATAATATATGCTATAGAAGAGGAGGGTCTCCTGGCACAGGTATATTTTTACTTAAAAGGAGACTTCAGCCATTGATGTGATATTATGTAAGCAGAAACAAATAAAGATATTTTATATTCTATTTCTATTTCTATTCTATTCTAATATTTCTGCCGAGCTAAGCACAGCAAAATGTATACAGTTCCCGTTACTCCTACTATTAACTCTAAAACCAAGTACATACATACATACATTAAATCACGCCTGTTTCCCAGAGGGGTAGGCAGAGACCACTTCTTTCCACTTGCTACGATCTTGACAAATTTCTTTCGCTTCTTCCACATTCATACATCGAGTCATACACGCACGTCGGTTTCGGGTATACATAAATGTATTGTATTATATCCTACTTCTTTACAAGGGAAGAAAGAAAGTAAGACATTTACTGCACATAAGGCACACCAATACTTAGACATAAGTAAATAAGAAAAAACAATCAAGATCACCGCGGAGAGTGTCCTCGCGGCAAGAACGAAGCCGCGGAGGAAGAATGTATCTTTTGACAAACATGCATTTTCTCAACCCACGAAGGCGCGCCCCACCACTTATATTGATACTAGCTTCTGCCCGCGACTCCGTCCGCGTGGAACTCGTTTATATCGTAGCTCCATACAAATTTTCACCCTCTATTTCACCCCCTTAGGGGATGCATTTCGGGAAAAAACTATCCTATGTCCTTTCCCAGGATTCAAACTATCTTAGCACCAAATTTCACTTAAATCGGTTCAGCGTTTTAAGCGTGAAGAGGTAACAGACAGACAGACACATTTTCGCATTTATAATATTAGTATGGATTGTACGTAATATATATCACATGACATGGGTGAGACATCATAGATTGGAAACACTTTATCGTTCTAATTATTATTAATAGTGCTGCGCCCAATCATTTGTATTGGTTTTAACTAGGTTAATGTAACAAAACATGTGTTGTTTCCGTTATAAATTCATCTATTAATTTTATCTAGAGGTGCTTAAACTTTTTTTAACGAGTCATACTGTCCTTCATTCATCATAGGTCGTTGCACTATCTTAACCTTACATAGGACTCAGCAAGATAAAACAAAAATGTTGAACTGAAGCAAAGTATTCGCATACCGTTCTCTACCATTTGTAAAGATCTTTTTCTTTGACATAGGTCTAAACACGAGGAGAACAAGGCTTATTTTTATGTGACGGTGTACCTAGTACTTATCTTTATAATAAACGGGTTATTCGAACAGGACTTGACAGGGTTTCGTTACATAAAAATAACTCTGAGCTGTACTAGCATGCTACTCTGTTCCATATTTCTCTTCAATCTTATTTATCCTAATATGTACTTCTATTTAAACACGGTGCATGCTTTTACAAGATTGTAATTGCGAATAAGTAGACATCTATTTACATTACATACAAGCCTAATAACATCGTACTTATTGTAAATAATAAAAAACCGGTTGGTATCGCAAACCGAATTATTTTTTTTATTTTTTTTATTTTTATGGCATAGAGAAGACAAACGAGCACACAGGCCACCTGATGGTAAGTGGAAACTGTGACCCATAGACATTCGCACTCACAAGACTGCAATGCAATCCTAAGACTGCAAACGCGTTGCCAACCCGGAGGACTAAGATGGAATGCCCTTATGCTAGTCATTTCACCGGCTGTCTTATCCCCAAACCGGAACACAACAATGCGAACACTGCTGTTTGGCGGTAGGTTAATGGATAAGATGGTGGTAGCGATCCGGACGGACCCTGCACAAGGTCCTACCACCCGCAAAGTTATTAGTTGCCCTTCGGGCCTAGTAAGTATGGTTGCGTTTATCGTGTGATAAAATATGGATAAAGCATCCGCCATCTCGTACTTATATACGTGTCAGAAAGTGACAGATGTTTTATCCACATTGGTCACGCGATAAACGCAGCCATATTAGGCCCCCTGAAGAGTTTTTCAGCCAAGTCTGATTTTTTAGGTGTGTTAGCAACAGTGAAAAATAAAGTAATTCAGGCGGAAGCGACCGTTTGAACTGACAACGATTAGTGACTAATAAAAATGTATAATATTTATTGAAAAGTGACATAAAATAATACATAAAGTATACAACAATCACTAAAAATTGAAACTAAAATTAAGCTAGCATGCTAGTACCGCAAAGCATGATGAAAACAGGTTTCCGCGGTTGCAAAAAAAAAGATTAGGAGACACACTACAGTGTTTATTTATCGTTTTTTGTGAAAGAGTTCATTGGGTGTTTATAAAATGTAAACGTTAATGAAGATAAGTTCGTTGCGTTGTTACAGCTCTCGCCTCAAACGTGAAAACCAACTCGTCAATGTACTAGGTACCTACTACTGCCATGCTTTTGCTGGACCAATGTAGATCAGCCCTGACTCCACGTTTATTAATAAGGTCTAATGTGTTGTAAACGCAAAGTAAAAAAACTGTCGAGAAAATGTGTATAGAAATTAGTAACAGCGCCCCGGAGAGCGTCGGTGACCTAGTGGCTTAGGGGGTGGACTCGAGATCGTAAGGTACCGAGTTCGAACCTCCGCGGTCACCCTGTACCAATGAGTTTTTCTAACTTAAGTACATTACCCAATGCTCTTACGGTGAAGGAACAACATCGTGAGGAAACCTGTACATTCGAACCACTGTAAGAGGGTAATTGCACAAACGATCCTAAAGGGTCGAAGTGTATCAAAAAGGGCCAATCTGTAAGATAAGATAACATAAACAGAGCCCTGTGTCTGTAGTAAGTACTAGAATTTGATAGCAAGATGACACTGACGTTGTCTTTCGTATCGTCATCGAGTAAAAGGTAAACTATACCTACGTAAAATAATGAATGAAAACACAACGTCTGTTTTGGAGGTTAATGCCACGGATAGCTTCAGAACACGTTTTCGAATAGTAAACGCGATACGAAAACGTGATGTAAGAGTATGATTGAAGTATCCGTGCTCGAGTTACTGAACACGCTCTTACGCCTTTAACAATAGTGTCGAATTTAAATATTATTGCGGCTCTCGTTTCCATCTTCCATGTAGATTGACAATTAAATAAACTGATATATTTGTTGGCGAATCTACATTGAAATGGGTAGTTAAAGTTGGGTATTTAAGACATTTTCTCATTTCTTCTTCTCCCGGAATATCTCGTCTTTATGTGTTTTATTTTGTTTTAGGACAGTCACAGTAAGAAATATAAATAATCTGCAACGTCACTAACCCTTATCCTCGGTCATGGAAAGAGAGCGAACGCAGTTTCCTATAATCTGTAGGTCAGCAAATAAGTTCCCAATTTGGTAGCTAATTAAGTCGACAATTATGAATAACACGCTTTTTTGCCGACTGTATTTTATTAAAACCTAAAGCTTACTTTGAGACTAGTTAAATTGGTGTGACATTGTCACTTGTTTTTTTAAATTTAATATGACTGCTTCGGCTACTGTTTATATACATTGCAATAAGCCGCCTTCTTTGTTATTGATTACGGCAGAATGCAGGATAATCTCTGTGACAGTCGTATTTCGTAATTTCAAACACTTACTATAATCGCAACCAGGTCATATAAAAAGAAGTAATTAACCATTTTAATTACGGAAGGTCGCAAGGTTTGTATAAATACATTTTTATTTATGAAATGTCAAAGAAACATACGCACACTATAGTGCTTTTTCATCGTCATGTTTGAACGGCTGCACTAATCTATCAAAGGCGTTTCAGCGACAGGTACTAAAAGTGCAGCTACTTATAACGCCTGTACGTGTTTGTCACAGGGATCATGTAGATACGGAGATTCCCGTTTAAGTTCAATAACATTAATTTATTTTGCATAATAATTATAAAAATCAACAGATTATAGAGTATCTACTAGCAAACCGTCCTCGCTTTGCTTCAGTTTATATGAGTTTTCTGTAACACCCGTACAAACTACAAAAATTATTATTCACTAGCTTCTGCCCGCGATTACGTCGTGCCGTAGGAATGATATGTTTCTTCGGAATAAAAGCTATCCTATGTCTTATTCCAGGACTTAACCTATGTATGTGCCAAGTTTCATCCCGATCCATTCAGGGGTTGAAGCGTGATTGAGTGACAAACATCAAAACAAGCAAACTTTCTCATTTACAATATAAGTAAGAATAAGATAAGATAAAACCCTTCTTTTTGAATCACTTTATCTATTAATGAAAACTGCATTAAAATCCGTTGCGTAGTTGGAAAGATCTAAACGTAACATACAGAGGGATAGAGACAGAAAGAAGTGACTCTATTTTATACTACGAGTATAATAAAGATGGCACAATAAGGATGAACATTGAGGAAGTAACCTTAAAACCCTCGTCTTTATAACAGAAAAGTTTTCTTCTTATTTCAAGTTAATACTGGATTATTTTTATCGAACGAGAACTTAACATCTTACTTACTTCTTCACTCGTAAGATTTTGTAGATCTTGTTGGGATGATCGAAATGAGGAAACATATTTACAACAAGCTTACGCAAATTGACCAAAAGGTTAAAATTTGTTTAATATATGAACGGAGTTTTCCTAAATTACTTTATGGCATAACTGCATTGATCTATAATGGTGGTGGGTGGTGGTGTAACTGAAATTCATTTTGAAACAAGACGTTTCCGTGCAATGTATTTATAATATTAGCTACACAATTTTACTGTCAGTGTTGTGTGTAAAACTCGTTTTTTTTAGATTAATATAAAACTAAGCTACTCAAATATTAAAGATATAAATAATAATTTAAATACGCTTGGTTTAAATTTTAAATTGTATTAATGTTGAATTCTGTAAATATTATTATTATGTCAATAATAAATAACGAATAAAAATGTTTTAACACTTGTTCGATGCATGTGATACCTATACATGCCTGCTGAAACGTCTACCCTACATTCTCAATAGCTTGCCCACAGAAATTAGGTTAGAGACCAATAAGGAAAAGTTTAAAAGAAGACTGTTCAATTATTTAGTTAGTAAGTATTGCATAAACTTTTAAATTAATATTAAGTCAAGTTATATTATAATTAAGAGACTCAATGATCCCGCGGTCAAACTGTGTAAACAGATTTGTGAGGCAATGCTCTATCGTGTTGATGTAACCAATTGTTTTGCTAATTAAATGTAATAAAAAGAAACGTTAATTCGTTTTTTTCGCTTAGTATTAACC
Source organism: Acleris laterana (assembly GCA_963966035.1). Classification (NCBI taxonomy): domain Eukaryota; kingdom Metazoa; phylum Arthropoda; class Insecta; order Lepidoptera; family Tortricidae; genus Acleris; species Acleris laterana. The sequence continues at coordinate 6,770,073 of OZ014448.1, read as the reverse complement.
ATATTAGTAGATTCATGAATGTTTAAACGACATGACGGATGGACGGTTCGGAAGTTAATTTTTTACTTATGGGTCTTTTAGGAAATAACCCGCAGTAAGAGTTCATGCATGCTGTCAAAAGTTGTGTCGGTATATTGAGTAAGTTAATTTTTCTATCGAATTTTGTAAAAACGTCTTACTAAGAAAACATATTCATTATTTTTATTACGTACCGATATATTACACAAAAATGTATGCTTATCCCAATTTTAATTGGGTAACTGTGTGAAAAAAAGTTCGGCTTGCTTTTGTAATAAAATAACCAAAAAATAGCAGTTTCATTTCTCACACTGGCCAGTAATACCGTTTTCTTTTTTGTAATTACCGAACAATGAGGTACAGTTAAAAAGTTCCTATATCGTAAACGAACCTTGTGTCACTGTATCAAGTTTCCCGCGTTTTTCCGGCGCTTCCGTGCGCAAACACAGTGCTGATGCTACTGATGACAGAGCGTCGCTCGCGGCTAGTTATAAATACGTTGCCATACGCCGTCTGCAACATCACTATATGATCTATCAGGGGGCCTAATATGGCTGCGGTTATCGCGTGACAAAATGCGGATAAAACGTCCGTCACTTTCTGACACGTATAGTACGTATACGTACGATAGTGGCAAATGCTTTGTCCACATTCTGTCACACGATAAGCGCAACAGTACTAGGTCCGCAGAAGTCTCCAGATAATCTTCAACAATGTTTAGTGGCGGGTAAGTTACTTTACTAGTTGCCTAGTATAGGTCCAGCCTAGTTGCCCGCTTTGGTACAAGACTTGAAATGATCAGCCACTATTGAACTTTATCTTTGAAAGTCGATGGTTGATTCTGAATAATGTTTTTCTAGTGGTTGTAGATATATTACGTCAATATTACAAGGTTCTACGGTAGCAATTCCTTTCAGAACAAAGTCTTAGTGTGAATAATGACCACTGCACAGTGCGAATACAGAAAGCTCAAAGTTCCTCCCTCGTGTAGGTGCTCCTCTCCTGTTTCCCTATCTCCACCCTCCCAGTGTATTTACCTATTTATCGTTGACATATTTATTTGTAAGTACCTACATTTCGTTGCTTAAATACAAAAGCGACACAAACCAAAATGTGTTTGTGTTGCATTTAAAATCGAAATGCTATTTACTTTAAGTTTTAAATCAAACTAAGTATATTTGTTTCTGATTTGTGGCGCTTTTGTATTTAAGCAGCGATTTATATCGTTTCTTCTTGGAAACTTCCTTCTGTAGTTATAAAATACTTTAATTATTATAGTTGAAGTTTGGTACGAAAACTTTTTTACAATAATGCTGCGTAAATCTGAATATTTATTTTCTTCACTTCATATACCATCTATGATTGTGCCGAACCGAGTTTCATCTATCCTTTTGTAAGTATAGTAGAGATATTATAAATATGGTGTACACTTTAGTATTTTGTCTCTTTAATCCCTGTGACAATTCATATTTAGACGACGCGCTGGCAAAGTTGGTAGGTACTAAGCCTGCCTACGAAGCTAGCGGTTCGTGGTTCAAATCCCGGTAACGGCAGAAATTTGTGTGATGATGATGAGCGCGAATATATGTATTTAGATAAGTGTATATTTCTCGATATAAGTATTTATATCATTGTCTAGTACCCATAGTACAAACCTAGAGCTTGGTTTGGGACTAGGTCAATTGGTGTGACATTGTCCCCCTGATATTTATTTTGGGCGCCTGTCGTATCGCATAACGTTTTTTGTCCTAAAAATGTTTGGTCGATAATGTTTGGCATACTGTTGAATGGCATACTACTCGTTTGTCCTAATAGTTTTTGCGCATACTCATTTAACGTCCTAAAGCAAGTTTGTCCTAATATTGATAACTCTAAAGTCTAATTACCTAAAGCATAATATTCCTAACATGAATTGTCCTAATAATTATTTTGCCTATTATTAAACTGGCTACAATTACAGCACCTACGGTATAGGCGTGAAGTCAGAATCGTTACGTATTCTACCTTCAGGCAGGTCAGATTTCGGTCAGGTTAGGTACGACGACGAGCGAAGCGAGGAGGAGTGTTAGGTAGAACTGTGACCCTAACGAGCGAGCGAAACGCCAGAACCAACAAGTTTGACATCAATTTTAGCACATTAAATATTAGGAATATTACAATTATGCTCATCAATCATTCGACAGTTGAATCTTAGCCACATCAAACGATAGGACAAATAATATTTAGGACAAACGATAATAGGAGCAACAATTTCGGACAGTCAAAAATATGCGGAACAAAGTGTATGCCACACGTTATTAGGACAAAAGACGTTATGCGACACAACGATAGGACTAATAATTGTATGCCATTCGATATAGACCCATTTATTTTATTTATATATTTTTATATATGGCACTAAAAATGACATTAAATTGAAAACGTACTAAAATGTACACATATTTATAAACTCGACTGTACCTACCTACTTACTTACCTACTCCTAAATCTTTTGTTAGTTACATGAAAAACATATATCAAAATAAAAGATTTTTTAAGAAATATGAAACTTTTGTAAACTGGCAATAGGTATGTACTTCTTTACCATTACTAAATAAAAAACATTAAAATAGTTCAAAAGTGTCATTGGCAATTTAAGTCGTTTTTTGTGGATCAGTCTATAACATTAACACGTTTTGGAGATAATGATATAGTAGGAACTATTTAAAATCACGATTCCCACTTGAGAACTTATCCGCGATGAATGGCATTGTTATCTTTTGTTAAACGCAACCGCTAACTACCTGTACAACATGAAATGCATCAATAACAAAAAAAAAAATATGAATTACAACTTTACCGTCTTGCGAATAACGTTCAAATTGGAATAGGACACACTTCACATAGATCCTTTTGGAAATGATATATAATAAGGACCACCGGGTCGAGCATTTAGCATTTTTATAAAAATATCACCTGTAACAAACATAGACAGACATGTCTATGCTATGACAATATGAACCTTATTTTTGAAGGAATACTATTGTTATTCATACGACATCTTTTGTTATTTATGGTATTTATTTTGCACAGGTAATTAACGGTTGGGTTTACAAAGGATAACAATGCCATTGTTCGGGCAGTGAAGCTCTCAAGTGGGAATCGTGATTTTAAATAGTTCCTACTATAAGCACGTGCGCAAAAATGTTTACGCAGCCATAAACCAATCTAGCACACATACGGGTAAAATAAAATATAACATGTATGTATAACGAAGTTCTAAGCCTTCCTTAAAATCGGTCTAAAAAAAAGCGGCCAAGTGCGAGTCGGACTCGCGCATGTAGGGTTCCGTACCACTATACATCTAAATAAATGTATTTCTTTATTCTTTATTATATTGGAGTGGATTGAATGAAAGGTAAAATGCGGTTTACGATTTATAACGAACTAAAAAAAAACTAATTATTAGATCTCGTTCAAACCAATTTTCGGTGGAAGTTTGCATGGTAATGTACATCATATATTATTTTTACATTTATCATTCCCTTATTTTAGAAGTTACGGGGGGGGGGGGACACACATTTTTCCACTTTGGAAGCGTCTCTCGCGCAAATTATTCAGTTTAGAAAAAAAATATATTAGAAACCTCAATATCATTTTTGAAGACCTATCCATAGATACCCCACAAGTATGGGTTTGACCAAAAAAAAAATTGAGTTTCAGTTCTAAGTATGGGGAACCCCAAAAATTTACTGTTTTTTTTCTATTTTTGTATGAAAATCTTAAAGCGGTTCACCGAATACATCTACTTACAAAGTTTCCACAGTATAGCTCTTATAGTTACGGAAAAAAGTGGCTGTGACATACGGACGGACAGACGGACGGACGGACGGACGGACAGACATGACGAATCCATAAGGGTTCCGTTTTTTGCCATTCGGCTACGGAACCCTAAAAACAGCACATAAACGCGTAGGTATAGTCTGTGCCAATTTAAATTGGCGAAGATGTAAACAACTAAACGAACAAATTTATCATTATTACTCGGTTTTAAAGATCAAGTGAGGTGTTAGTAATGATACTAATGATTTATACGCTTGATCTGTACTTTCACATTAAGTTTAAGATTAAATAACTATTATAAAAATTATACGTCATTTTAAATAAAAACAGACTTGATGAATATTTGAGGTTAAGTGCCAAACAGTACTAATTTGTTTACATATTTCGACGCAGACTATACTTATTTCAGTTGTTTCAGCACGGACGGACTGACGGACGGGCAAACGAACCTAACGCCTGATGCACACTCCGTTCCGATTGGAACCGGAGCAAAACTGTATATTTTAATCAATAGAATATTCTGTCCGGTTTGAGTTTCGTGGCAATTAACACGCTACAGGCGTTAGCAACCTTTAACTACGGACCCCTAAAGAAACTTTACAATTAAATAATTTATTTCCATGGAACTAGGAAAAATAGGACAGGCCGGAAACTTCGTTAATAGTTTGCTAATATATGTATATACTTGTTCTGGTAGGTACTAATAGACAAATGCTATCACGATAATAGTCTATTTACTAATTTCTCTAATCTTTCTAGGTAATCTTAATAAATACCTTGAGGAAAACACCTCGAATAAGGACAATAACATGTTTTGGTTCAAATGCATAATACTTATAGATAAGGAACCAACTACAAACCTCTACAATAATTGTTATGTTTTTGTATCTTTAGGGTGACGGCACCAGTAACGGACACTTCACTCTTAATTCAATAAACATACGTTCCTAAATTGATTTTTGCAAAACAAATTAATGACACTTATCTTCTGTAAATTAAAAATTGGTCCTTGTCCATTACTGGTTCTGTCATTCTATTTTCTTTTGTGTCATGGAGAAAGCGAACGAGCACAGGCCACAGATCCTAGATGATGATAATGATGGTGATGACGATGATGGCAGGTGATAGTAAGTGGGATCCGTGACCCACAGACATTTGCATTTAACACTACAATAAACGACCATTCCAACGTTTAGATTAGCATTAAAAATAATTCTTTGAAAAAATCAAGATTAATTTAAAATTTTAATTTAATGGTTTTGTTAACGGTCATGTTTTGTATACTTAGATGTTTTAAAACATTGTTATTATTTCAACATTACTTTTGTCATGTTACGTTAATATTTAAATGGGCATAATTATGTTTTTTTATTATATATTATATTCATATAGATTTAATTCATATGTATTTCTTACAGTTATATGTATTATTTTTTTCGTTTTTCATTCTGCTAAAGTTTTGTAGAGAAACTTTCGACTTTTATTGTTGAATAATTTGTTAAGGCGTAAGCATTCCCGTTGGGCCGTCTTTGGGTATGGGATCCTAATAAACCGGCCAAGTGTGAGTCGGCTTCGCGCACGAAGGGTTCCGTACAATCTATGCAACATTAGGAAAAAAGGGCAAAAAAACCATGTTTTTTGTATCAGAGCCTCCCTTAAATATTGATTTTATTTTGTAATTTATTTTTGATGTGTATATACAACTAAATGTTCTGTGAATATTTCACCATATTTAAAAAAATATTTTTAATTAAATATACATATACAATATGGTTATGCTTTTTCTTAAATATGATTTCTAAAGCCATCTAAATTCTTACAAAATTTACATATAGTTTCTTACAATAGTTTTAATCCTCAGCAGTTTTCCTCAATCAAAGTCAACTTAAAATAAACTATGCCGGTATTAGTAACATTGACCTTAATTGTTTAAATATAACTATGACTTTCCCGCTAAACTAAGAAGTGGGTATACGAGTATAACAGTTTATTATGATCACTAAAAATTATAAAATAAAATAAATGTTTTTAAAAACAAAAAACCGCCTTTAAGACCGCAAAAAATAATTCCTTTTAAAATGGTAGGTCAGCCTCACAATATTTTTAACCAAAAACCGAGCTAAGGCCACCATTTTAAAAGAGGTAATTTTTTGCGTCTTTGGAGGCGATTTTTAGTTATTTAAAACATTTATTTTTTAATTTTGCCGACGTCGGAATTTGTTTTTGTACGATATGAAAATCTTATATTGTTTCCTGTCCTTCGGTTTTTCATCGACGATTTTAATTTTGTACATGTACAGTCGAGTTCATAAATATGTGTCCATTTTAGTACCTTGTCACTTTGATCGATGACATTACATTAAATAGACAAGGTACTAAATTGTACACATTTATGAAATCGACTTTACTATTTACTCGTAGCACCATCTCTCACATTTTTAACATTTCTCTTTCTTCTTTTAATATTTTTCACTGTTCTTTAATAAATCCTGTCGGTTCTGGTGATATCTGTTTATAATTTTACGCAAATTTGGTTCTTGATAAGTTTCCGTGAGTTCATATTTATTATCTCAAAAAATATAAACCGAGGGTTCCGTACAAACCTTGATATGAATTTCAATTTAATACCTCTACGCGTTCATGAGGAAAGGGGTAGGTAGTAACTTAAAAATATTAAAAATATTTAGATTATATGATGTAAGTAACTAAAATTTTACAGTTTTCGCAATTTTTCCTTTATCGGTGTGCTATGAGACGTTGCTTCGTACCAAATTTCAAGATTCTGAGTTCACGGGAGTTTCGAAAATTTGCGGCATAAACGGCTGTATTTTTTAATTGCGTTGACTTAGAAGTTTGATTTTTTCACAGCTCTATAGACTTTTTCTTGAGTATTTGATATAAATTTCAGCTTGATACCTCTACGCTTTCCTGAGAAAAAGGGTCTTGACAGACGGACGGACGGACAACAAAGTGATTCTATAAGGGTTCCGCTTTTTCCTTTCGAGGTGCGGAACCCCAATAAATGGATTTTTCGGAGACAAAAAAAAACATTTTATCATTATCAATAAAAAAAAAGACACATCGTGCACGTGCACCTACGCACACAAGTATAGCAAACCCGCTTTCCTGAGTTACTTAAACTACTGTTTAAAGTTTTGGTATAAGTAGCTGCGTCAAATTGAATAAATTACAACTTGAGGTGAATCTTTGTAAGTAATCCTCGCTTCTTGGAAGAAAGATCCATCGAGTTTCAGTTGTCCGTTGTTGGAGCATAATTAATATTTTAAGTGTATTTATTTTTAATTTGTTCACAGTCACAGGCTCCGTCCTAAAAATAGACACCTATGAACACGCGGGACAATATACTAACAAGTGGTTTGTTTAAGAAATAACACGCAAGATATACAGGGTGCCTCTGATCTAGCTTGAGGCTTTAAATGCATGGATTTTTACTTCTGAAACTGAATTTCTTTTGTTCTGTAAGTTGTTAAAAATATGTCTGTTTTTTAAACATATTAACAATGTACACGACCCATTTCTCCATTTTCTTTTAGCCCTCGTACCAAGGAAATGTCGCCCCCGTACCATGAGATGGTGATTTTATGGCCATGATAATAATACACCGATTTTACAATTAGACTTTAACATCAATTAGTTATCTTAACGTAAGTTATTTTTTTTATATTGCAGAACAAAAGTAGTTCAGTTTTGTGAGTAGAATCGATCATTGCATTTTAAGCCCCAAAGTCAGAGGCGCACTGTAGAGTCATTCAAACGCACTGACGGGTCAAGTAAGGTTGGTTATCACAGCACCTAGAGTTACAAATTAATGCTAAATAGTAATAACAATTACTTATTGTTGTTGTGTATGTAGGTACGTATGTACGTAAGTATATACTTGTAATACCTACAGCTGATGCAAGGTGCATAGACAGTTACGTGTGCTGACCGGTATCTCGGTGGAGATGGAATGTAGAGCAAACACTTCCTGGATCCAGTATAATTAACCGCACTTGCCCTTCGGTGATTCAAGTTCAGATATCAAGTTTTCGGTATAAATAGTTAGGGCCTCTACTGGTCGAAACCTTATTGCCTTTAACGTGTTATTGTATTGTTTTAAACTCGGCCCTCACGATGACATCGTTGTCAAGTAAATAAGAGTTACAGTAACGTTGACTATACGATAACTTGTCGAAGGCAAGTTTTAACCAGTAGAACAGAGGCCCTGATTTAGGCAAGCTGTCAATTATATGAATTAAGCTGCGCCCACACTGGAGCTTAACGGTGCGTATATTACGGACATTACGGTGTCGTTGCGTGAACAAAAGACGGGGCCATAGTAACAACATGGCGCTGTTTTCGACGCACCGTATTATACGCACCGTTAAGCAGCGGTATGGTCGCAGCTTTACTCTTATTTTGTAAAACCAAGGTACCGTAGTGAAATTAAGAATAAAGCTTATTAATATAAGCAGCCACAAACATACCTAAATATAGTTATAGTTCATGAATTGAATTGGCGTGTGTAATCTTCACTAAGATTAAACAAAAGGTAATCGTAAAACTGCCCTCGTACTTAAGCACTGTCAGCTAAATACTTAAGTAGCATTTCAAATTCGGCCGAATGACTTGCGTCTAAAGTTGACCCATTTAGTTATAGATCCGTCGTCAACCTGACTTTTTTATAATTTAACACCGTAGGGTGGCAGACCAGATGAATTTGTCCGATTGTACAAGTTCTACAAATCAGCCACCTATTTCACCACCCTGTGAATGCCCTGAATTTTAGTGTACATGTAGTAGCTTATATGAATCCCAGTGATATGAAAACTGGTCAACTCTGCAATGTATAACGAATTATAACCTGTCACCTGTCATTGCCAGGATGGTGAAATAGGGGGCTGGTCGTTATTTTTCGGTTTCTCGGACGCGCGCGTGACGCGAAAGCGCTCTAATATAAAGTCATGCCAAGGCAATTTTTCTGGTGTCGCTACTAAGTATTCTACAGTGGTTCACAATAGTAGGTCTACAGTGGTACATTGTTGCCGAGGGCAGAAAGTATGCGATTTATGGACGAGCCATATCTATACTAATATTATAAAGTTTGTTTGTTTATTTGCTTGAACGCGCTAATCTCAGGAACTACTGGTCCGATTTGAAAAATTCTTTCAGTTTTAGATATCCCATTTATAGAGGAAGGCTATTATATCATACTTACATAAACCGAAGCGAAGCGAGGGCGGGTCGCTAGTATCCGATATAGCGGGCCGACACGTAGTTGAGGAAGAAATAATGCTTTTCTCAAGTACTTTGTACAAACATAACATTTTATTTATTAATTTTACAACACAATAAATGAATATTTTCTTCATAGTAACAAAAAAAAAAAAAAAAAACTTACGTAATTAATATGTAATAGGATTTTTTTATATGATAACGACCCGTCTAAAGTGATGTTTTCAGAACCGAAACCAGACCATAAATATGAATAACTAGTGTCTGCCCGCGACTTCGCCCCATTAGATTTCGATTATCGTTATTCCCTCGGTAACGTTTAAATTTTCCGGGATAAAAGCCTATGTGTTAATCCAGTGTATAAGCTATCTCCATTCCAAATTTCATCGAAATCCGTTCAGCCGTTGCAGCGTGAAGGAGTTACAAACACACAAACACACACAGAAACAAACTTTCGCAATTATAATATTAGTAGGATTCCGAGGAGTGTTGAAATCATTTAATCACTTATCTTTGAATAGGTACTAGACTAGAAAAAATTAAGGTAGATGCTCTAGGTAGGTACAACTACAAGAAAATTGAAACACACCGCATGTATAATAATTTATTTTGATTGTTTGCATGGACAACTTTTTGCACACAATGAATGATCACAGCCAATTATCTGTGATCCGTTCTTTTGTCCTGCGTTATAAACACGTGATCTTGTTTTATTACAGAGACCGTCTATCTGTGTGTGTACATCAAATACTATTATCAAAAAATATTATTACCTATCTAAAATATATGTAAAAATAAAACTCTGACTGACAGACAACGCACAACCTACGCCGCTCAACCTAGACACTTGTTTAGAAGGAACATTCCTTAGGTACTCTATTGGTGCACTAAGGAGTTTTCGGAAATCGGAAAGAGCGGGAAAAGGTTTTTGAAGACGCCAGCGCCAGGCGTCTAGTAGTCTATCAAGAGAAGTAGAATCCGCGTATCGTGACTAAGGCCCGTATCAATAAACTAATCTCAACTCTAATGCTCGACTCGAGATGCGTCAAAAATGACAGTGTTCTATGGCTTGACCTTTACTTTGACGTATCTTGTGACGGGCCTCTAAGCCAAGATGATACGGCCCTAATTGCCTAAAAATCAGCTACACTAAGGTTGGAATTGTCTCATTATTCGGCATAAACAGTATCAGTGGTCAGTTCTTGTTAATCCAGGATAAACCTAAGATATCCTGCTATATTCATCTGTATGCCTTATATCAGGGGTGCCCATACTTTTTCTAACAGAGATCGACCTAGCAAAAATGTATGACTAAGAGATCGACATTTTAACCAGTTAACCCACCAATAATTTATCAAGAAAAAAAAATTGCATAAATGTTTAATCATACAATATTACAAAAAGAAATCAAATATTATTACAATATTAAAAATGAAAAATTATCGTGGTGTCGAAGCGTGACATTCATGTTTTTGTACGTCCCTTTCTTTTAGCAAAAAGCTACAGTTTTAAGGTCGATCACTGATAAATGATAATCCTCCTCGGCGATCGACCTTAAAACCTCTCGCGATCGACCGGTCGATCGTGATCGACCGTATGGACACCCCTGCCTCACACACAACACACAAAACATAACATAACATTCATCTAAACTACAATCCAAACACTTAAACATAAACATCTTTACAAAATTGGTTCGTTTACAGTTACTACGGTGTCTTCTCTTGATAACCATTGGAATGGCGAAAATGAGTCCGGTTTAGATTCTCGTTCGGTATCCCAATTAGCTCCTTCTGAAATTGCAATACAATTTGTGATTACTAAGAGCGTCTATAGGCCGCATACAGAGTCAGTTCGATACGTCAGTCGTTCCTTAGTGACGACTTTTCATAAACATGTTTGAAAAAGGAACGAGTTAATTGCCTCTATAATGTAGCTGTGCGGTGGTAATCTTGGATTGATCAAGCTTAAAAGATGCGACCTCACCAACGCGTAAAATACGGTGTCGTTGCGTAAACAAAAGACGGGGTCATAATAACAACATGGCGCCGTTTTTGACGCACCGTTAAGCTCCGGTGAAGTCGCACCTAAAATACGTTGATTCTGCGTAAATTCAGTTGCATCGAAATAGTAAAAAGTTATTAAGTATATGGCGTTAATTTGTGACCACACCAGTCGACGTTAAAGACGCGGTAAAAAGGCGACGCAGTAGGTGAACGCGTCACTGCGTATCATTGTCTCAGCGTTCTTTAAGCATCAGTAAGGTACAGTCACCACCCGCGAATGTTACGCCACTTGCCACTCTTCTTAATTTAGCCGTGTACTACACTCGGGTAATATGTCAAGTCGGCTGTCAACCCAAAATGCATTACACGGTTAAATTAAGTAGAGTGGCAAGTGGCGTAACATTCGCGGGTGGTGACTGTACCTTAAGCTATTCCCATAATTTATGACGAGACAACATGACGAGATTTTATAAATAATATACTTACAATCAACTTTCCCCGTCGGACTGGGCTTCACTGGATTTGCCGCCTGGTAGTAGGAAGCTTAATGCCGCGCAAACTGTAACAAAAGTAAATTCTAAATGAAATACTCGCAAAAATACAAACAGTACGGGTCAAACATACAACCTCCTTTTTTAGTCAGTTAAAAAGGTACCTTAAAATGGAATGTTTAAGAAGAAAATATATAACTTAGTCTGTTTGTCAATGTACCTAGTTACGGAACATAAATATTGTTATTCCATATTGGGCTCAAAAACAGTCTCTATACCAGAGGGGCTATTGCTTAACGCACTCACAATCGCAATTGTTTTCATTTTGAAAATCGAAGGCTTATCTACATACAAAATGAAAACAATTGTTCCGCTTTGAAGCCAATTGAGATTGCGAGTGCTTTAGGCAATAGCGACGCAGATGTCTAAGAGCATGGCAGGGTTTTTTTACTGCAATTTTAATAGAATATTATTTATAGTTTTAAACTCAACATAAGTAACGTGTCGGTGTGCGTTTCAAGACTAACACCGTAATTCCAAAGTCATCGCAGGCACACGGCCCACCTAAATCCTAATGGTAATTTATAAGCTCTAACTTAACCTATAGCTATTTAATTATTTTTAGAATGAAAGGTTCCCTTCGGTAGCATGTGTTAATCGTTCAAAAAGAAAGCCTTACAAGGACGCATGTTGACTGATGGTGATAGGTACTCACCAAAGAGCAACGCAGTGAACCCGTAGAAGGTGGCTGCGCAGGCGGCGGCCAGCAGCGCGCCGGCGGCGTTGGCGCCGGACACGGACCCGAGGCGCCCGAACATCATCACCGCACCTACCGCCGTGCCCCTACACATACAGGTAACAGTATTAATCATTAGCATTACTATTATTACAATTATAAAAACTTCTGTAGCCCTCATATTACGGACACAATCGGTCTATTTAACTAGAATCAAATAAAAGGATCACTAGGGAAAAACTACGTCATTGGTCGAAAACATTCTTCATTATTCAAAGTGGGTTCAATCCACAACAATCCGCAATCCACATCTTAACGGAATACAACGTACAATCATGCAACGTTCAATCACTTAATTTGGTGGAACATCTTCATTGAGTTAAAACGCCACTTCCACTGGCTAATAAATACCTTAAACTGGTGGGAAACAGCTGTACAGCGTACGCTGTCAGGGGTCCGATGCCTAGAGCTGTCATCTGCAGAGCTGACATCATGATACCAGCCACAGTTCTGAAATGTGACAGAGTAATAAAGCTGAGACCGTATTATGAATTGCAAAGTAATCTAGAGAAAGAGATTGGAGTGTTAAAGAAGTCTCTTCCATTTTTAGAAACGGAACTGGGGCAGAGTCATAGTTCAATGGCATATGTAAACTCAGATCAGGGAGATAGATACCTGTTCTTCAGTAGACCAGATAGTAGACAAAAGGCTCCCACACATAGATACATGCCGACTAGTAGACTCTTCTTAGACATGGGAAGAAGACTGAGGGCCATCACCGCCAGTCCATTCACTAGTGTGGTGATTGACATGATGACAAAAGTGTTCTGCGATATGCTGTCCGTGCAAGTAGAAGATTCTGTCTGTAAGCCAAAGTTCTTAGTTTTACATTACAATATTGCATGTTTTTGGTATTTGAAGCAGGAACATATTATATTAGTATGATTAAACGTTTTTGAAGTAATGAGGACTTCAAACACACATATTCCTCACAAAAATAGAGGACACTGTGGTAGAGAGAGAGGGCCCAAACAAGATGCACTACGCTAGCTAGCGTTTCTCTTCGTTTAGTTATTAAAGCAATCGCGTCACTGGTAGATGACGTGATACGAAAAGTCACGTGATGTGCCAGTGACGTGATGGGTTTAAAAACTAAACGAATAGAAACGATAATTAGCATAATGCATCTTGTCTGGGCCCTCTGACCTCGCAAGTTTAAAAGAAAGGAATAAAGAATGTTTCTCCTTCTATGCTCAACGCCGAATCAACACATAGGGAAGTTTTACAATGTCAGAATTGTGACTTCACTTCCTTAGCTCGAGCACAGACATTAAAATCAAACATCACGTCTTCAAATTCCCTTTACCATTCGAAAACGTGTTCTGAAGCTACCTCTAATTTCTGAAGTAAGAGAAGTACTAATACTTAGTTGCGAGCGACAGATTACCGGTGAGTTGACCATTATTCATTATACAAAAACTATATGAAAGAGCTATGAATTGCAATGAATGACCTGGTTCGTGGGGTGGTTCATTAAAATACAAATGGTTCCTTCTTCTTCATTAGATCCTTGCATCGCCTTGTTAATGGTGTCTGGAGCGAACAGGAACAGTCCATTCAATCTGTAAATGAGAGAATGACAGTTAAGGTAAACAATATACTTTGTACTTTATTGAACAAAAATCACCATTAGCACTCCATTTTATAACATCCTAAGTAGACTGACTTACTTGACTCTAATACAAAAAAGAACAGCCGGATCATAATGGAACTCGTCAGCGCCAGTCACTTGAAAAGCTTCGTGATGACAAGACCTCCAACCCGGCTTTGCTTCGGGAGACCAAGCTAGCCTTTTAATTTCTGACACCAGAAGTAATTTATCTGGTCTCAATTCATAGAAAGAACCCACCACACGTAGGAAAGCCCGCCAGTGCTGGCGATATGGGTCCGTTTTCTTGTATAAGAGCTTGCTGCTGAGAAGTCAAGCCGTAATCTTTTGATTATGGTTACAACACGAGCCCGTTTTTCGAAACTCAACATTTCACTAGTAGACTTGTAGAAAATTTATTTGAGTAAAAATATTCTTAGTCTTGTGAGCTTAGAGAAAAAGGGCCTAGAAGTAATTCAGATTTTTACTCACAGAGAGAACAGGCCGAACATCAGGAATCCCGTCAACGCCAGCCACTTGAGATGCGGTGGCCGGAGCAGCGCCCACGCCGACACCGGCCCTTTCACCGGGGCCAGCTCGCAATTCGACCCCTCCTCCGAGTCACAGTCCCTCCTCCCATTAGAATTTTTAATTCGAGATACCTGGACAACGTGTGATACGTTAAATAATATATTTACTGTAGTCATACCTGCATTACCCAAGGTTTTTAATCAATATGCCATAGGTTTATGTAGATGTTTGATTCGGTGAAAATTTGTATGGAAGTCGATAGTTTTTGTATTTAGGACATTTTTAACTACATTTTAGAATTGGATCGTGGAAAGTGCCTCAAACAGTAGAAATAAGAATTCAAACTGTGTTGGACAGTTATACTTACTTATAAAACTTACCGGATAAGCATCCAGCGGTGCTCCAGTATTCTTCGAGTACACATGGCTCAGCACAGCCAAAGCCTCATCCGGCTTGTCCATCGTCATCAGGAACTTGGGGCTCTCCTTAGCCTGGGTGATCCACACGGCGACGAAGAGCAGCGGCGTCGCGTAGGCCGCCGTAAGCAGCCTCCAGGGTCGCACGTTCAGGCCCACCCGGGACCAGTCGAAGGGAAGGATGCCCCATGCTAAAACTAAGTGTACGGAAGGAGTCAATGCTACTTCCTCAAACCACCACGGCTTTTGACGGGTTGAGCCACGACAAAAAATGATGTAACTATATGAAATGAACTTAACCGCAGTAGCCTTTCAGTCCAATAACTCTTCAAATCGTACTTACTTAAGTACCACGTATTAAGTTTTGTAAGACCAATTAAGAATGAAGTGGTCCTACTTAGCTTCCCCACAACAAGAACATACCTGAGCTGAATGTTGAGGATATCGTCAGAAATCCGTTAATGATGAGGAGAGCGATGTCTCTTCTACCCTGCGGGAGCAGTTCACTGGCGTACGCCCAGCCCAGCGAAGACGGGCAGGAAAGACTGTAAATTTAAAGCAAGTTTGAGAAACTATCTGTCAAATGGAACACTGACCCACAATAGAACTATGCCACAGTGACGATTTGACTAAGTCCTAAGATGTGTCAAAAAAAATGTTTTTTTAATGTCACCGTCTTAAGTTCATGTACAAATGTACTTGTAATTGTTTTTTTTTAATATTGTGCAATAAAGAGTTTACATACATACATACATACATACACCGTTCTATGGTGGGTCAGGCTTCCGTTGAGCTGATAGTAGTAAGAGGGGTTTGAGGCCCATATACGTTTGCAACCTATGGATAAACTGTTGGTTCTAGTTATATACTTATTAACATCTCTGTACACGGTTAAACAATAAACGTTATTCTATTCTATTCTTTTCTATAGGTAGGTAAGTACCTATTCTAGCAAGTCGTTTAAAAATGAGAGCAAATTTACATTTGTATGGAGAACCCAGTTTCCTGTGGACTCTTAAACCATACATATTCTATTCGAATAAAAGAAGATGTGCATGACCTCTCTGTCATAAATAGCTTCCTACTAATAATAATTAAAAAACATATATTGCTGAGCAACCATATTAATAAATTCAAGTAATCGATAAATCGAATCGCAGCCCATGAAATACTAATAATTACTGAGTAGTTCCGGTGAATCTGTGATCTTCATTCATCATCATCAGTTTTACTTCACCAAATAGTCCTTTTCAAAAGCATATATGCACGAGTTAATATATGTATGCTATATACTCGTATATATATACAAAATACCCAAATCGATAGAGCTATACCCAAATTATTTGAAGAGTTCCCTCAATTTCTCCAGGACCCCATCATCAGATTCTGACCTGGTGACATTGGGACCAATCAGACAGTGTGCCCTTTCAAACAAAAAAAGATTTTTTCAAATCGGTTAATAAATGACGGAGTTCTGAGGTAACTAGCATAAATAATAAAATAAAATAATAATAATAATAAAACTTATAAAATCACTGTTTTCAGATTTTTTTATTTGTATACGCATAATTACCCATCTGTATGCCAAATTTCAACCTTCTAGGTCACCTGGAAGTGGGTTAGGTTTTTGATGATTAGTCAGTCAGTCAGTCAGTCAGTGGTAAAAATGCCGATTTTTAGACGTTTATATCTCAATAACCGTTTCACTTTTATTTATGAAATTTAGGGTTCTAGTTGATCTAAAGGGTTTTAATACATATACCAAATTTCATGTTTTTATGTTAAGTAGATTTGGAGTTATTGAGGGGTCAAAAGTGGCTCCAAACGGTTCGTGTAAATAACACACGGCTGCGCTCGCCAGTTCCTTTTTCTTGAACTTGGCTGGACACGCTGCCGCGTGTCTAGATGACGATAAAGGTCCAAAAGATAACAAATAATTTGTAAATTAGATTCGATTGGGTTTCACACTTCGATCTCGGTATCTGCCTCACGATCGAACTAAGTAACAATTGCAAGAAGGGAGAAACGAGAGGGCAATAGAGAGATCTCTCTCCAGGCGGGTGTTATGCCTGGGGACCGAAGTCCATTGTGATGAAGTTGAAAGCGCTATTTATATCAACTGACTGAAGAAACTTCGGTAACGCGATGTAGACCACTTTAGTTCCGCTGTCTGACGCTGGTGGCGCTGTTGGCGCTGTTGGCGTTGGGGATTTGGTTGGTACATGTTTGCCGTTAGATGTCGCTATGTCGCCACATTTATAATTACAAGTATAAAACAATACATCCTGGCATACTTACAACAAGGAAGCCGCTAGCTTGCATATGGCGAATGTAGTCAAGTTGGGCATGAACGCTGCTGCGAAACCAATGATTCCTGAGGCTGCAGCCGTGGACAGCAGTATTGGCTTCCGACCCCTGGAGTCTGCTGCTCGGCCCCAGAATGGCGCCGTCAAGATTACACCTGGGTGGGTAGAGAGTACATGTAAAGCGTGTAGGGGAGGGGGGGGGCAAAGCGGGGAAGCTAAGGAACAGAGGGAGTTAGATTCGGATTCATCTGTATAACTTACACGCAATCCAACTTAAATTAACTATTGGTATCTAAGGTATAATACTGCATGTTATTTTTTGTTCGAATGTAATTAAATTTAGGTACATGATCAATTTTATC
The DNA here is from genome assembly GCA_963966035.1 of Acleris laterana. NCBI lineage: Eukaryota > Metazoa > Arthropoda > Insecta > Lepidoptera > Tortricidae > Acleris > Acleris laterana. Next base: position 6,752,502 of record OZ014448.1, on the reverse strand, counting down.
AAAAGTGGGTTTTGTCCCGCTATGCCCCGTATATTGGGGTAAAGTGGGGCAGCATAAGGGGCATTGTGGGGTACTAAATGGGGCGGTGTGGGGTATGAAAAGGGGCAATGTGGGGCTTGAGAAGGGGTTTAGTGGCGTAGTGAATTATAACAACTATTATAAACGAATTAAATCTTTATTATCAAAGAATATCACTTCTAACAGTAACTGTGGGGATCATTAGTTAAATTTAACGTTAAATCCCAACGAATCATTAACATACATTGCACAGAGATTCCAGAATTGAATTCCAGCGGCTTTTTTATATCCTATTGTAAGGTTTAAAGGTGTTTATCTAATAATAAATAAACAAATAATATGCTCAGCTAGCTTACATGAGAATTTAGGTCGTGAATCCTTGTTGCCGAACCTGGAGGAAAATCACTTGCCTATATTTATACTTTAGAGCGCCAAGGCTAGTGACTCACGCAAATGAAATCTAGAAAGGTATTGCTTCGGGATGAAAAAGAAGTTAAATTAAAACAATATAAATAGGTATATTCACATATATTTCTCTACTTCAGTTAGATATCCCTGCTTAACTCACATCACACCTCATACATGGGTTTCATACGTAATGAAATATCACATGTTAAAGACACACAGCATGGTTGCTTTAAGGTTATGAATAAACGGAACACCCTACTGTCTCTGAAAGTTATAGATTTTCCTATGATTGATTTGATCACGGTCTAGAATAAAGAAAACTTGTACCTGAGTGCTTGACCTACGTGCACAGCTAGAGAGGTCACCACATGGTGGCTAATCGCTACTCGAAACTGGCAAGCAACCCTGGACGCTCCGGTCTCGGCTCTTGAGGTTGAAGATGATGCTGACGTGCAGCCGGGTCGCACATGCTTCCTTCACAATGGATGGGCACCGACTACTGCCAGGCAGACCCACGCTGTCACGTCCCACCGATGTTGAAAACCAGACGAAGATACGAAAAATGGAAAGAAGAGGAAGATCTATAAGAAGAATAGAAGAACCTGCTGGCCATATACCGGGAACATCCGACCGCGTGTTTTTTAGGTTATGTCACGCCATTCCGACGGACTTGAAGAAGGTTGGAGACACTGAGGTTACCACCTCGTGTAGTAAATATAATGGGGATAAGTGCTATATCATCATATCCAAGTATGCAGCAAGAGCTTTGCGTTTGTGGCCCTTTACGGCAAGCCACGCATCCGACCCGAAAGGGATTTGTGAAGAAAAAGACCTGAAACTAGGACTTTGAATCTCACATCTTGGTTAAATGATCCACGCCGATCGAGTTTGACAGCTAGAATGAACAGCGAATGGCGCCGACGCGCTAGTGATGTAGCCGAGGAATAGGGATGTAACCAATCGAAAAATTACTGGTAAAAGTTAAGGCCCGTAACACCTAAAGTGTTACAGTATCGCGTTAGTTGGGGAAAATAATTTTATTTCAGAATTGCAAGCTTCTGAAATAAAATTATTCTACACCACCAAGAGAAACAAAATATTCAAGGGAGGGGTCCGAAAAATAACATAAAATCACAAACTGTTCTACGAAAGAGAACACGTCTAACTCCAATGGTCTTCGCCATAAAGGGGAAGCCAGATAAATCATAGGCCCGATCCGGGTCCACTAACGGCAAACGTGGTTGCCCGTCTCAAACCTACTACGCATAAACACCTCACCTTCTACCAAGAAAAACCTAAAAGAATAAATCCTATTTCTAATGGTCTTCGCCATAAAGGGGAAGCCAGATAAATCATAGGCCTGATCCGGGTCCACTAACGGTAAACGTGGTTGCCCATCTCAAACCTACTACCAAAATCCACCAACGATGGCAGCAACAAGTCTCACTTCCTTAATAACGATAAGGAGACTCGAATCCAGAAACAAAAAAAACACCTAAACACACTATCTAATACTATAGGTAAAGTTTAGACGTCTTGAAATAACGTGAAACACTTCCTATGCCAAACCAAGTCACAACATCTTATGCCTGATGAAGAACTCCAAGACACTGAAACTCAAAATGATACTCAAACTAGGAAATGGAAACAACTTATCTTGCTCATCTTTAGTATAGAATGAGAAGACTGCTGATATAAAGCACATACTAAAACTAGTTAAACTGAGACCAGGTTACTGAAAATTGACCTGAGACATCACAACTTACCAGAGCTACTTATCTAAAACAATGAATGGATGGATCCGGATCCCAAAACTATAACTATGACAAAAAAAAACACTAATGATAAGCCGTATGAAACTAAGTTATATCTAGTATATCTATATTAAATCTATGGAAACCTTATTCGGATATTAGACCTCGCGACAAACAACAATGGAATAATGTCACTGGGGACGAATACCCACCTACTTTACGGGAGGAGACTCACCTGGACGTACTAAATCCTTAGCATGAAAACGACCTAGGTCTTTTCCAGACATAGACCTAAGAGAATACACCAACGGTGAATGTTTTATATGAATAACACATTTTTCATATTTAGGAGCTAATTTAGCTGAAAAATATTTACCCGCATTAGATAACGGAAAACACTTTTTGTAAATAATTTGTCCAACCTCAAACTCTACGGGACGCTTGCGCAAATTGTAATATTTAGCGTTGCGTTCATGTGAAACTTTGAGACAATGTTTGACTCTTTGGAAAATTTCTTTTAGTTCCTTTAAATTGTCAGTAAAAGTATAATGGCCGTCGACCGTTATCGAGGACATAGACACGACCTCCTCAGAGTTATATACTGAACCCTCTATAATCATTTCCCTACCATGTACAAGAAAAAACGTCCCTTCGTGAACCGAAGTATTTAAAGCACATTGAATCTCTGATACGTTCTTATCCCAATTTCTATGATCGGAACGCACATACGACGCAATTGTACGAACAATTTCTCGATTTACCCTTTCAGTTTGATTTGTTTGCGGATGGTACCTGGGGTTATAGAATACATGAGGAATGTTAAATTTAACAACTAACTCTCTAAAATCTTTAGACAAGAATTGGGGTCCATTATCAATGAATAAGAATTTTGGTGCCCCGTGAATCAGGAATACACCCTTCTCAATACATTTACATATAGTTTTAGCAAGAATATTCCGCAAGGGAAACATAATGACATATTTAGAGAAATAGTCGGAACAGACTAGTAAATATTGATTCCTGCTGTAAGCTGGAAGAAAAGGTCCGAGCATATCACAGGAGAGACCTTCAAAAGGCTTGGAAATCTGCCGGGGACTTCCCATCAAACCGGCAGGAGCTACATTGACAGGCTTGTAGGTTTTACAAATTTCACATGGCTAGTCAGATGAGTTTTACCTAACCCTACTCGGTCAGTACTAATCTGATCATATAAAAGTTTAATGTCCTCTAATTGACGTTTCTGATCACACGTTAAATAATCAAAAGCATGTAAACCAGTAGCAGCGGGAGTGTCTGACATGCTACTTATGCTCTCTGACGTGGAAAGTAAACTAGAAATAATTTCTGGTGCAAGACGGAAAGCTTTCCAGAAATTAATTCCAAAATGAATAGGTAACCTAATTTTAGGTAATATTTCAAACCGTACTATCTGAAAATCAGTTTTGAACTTTATAGGTAACAACATATACTGTGTACAGGCGTACGAATCGCCCGAGGCTACAGAGATCATAACAGGATGAGATTGATCATAAATAGGCAAACCTATTTTCGGAAAAATTCTATGGCAATTATTCCTTAATATAGAACACGAAGCACCGCAATCAAGTAAGCCTTTTACTTTTAAATCAAGAATGTCGACAGCTACATACGGTCTTTTATCTCCCGAAGGTGGTTCAAAGTATGTCCTTCCCGTATGGGAGGTAGATGTAGAATTTACGGTAGAAATCCGCGGAAGGACAGAGCTGTTTAGTTTTTTGAGCTATCACTAGAAGTATTCTCCGCGGCATTACTACATTTAGGGCACTCTGAACATCGAACACCTTTTTCACCGCATTTAAAACAAACCACCTCCTTTGAGGTACGACATTTACTTGTCCGGTGATTGTGTTTGCCACAACGGAAACACACAGTATTTGAATTGGATACCGAAGCAACAGCATTGTTTGACTTAAACGCTTTACTGTTGTTAAAAGTTTTACTCGTATGAGAACTAAATTTATTTTTACTAAAAATAAAGTCCGGCGCACAAGAGGTATTTTTTGTGTCCGGTTCTTTAAATTGTTCAGCCTTGACTTTAGCTAGTTCAATGCGCTTACATAACGCTTTCAGTCCGCTAAAGTTGGTAATATCATGTAGTGCTAACACACTGGAGTACTCAGGACGGATATTTCTAAGAACAATATCCAGTTGCTCAGTTTCTGGGATCGACTTACTTAAACGCGAAAACATTCCCAGAACAATAGACAAAAAGACAACAATAGTTTCGTTTTTCGCCTGAGTTCTATTTCTAATTTCTTGTAATAGTTTAAAGTCGAGATCAGGAATGTCAAAGTCATCCCCTAACGCTTTAACTAACTCGGAATAAGAAGACAAATTATTCTTGTTTGATCGGTACCAGTGTAAGGCTGGCCCCTCTAAAATATCCGGGAAACCGCGAAATACGTCACGTTCAGATAACCGCCGAGCTAAGCGTAGCTCTTCTAAGCGTGTAAGAAAAATGCGGACACACGAATTTCCACTAAATTTCAAGTTTAAAGAATTTAGGTTAGCTTTCCTGTCACTTTGGTAAATTACAGTTTTATGTGTAGATGAACAAGGATGAGGAAGCTCCTCATCACTACCTTCTAACTCAGCTTCTTGAAAATCGTCATCGGTATCACCCTCGACACGAGCGAGTATAGCAATCAAAGTACCTTTTAACGCAGAGATATCCTCCGTAGGCTCAGTTATTCGTGATAAACGACAAAGTAAGTAGTTAGATCTGGCAATCAGACGTGGACGCTGCAAAGCCGCGTTACCGCAAAATACAGCATCTTCTAGATCCTTTACCTTAGACCGGCACACCTGAAACTCCTTGGATGCATCTGCATCAACTAGCTCCGATGGTAACTTTAAACTGCCACGACGAGATGACTTGACCGTCTGCCTTAATATTTTCCTTAAATCATCACGATTAGCCGAAGCCTCAGTAGGTATTTTACGTACACTAAGTTCATGAATAAGTTCATCCTTCACTAAGTATTCAATACTGCAACCAGCAAGTGAGAAATCCATTTTCACTGTCTAACAAAGCGCAGGAGAAAAAAAAACACACAACCACTCAGTCAGAGTAAGGTCAAACTTGAGACCTACAATTAAAAAAACAGTACCTAGGTACTAAGGTTGCACTGGAAGAAATGCCAAACTACTGCAAAAAAAATAACAAACCCTTTCTTTATAAGTCTAAACTACCTACCTATAACGCACTCAATTTGTTTACTTTTATGTAAATAATTCTCTTTGTTTTTATTTTATATTTAAGAGAGCAAACTAATTCCAACCACAAATTACGTTAGGTATCAAATATTATTCACCTAATAATTACCTCCAACAAAGTAAATACTTGCTAGATTAGCAATGTAGAATAACCCTACATTATTTTTACCAAACAGATAGATAGGTATTCAGCATTATTTGTAGTAATGTATTCTATTGAGTTTATCTTTTAAGAGAAAAAATCTTTCAGAGACACTAGTTTGTTTTACAACACTGTTTTGGCTTATAATTCCTTCACAAACACTTATAGGTACCTTATAATTATAGACACTCAAGTATAGAATAAATAATTTTCTATATTATCAAAACAGTCCTTGCTTCCTATAATAAAAGGAGTAATTATCTTATTTAAGTATGGTAATTACATGCAAGCAAACGGAACTGTTTTTCCAGATTCGATTTTTCAGCACATCATAATTACCTTATGAGTGAAACACACAGATGCAAAAGAAAACCATTCAGTGAACACAGTATTTTATCATAACAAAAACCTGCCACCTAAACAGCTTATGCACCCAAATAGTGCTTATAAGAGAAAGTAAGCGGAGTGCAAAGCACTGCTTTAATTATAAAAAGTAAGCGAAGTGACAATTTATTTACTCACTGCTTCTAACATTTAAAGTAAGCGAAATGACAATTTATTTAGTCACTGCTTATAACATATAAAGTAAGCGAAGTGTTTAAACACTGCTCTAAGTAGAGGAAGTAAGCGTAGTGATATTACACTGCTTAAACATACATGACCTTTTTAAACTAAATGTCATAATGAAAAGTAAGCGAAGAGTTATTACCCTGCTTAAGGTATCTCTCAGAATACTAGAGATTAAACTATTTGACACACCATGCCAAATAACATAGCATACTGCATACAAGGTACTAGCACCTACCTATCAAAAAAAATCTACTTTCAGAGACAAAAAATATTCCAGAAGCAACACCCTATCAGACCTCACCAGGCCCAAGTTGGGTAAGACATTTGTAAGGTTTAAAGGTGTTTATCTAATAATAAATAAACAAATAATATGCTCAGCTAGCTTACATGAGAATTTAGGTCGTGAATCCTTGTTGCCGAACCTGGAGGAAAATCACTTGCCTATATTTATACTTTAGAGCGCCAAGGCTAGTGACTCACGCAAATGAAATCTAGAAAGGTATTGCTTCGGGATGAAAAAGAAGTTAAATTAAAACAATATAAATAGGTATATTCACATATATTTCTCTACTTCAGTTAGATATCCCTGCTTAACTCACATCACACCTCATACATGGGTTTCATACGTAATGAAATATCACATGTTAAAGACACACAGCATGGTTGCTTTAAGGTTATGAATAAACGGAACACCCTACTGTCTCTGAAAGTTATAGATTTTCCTATGATTGATTTGATCACGGTCTAGAATAAAGAAAACTTGTACCTGAGTGCTTGACCTACGTGCACAGCTAGAGAGGTCACCACATGGTGGCTAATCGCTACTCGAAACTGGCAAGCAACCCTGGACGCTCCGGTCTCGGCTCTTGAGGTTGAAGATGATGCTGACGTGCAGCCGGGTCGCACATGCTTCCTTCACAATGGATGGGCACCGACTACTGCCAGGCAGACCCACGCTGTCACGTCCCACCGATGTTGAAAACCAGACGAAGATACGAAAAATGGAAAGAAGAGGAAGATCTATAAGAAGAATAGAAGAACCCATATACATGGGTTCTTATCTGCTGGCCATATACCGGGAACATCCGACCGCGTGTTTTTTAGGTTATGTCACGCCATTCCGACGGACTTGAAGAAGGTTGGAGACACTGAGGTTACCACCTCGTGTAGTAAATATAATGGGGATAAGTGCTATATCATCATATCCAAGTATGCAGCAAGAGCTTTGCGTTTGTGGCCCTTTACGGCAAGCCACGCATCCGACCCGAAAGGGATTTGTGAAGAAAAAGACCTGAAACTAGGACTTTGAATCTCACATCTTGGTTAAATGATCCACGCCGATCGAGTTTGACAGCTAGAATGAACAGCGAATGGCGCCGACGCGCTAGTGATGTAGCCGAGGAATAGGGATGTAACCAATCGAAAAATTACTGGTAAAAGTTAAGGCCCGTAACACCTAAAGTGTTACACTATTTCTCCTGATATGACATGGAGTACCGCTTTTTTCATTGATTCTAAAGACCACGAGTGTTGATTCGTCGTCTTTTTATATGTTCGAACCATTTTAGCTGAAACAAACGACAGTAGGCACCAATTAATAACACATAAGGTAAATCAAGCAAAATTAGGGGGCAAAGTGGGGTACCTATTAAGCTTGTTCCCCACTATGCCCCATCACTTTAACCCCACTTTGCCCCTACGTGCTGTAACATCGAAACATTAACGACCGCCATCTTGCCTTATTTATAAGCAGACTTAGTTGTTGAAATATAAAATCCTTCAGATCCGTGGCAAATCACAAAAAAAAACCTTTACGACTACAGTATTAAGGTACAGAATGAACGTGAATCAAATATCAACAATATTTTTAAGGATTACACAGGTTTTGCAAATATTTTAAATATTTCTTACCGGCGTCAATCGGCTGCCTGCGAAGTTCGCGGCGGTCACGCGCAGACTAAACACCAATCACGGAGCCTTATTCAAATTGCCATGCCGTTCGTCCTTCGCCAAAAAGTACCGCTAACCCGCTATGCCCCGCTACCCCGCTATGCCCCCCCCTCCCCTAACTTATTTATCTTTTGAATTTAAGAGACACTTGCACGAAACTAATAAATCGACGTAGTAGGGAAAGTGGTTACCCTTCGTACACTTTTTAGATTTTATTTTTTACTTTATGATTAATTGTCGAATTTAGTTAGTTTGTGTACCTAAGTGTAACAAATATATTGTAGTTTGTTACAAAAAAGTCCGACACTGTTATGTCAAAAGGTTAAAGGGTTATAGCCATAATTCTACGATAAGATATTTGTACGAATGTACCCCACGTACGGGGTACGTTCGTACACTAGGTGAGGTACTTTCGTACGCCATGGGGTAGATTCATACAGGGTAATTAAAAAGCCAATTGAATTCGTATTTTTTTATTATTTAGTATAAAAATACTTATTCATCAAAGAACTAACTTAATAATATTATTATGTGACTTGACTCATAGTCGATACATCTTTCATTAGAAAAATAACAAAAAATTAAATCGTTCATGAGGGTCTATCGGCGTTAGAGCCATCTTTAGTTTTCTTGACTCTGCTTTCCAACGTTGATGATTTGATGTTGTATTTTAACGCGGCTTTCCTGTACGACAACCGTCCTTCTATTACATCATCAATTGACAAGATTTCATATTTTCAAGACTTTAATTTTATTCGTTTTGTAGATACTGTTTGGAAGGAGTAAGACACTAATAGTTTTATTTTTTCCCTAGGATTTATAATTATTTTATTATTAATTTATTAAGATGTTCTTATTCTAAAAGGGCGTAACTTCATTTCTACGACACAATGGACATATTACGTTAGTCCAATCTGTATATAAAAAAGTACCATATCAACCGATAATTCTCTAAGTATCTATCCATCTGTCAATAGTATCAATGTCAAATTTGAAGTATGACAGCTTTTTTTCTCGTGAAAAAGGCAATAGTATTATATCTATTCAGGCATAGTATTGGTAAAACTCGATATTTTTATTAACTAACTTGTAATTTTGTAAATAAAGAAAAATAAATCTAAATAAATATTTTACCGTGTTCAGGAGGCAAAACCCTTTCGATTCGTATAGTAATTTGCAGGTGTCACCAAAATGAAATGTTGTCAATTGCTAAATGTATGGACTCTTCTTCCACTTCTTGAGTACGCGTACCTTTTTTTTTATATTTTCGCACCATGATTCTGCAATGAAATATATAAATTATAAGGTTGACTTAGGAAAATATTTCATTTTGTTAGAAGTAGAATACTTTATAAAAAGAAAAATATGTTATAGTGTTGTCTGCACTATAACTTTAAAAGGTAATACTATATTTTTGAATTTTGATATACTGGTGTTTAATAAAATCTTAAGGGGAGCATTCGTACGCGTACGAATGTGCCCCCTGTCTGGCTGTCCGAATGCACCCCACGCCTTTGCACAACATTAAAATACAACTTTATAAAAAATCTAACCTAGTTTGAGAAATATAACAATTAAAGCTCAAAATAAACAATGTTAACATTAATTAATCATCACCATTTTGTCAAAAACATAACAATTCTAGTTACAATTACGAACTAAACTTAGGTAAAAAATTTACTTACCGCGCGGGAAAACACGTTACGTCTTGTCATCTGATCCACCGTAGTGCGACTGGCGCGACACTCCTCTAGCAACATGGCAGCCGGTATGTCTATGCACACAAGCAAAGGCGTGTTTGTGTGCCGTTTAGTTTTTCTGTTATGCTAGCTGTACGAATGTGCCCCGCGTACGAATGGTGACCACTTTCCCCTAATAATTCTAAGTAGTAAAGTATAGTGGTCGTGTATCAGGCCAATGGAACCCTGACCCATTATAGAACTAAGTCACAGTGTGACTTTATAATTCAAGTTGTGAGAAGTGTCAAAAAAATTGTTTTAAAAGGTCACTGTGTCGCTGTTCTATGGTGGGTCAAGGTTTCATTGGGCTAATAGTACATGTACATGTACATGTACATGTACATATGGAAGATCAGTCTTTAATTCAGATTAAGGGACTTACTTAACCGATAGTGACCCTAAATAACACAATATCCAGTGAATAATTTCCTTTGATAATTTCCTCTAAAAATACCTAAGGCCAATGTTTTATTGCGAGCATTATAATATAGTCTTATTTTATCTTACAGATGGGCCCTATTGGGAACACTTCGACCTTTAGGTTATTTTGTGCAATTGCCCTCTTACACACTCAGCTGTTCGAATGTGCAGGTTTCCTTACAATGATTTTCCTTCGCCATAAGAGCATCGGGTAATGTAGGTACTTAAGTTAGAAAAACTCATTGGTACATGGTGACCGCGGGGGTTCGATCCCAGCACCTTACGATCACGTCCGCCCTCTAAGCCAGGCCACCGATGACCCTCTTATTATTATGCTTACTTATGACCGTATTAATAAAATTGTCTTGAGTGAAATGCCCAAATCAAGACACGTCAAAGTAAACGTTAACCCTAGAAAGCTGTAATTTTTACCTGTCTTGCAAGTTTATGCATACGACCCTTAGTGTCTTGCTGATGCGCATGATATTCACGTCGGTGTCATTTATCGGCATTCCCTAGGGATCTGTCTAATTTTCCGGGATAAAAAGTACCTCCTCCGCGAGGTTCAAATTATCTTCATACCTAACTGCTAACTTCCATAAAAAAATTGGCTTGTCGTGAAAAAGTAGCAGAAAAACATAGTTACTTCCGCATTTATAACTCATAATATAGGTACCAGCTATAGGGTGGGTAAGAAATATTTCCATTTTTACTGGCTTTTACTCTAGTTAATTTGCAATCATTTTTGGCCCACCCTATATAAGTATGGATGTTAAAACCGTTACAAACCTATGTTAGGCATAGCTATGAGTATCCCCTTCAAACTGTCAGGCAGCTCCAGATCACAGGCAGCCGCAGGAAGGATAAAGGCACTGCCAATCATCTCGATGAGCGCCGAAGACAGAGCTGCCAGCATCAGCGCGCAGTGGAACACCTGGTATTTACCAGCGCCTAAAAAGAGAAGAGCCTGATTTTAAACATGAGCAATACAGTATAAATAAAATATCGTCATTACTTTGAAAAAACCTCGTACCTCATATTTCGTGACGTACGATTTTAAACTTAAACGTGAAGAGAATTCAGTTCAAACTCATACATCTCAAAATATCAGATACGAGGTATTTCTAAAGTAGTAACGATATCGTCAATTTTAAATAAGGCTCCGAGTACAGGACTACCGAGATTGTCTAACTTAAAGGTTCCTCAATCCGAAGGTACGATGTCCACAGGTATTTTTACCTAGGTATGTGTTTATCTTCAAAATTGGTGTCCGCTAAGTTGATGAAAAAATCGAACTCCTAAAAGCATGATCTTTTTCCCTCATCTTCTTTCACCTCTGTAGCTACATCATTAGAAGTAACCCCTAAGAGTGTACAACGTTAAGAAAATGCTACCAGCAAAAAACAGATCCAAAATAGGGTTTTCTTTTGTCGCGATGAGAAGAGGAATAAGATTCCACGGTATAAGTTCACCTGTTCATCATGTAAACTAAATTGATTCCCATTTTAAATTTAGTCATGAGGAAACTATCAAAAATAAATAAACAAGAAACACTGTGCCTGTTCATGGGCGTGCAATTTATGGATATCTACTTAAAAAAAGTATTTTCAGTCAAATAATACAATACTCACCAGCTAAATCCATCGCTTCTTCCAAATTCACCTCCATCTTGACTTTAGGGGGCGTAAGTTTATTGATTACTAAGATCTTCTTCTTCATTTTCACTAGACTGTTAAACACACAATGAATAATCGTTAACCGACGAGCCGTTATTCCTGACGAAGTCACTTGAGTAGAATCGAACAACAAATAAATACAAGCACGATCGAACAATCTTGTACGTGCCGTATGGATAGACAACTCCATTGGCTATTTCAAATTTGGATGTTCAATTAGCAAATACGAATGCCTTAGTAGGTCACAATATATCTCGTGTTGCAAATAACAAGGCAAAATACCTTTCTCACTAACATGTTAATAACAAGAATCGATAAAGTTAATAAATGTTGCACTAGGACTCACTGAACCCCTGACCTACCGCAGCCGACAGCGATGAAATCGAATCACTGTGCGTACAAATCTACGAACACTGTTACCCGACTTCATTGCTTTTGTATTAACGTAGTAAGTAGTTCTACTAAGATACGATTGCTCATTATACTTGTTATATATTAAGACTCATATTTTCCAACGTGTTGTGGCTGTTTTTAAATTATTAAGAGTTATTTGACCAAAACTATACCAGTCTGTGGTTCCAAAACTCCTGTACGATATAATTGAACTGCTTCTGTTTATTTCGACCCACAGCATTTTGGTAACACGGGACAATGCGGAAGTGCGAAGAAAGATCCGAGTATGAATGTGAATAATTGCGATTAGGTGTGTCATTAGCCTTATAGGTCAAAGATAAATATTATGGTTCAAATTTGTGGAGTATTTGGGTCATTATCATTAGTGTTATATTTGTTATTTTGAATTGTTTATTTATCAACGTAATCACATTTCCTCAGCATAATGTCCAGTTTATGCGTGCTTAGCACTTATTACTTAAAAAGTGCGAAGTAGCAAGTAACATAACATGGAAAATACAATTTTTAATATACCAGCTAAATTAAAAAGTGATCGGGTTTACCTTTTTTGGCATACACTTTGGTACGTCCGATCCCATTACGCAAATCGCGAATAGATTTAGTTTTTTTTAATGGCACGGAGAAGGTACACGAGTACACATGCCACCTGATGACCTGATGGTGAGCGGGATCTGAGACCCATAGACATTTGAAGACTACTCAAGACTAGAATCAAGGGTCTATTCCGACTAGTTCCTTTATTAGTTCCATTGATGGAATAGTTGGCCTTTTTTTTCCCAGTAGTTACATTCAACGAAGAGGGTTTCCGTAATGGAACTACTGTACCTGGACTTAATTTCCAAGTAGTTACATTAATAATGCAGAGTTAATTAAATGCCACTAAATTGACTGTACCTAAGTTATTACTTAGTGCGTTTTTATAGCATGGTGTCTCAAATGGACTCATGCCATTGTATTGTAAAACCTAGTTCAATATACCATGAAAGTAATGGTACAGTCCATTTAATTGCATTAAATTAAACCCTGCATTATTAATGTCAACTACTTGAAAAATAAAGTCAGGTCGTTCCGTTAAGGAACCCCTCTTCGTTGAATGTAACAACTGGGAAAATAAAGTCCAACTAGTTCCACCAATGGAACTAGTCGGAGTAGTTAGACCTACAATCAAGACTAGAATGGATTTTTTAACTCGCCTGCCTCGAAAAACTATACTTTTTCTTTGATAAGGGTTAACTGTTTGGCTTGCCCATGGATTCAGAGGATTTAAAGCATATACTTTACCAGCGAGCCAGTCCACGGCAGTCCCCCTTTTTCCAAGATTGGTACGCAAGATATGGCAGTCTTCGTGACCAAATCGACCATCCCTGTTGATTTACCTAGGCTTTTGTTATTGCTTTTATTCAAAAATATCCTGAGTAAACCTGCACATTCGTACAGATGACCGTGTTAGAGGATAATGCACAAAAGACTAAGGTCTATAGCTAGTTGCCGATTTATAACGTCGACCGCTTATGTGAATTCCATAAATTTTCTCTATTTTCGAAAAGCACTAAAGTTATCGCTATGCATCTTGATTAGGCTCCTATAACAGCTGGCACAACTTTGTTTGTCGATAGATAATTCCGCTCTAGTTACCAAGTCTTTCGGTTACAAAAGAGATACACAGGGGACCAGTGATAAAATACAAGTTCGACTAACTACATCTATGGCTTAACGTTAGTTTTTCCATAAAGTTGGCCCTAACGACCACCGAGACCCCAACCTTTGATGGAGTAGGCAGGGATGCTGTATTACGAAGTCGTCAACTCAATCTACTTCTTCGGATCGTCTTTATCGGAGGAAAATGTTTAACAGGATTTTCCAACCGGCAATGTCAAGAGACGATTTAATTTTTATTTGAAACGATATTGACTTACAGCCTGGTGTTTGTTTTTTTAGAAACCTTTTCTTATTTTTGGTTGTATTCATCAGTCGAAAAGATATTCCGCAATTGAGTTCTAAATCGACTTCAGACTTTGCAGAGCTCAAAAAAACAAAATTAATATATATACACGGATTAAAAAATAACAGTGTTAAAAAATTCTAATTTTTTTTTTAAATGTGTCGCAAAGTAAAACATTGGAATATAATTTAAATAATGCCAATTACTAAACAAATATCAGGATATTTTTGATGCCTAGATATTTTTTAATGTTCTGTTGAAATGTTGCATATTCCCACTTACCATATATGCATGCATTATGCCGCCGTTCATTACGTGTATTACATTTTATTTACAACGCAGGAGTCGTAAAATATCTTACTTGCTTAACTAATTGTGATTAAATAATTACTCACCCTGTTTATCGTAAAGACATAATCACTACTGCGATCACTATTGCATTCTAGTTCAAATGATTGAGTAACAAATACACTTCAAACACTATGTTTAAAATTTTCATCAAACTTTAAAATATTTGTGTTACCGTAATTTTTTAATCTTTATCAATGTGTGATGTACGTATAGTCAACACTATTTAAAAAAGCTAGAAAACTTGTAGCTATTGTAAAATATTTGCTTGTATAAAGGTTCGTCGTGAAGGGGACACTAGAGGGTTATAGTTAAAACATTTGTTTGTTAATACGCAGCGGCTTTTGATCAATGATATTGAAATGCAAATGCCTTATATTATTACGTAAACATTTTAATTTACTAATCACATAAGGTTCTTTAAGAAGGTCGGTGACTTAAGTGGTACTTTTCCATGATGTTTAGTAAAACCTGTTTTGAGCGTATTTTGTACTACGAGTACCAAATAAACCTGACTTAAGTTATTGTTTATTCTAACAATAATGTGTTTAGAGTAAGTTTTTTAACCGACTCCAAAAAAGTAGGAGGTTCTGTTAGACTGTACATATGGTGTTTTTATATGTATCTAGTATGTTTTTTAAATGTATGTTCCACGATTTCTTCGTCAATTGTGATCCGATTTGGTTTTTTGTTTGATAGGCTACCTATACTTTAGAGGTGATTCCATCGCCACCAAATTGCTATCTGATGAGGGGATCTGTGACGAATTTAGGAGCTCCTTAATATTATAGGCACACATATAGCAATTTTAGTGTTTTCAGTAGCAAGTCCAGTACTTGCATTTAGAAAGTATCGTGTGGTGAAGCGGAACTCATGATGAAGACCAAAAATGTCTACCGGAATTTTTCAATGGTGCCTATTTCAAGGGTGGCGATATCTCGATGACGAAGCATTAAGTATTTAAATTTTATTTAAATAATAGCCGTTTTAATCGTTAAAACATATAAAAGTGAATTTTTTATTGTTATTAATGTAATAGCATAATGCTATTTAAAAATTTTCGTTAACTTTCACCAAATCAACGAGTCGTGAAATTTCAGTTTAATAAAATATGACTACATATACCGAATCAATTTTATTTATTTTTCACAGTTGTATTCTCGTAGGTGGCGCTATCTGTGTAAGTTTCTGTTCACACGGCAAACCATCTCGAACGCGAGAGTGACCATGTTTTTCATACGAGAAACGCTATTCCAATCGAGACGTTTTTACGTAATAATACACTAGAGGCTCTGATCTACGTCCGAACCCATAGTGACAATTTATAGTGTCCGCTGGACTGATTGTTACTAAACTGTGATTCCGTATTGCACTTGACTGTACCCACTATAATTGATAACATCAGTTTTAAAGTGCCTATATGTTGTGAAATTGGGATTATGTTGGATAAGGCAGTATCTGTCCATGATGTTAGATTAACAAGATACAATCTGAGAACTCGTCGCCTTGATCGAAGTGGATAAAGCATCCGTGACTCTCGCACTGAGTCAGGTCAGAAAGGGACAGATGTTTATTCCACGATATTCCACATCACGATAATAGGCCCGCTGGTCGATGGACGTATCTGTATCTGTACACGCATAATGTTAGTGCATCAGCCAAGTTTAGTGGTGGCACGAACGTGGCTGTGCAGGGTGCCTCCGGATCGCTACCACCTTCTTATCTGTTATTTATGTCCAAGGCTCAGAAAAACGCCCGTCATTTTGAAAACATAACCTTGTTCCGTACAGCAGAGACTTCCGTATGATGTTAATAAAAAATATTATTGATTTATTATACCATAATTTATATTTATTCAGCGACAATTTTATAAATGAATCACACTGGATTTTTTATGGAACAACACAAACACACACACACAAACAGAATATCAATTTTAATGATTAAACATGCCCCAATGTCGTCCCTAGACTGTGAACGAACTTTTTCAACTCATGAATGGGTCCTAAATTCATGTCGTGAGAGACTAGTCAATCTGTTACTCCAGTTTTGTGGGGCAATGCCTAATTGTTAGTTTTAATTAAAATTGTACTTATTAAATAAAAAAAATAAAAAAATTACTATTTGAAAAAAATATGTTTTTTTTTTAATTAAGTAATGAAAGTGATTTTTTCACATAACCATTGCGGTGCCATTAATTAATAAAATTATCGCTGAATAAATAATATGAATTACTTATGGTAAAAAAAATGTGGAATACTTATTAACATTTTTTACTCGTATCATAAGGAAGTCTCTGCTGTACGGAACAGGGTGATGTTTTCAAAATGACGGACGTTTTTCCGAGTCTTGCATTTAACATACCGCTATGCGGCATTGTTGTGTTCCAGTGTGCGGATAAGAGACCTGGGTAGTGATTCTCTAAACGCGGCGAATTTAAGTAGTATAGTAGAGCGAACAAAACATATTTTAGCGCGTGCATTTTCAATTTAGCAGCCTTATACGTTCGACCCATCGGCAGGAACCATGCTGCTAAATTGAAAATGCATGCGCTACAATGTGTTTTGTTCGCACTGACGGGACTACTTAATCTTGCCGCTTGGACATCACTCGTGCATTCGTTCACCTTTGCTTCTTGAGAGAATCACACCACTGGTGGAATTACTAGCATAGTGGCATTCCATCTTAGTCCTCAGGGTTGGCAACGCGTTTGCTGTATTGGGATTGCTCTTATCCCACTTACCATCGGGGCTTGTGTGCTCGTTTGCCTTCTCCAGTCTCCTTACTATGCTATAAAAAAATGAAACCTATTTACCTGTTCCTGCGTCTCTTCTATTTAAGCTTGTCTGGAAGAGATCGCTTATAGCGATAAGACCTGATGTCTAACGTTTAAGAAGTTCATGTAAATACTATCTAATAGTGCTGATGGAGCAACACGATTCACTAGAACATTCGTCGAAATTCTCAAGTCTATCGGCAGTAATTGAAACTAACAGAAGAACGTGATTTTTTAAGGCAGCTGAAAAATCGGGGATTACAGAATATCCGTCGAAGCAGCGTTAAACTGATTTTGCACGCGTACATGTTCGAGCCACGGCTTTATAAATACTAAGTAAATGCAAAAACCAAATGAATATGCGATTAACATGCCACGCACGAAAAAAAAATTTGCTTACAGGCAAAGTTACACGTGTTGTTATTATAACTGTTATTAGAAAAGATTTTTCTAGGCGCTGCGGTTGGTTTCTGCATTATAAACAAGAGTAAACAACTCATATTTCAATTAGGTGAACAAATACTTAAAACAGTATTTAGGGCATGAGGCAGATAAGATAAACTCAAAAAGTTTTTTGAATAGATAGTGACGTTTATATCTACCTAACTAGCCGTAGTGTGCGACTCCGTTTGCGTAGAAGTGGTTTATCACTATTCCCTCGGGAGCTGTCCTATTTTCCGACATAAAAAGTAGCCTATGTGCTATTCTATTAAAGACAAATCATCCCGGGGTTAATCAATCTCTGTACCAAATTTCATCCAGATCCGTTCAGCTATGCTGGTGTGATTGAGTAACAAACATCCAAACTTTCGCATTTAAATACGAGTATACTAGTAGTAAGATTTTTGCCAAGCAACAGAAAATAGCTAGAAAAAAATTGGAAAGCTTTTGCCTTACGCTCTATTCTATAATTCTAGCTGTTGCCTTCGACTGACCTTCGTGTCGTGTCAGTGTTGAAGTACCCCATGTCCTTTCCTCGAGGTTCAAACTGTATGTTTATACCGAGTTTCACCGAAATCGGTTTCATAATAAAATAAACTCCCCTTAAAATTTACTCCCCTGTTAGATAAATTGTTGAGTTAAACTGTGTTTAGTCAAACGTAGAGTTGCCCACCCTGCTTTTAGGGTATCCAAGATATCGTTTGTTAGCTTACTGCAGAAATTTACGAGTGTTGTTATGGTCGGTATAAAATTATATTGAATTTCATGCGCTTTGGATCTCCTCACCTTCTTATTTATAGTGCTCAACCACTTACATAATAACATTAAGGACTTATATCTTCACTCTTTCCAAGTACCTGCCTATGTCATACGTGTTTTTTTTTTGAAATAATTGCAATATCAAATAGTACAATTCCATACCAACAAACTCAGAACGTAACCTTGAATATATTCACAGCTGTTGGTATTCTCGCTCATGTGAGTGATCTTTTCGAGCGACGGAAAACGATCGAGTTACATAAAAAATGCGGTTCGGTTTTGATAACATTGGGGAATCCCTAAGATATTCGTCGCCGTGTAAATTGTTCTATTTAGTTAGAATAAGACGTCGTCTGTTTGGCAAGCCGCGGGTGGTGACAGTTCTTATCAACTCCAAATATAGCCAAAATAATTTTCCAGGCGCACCGAGCCGTTCTATCAACAGCACTATGTTGAAAACTGGTAAACACATTCACTAATTTAAACACATACTTGTAATTAGGCCGAGAGGTAAATGTAAGTAGGTACAGTCAAGTTCATAAACATGCGTACACTTTAGAACGTTGTCACATTAATCTGAATCGGAATACATTTAACATGAAATTAAATAAATAGACAGGATACTAATAAAGTTTACACATATTTATGAAACCGACTATAAACAAACAAACTGTAACTCGGAATTGCTTATGTAATTTATGTGAACTCTAAAAATTTACTCTCAGTGGCTTGGTCGCTTTACTCTTTTTTTTTCCCCCATCAAGTACTTATTGGTTTCGTATTCTACAGAAACGTGTAGTTTTACATACGTACATACATTAAATCACGCCTGTTTCCCAGAAGGGTAGGCAGAGACCACTTATTTCGACTTGCTACGATCCTAGCAAATTTGTGTGTGTGTGTGTTTTTTTTTATTTGATGTGGCCAATACCTTCTTGAAGCCAGACGTTGGGGATCAGATTTATACTGTTTTATATAGCGCCCAATGTAGAAGCAAGTCTTGTTTTTTTTGACATTTCGCATTCTCGGTGGCAATGTGCCTCGATGTCATTCGCACGAACTGGCGTCCAAAGTAAACACGGCGTCATCCCAGGTTCTGTCGTATTCTTTAACGGTTTATTTTGCTATTCCTGTAGATTGCAGTATTTTTTTCACTGTTGTGTTCTGGTATGAAGAGTAAGAGAACCAGTAAAGTATCGTAATTTAGAACCATATTAGTTTCAAGCATTTTCAATTTTGGAATAGGAAACTGTCTTAAGAGAAAGCCTTTAAACAATTACTTACTCTGTGTGGGGGCTACACAGTGGGTGAAATGATAAGAATAGAAACATTCTGTGATAGTCCTCAGGGTCAGGTGGTTTGTGTTCTTTTACCATCTTCATACCCTAAAACATCCTCCGAGAGTTCACAATTACGCTGTATTCTTAACATTATCTTGACATACTCGTTGTGGCGATAGGGAATAAAACCAATTGGTCTCCAGTGCGTACTGTTTTGCCCGCTATCTTGTTTACTTGAAGCCGTAAGCCTGGGACAATAAAGTCGCTACTACAAATATGCCGACAGCTTAGACAGTATCTCTAGCCCCCCAGCAGACAAGCCTAACGCAAATATAATAAATAGCAAATACGCGAATCTGGTTGACATTTTCTAGAAAAAGCCGTTGGAATATTTTGTGATATTGGGCAGTATTCCCTGAAACAGCGCTTTTAACCAGCTCCTATACCTGACGCCTGTATTTATAACGGACGGTGTTTTAGAGCTATCCCTGTCACCGTTCTACCACAGCTACAACCTTAACTGTACCTAGAGCAGCCATGTCATCTATTTATTACCTCGCCGCTTACAAATGATTTGTTTTTAAAATAAATAGGATCCGTTGCTATTCTATAACCAACATAATTTTTTTGCCAAAAAAACATTATTTTTCTTCTTGTTTTAACCCAAAATAGTTTAAACCAGTCCTTTCAGTTTTCCCAATGAGATAGTATAAGCCACGGAGGAAAGTGAACTTTAAACGATGAATAACAAAGATTGTGATGTATTGAACGCTATTACTATTATGTTAAAGTTATTATTTTGCCAGAGAAATCTCTGGAGCAAAACAAAATACTAGCATAAAGACCGCTTGTGACCACCGACTGTTGATACGGTTACGTATTCTAGAAAGAACATAATAAGTGGTACACCAACAACGAGTGTCTGATCGCAGGTCATCTTCTAACTGACTAAGGTCAGGTTAGGTTACGAATAAATCTTGTGAGGAAGCGATTGCAAAAAATCAATCGATTAAGTGCGCATTCGTAATTGTTAAGTGGTATGTGATTAAGTATCAGTAAGAACTCGCGATACAAGGAAAAACCTATTCGTCAACTTAATTATGACATTTTATGTTAAAAATTTAACACGAGTTTCCCAATACGTAATAACTACTAATGACTTTAATCTATGCTCCCTAACGATTTGGAGATTCAAGACAAATGATGCTACATGTGATTACATTAAGTGGGCGTTTATTATATGAAAATATATCATTCGGTACAATCAAGGTCATTAGTAAATCATCACTTGTGTGTGAGAGATTTTCAAACGAGATAAAAGGGTCCTTTCAAAAAGTAATAATTTATCTTGATTTTATTCACATACACAAACTACAGTGAAAAGATAACAATATAAGGGACTTATTACAAATTAAAACTAAACCGTGAATAACGAAAAATTTAAATCATAATTAACCTACATCAAAGTAAAAAAATATATAAATATAGACAAACAAAAACATACCAAAGAACTTACAAACTTACTTAAAACTACACTAATCTAACAAACCGTTACCAGTGGGCACTGTTCCTAAAATGCTGGCAGCAGCATTGCCACGTTGAATGGCAATGCTTAATCTTTGTGCCAAGTACAGGCCAGCATTTTTGTCGGGTTGCGTAGATCAGGCGCTTTGACATATCTTTAAAAATACGGTGTGCTCCTGGTCCTATCTTTATCTTGATTTTGATTTTGTAAACTAAAATATGATTAAGTTCGAGGCAATAGATGTAGTTGTTCTCAGCAGTTAAATGACATTTCTTTTCTTCTTTAAGACTGCGCCGAGCAAACGCCGAGTGTATTCTAATTAACTCAAGAATTTCCTTGAAATCAGACGATATGTTTGTGTAGTGCAAGTAAAAACACAATTTAAGGATAGATAACAAACTTTAATAACAATTACCCTTTGAGTAGTCAGCTTAACGGAAAAAGGTGGCCACTTTTTTCAGTTAAGTTGATAACTCGAAAGTGATTTGTTATTAAATTATGTAATATACCCTATAAGTTGTATTTTCATTTGTAGTACAAAAACTTATCGTCCAATTTCAAGAATACTTTAGTTTATTAGAAAACACAATACAAAGTAATGAGGGTGCCACTGTACACCCGGCATACGCTCGGCGCAGTCTTAATCATTGATCCCGTAACTTCGTAACCGTCCGTCCGTCAATCCGTCGTAACTTTATAGAGCTCTATCTTTTGAACCGTTTTTGATAGCGGGTAGTTTTTATGTTCTTTAGAAAATCAGTTATTACGTTGTATTTTCTTTAAAAAAAAATGATTTTTTTGAATGTGTAAAATGTGAGTACATCAAGAAATAAGTACAGTCAAAGACCCTATAAGTTACAAATGAGTTGGCATCTCTATAACATTGACGTAGCTGCGTAGTTTGAAAGATCTAAGCGTACACACAGATGGTCAGGCTGCGGGGAGCGAATTTATTGTATACTATGTGTAGAATTATTATTTATTTAATTAATTTTATGTATTTGCTTACCTCCAATCGGACAAGAACCTCACCTTACCCCGTCTACCAAAAACAACCCCCCTGCCTTGAAAAAATCCAACGATGGTTATAAAAATAAACCTGTAAAGCCCCTGCGTTAATTCTTGTTAACTCTTTAACGGTCAGAGGATGCTTCAATAGCTACTATGAGGTTAATGGACACAAAGTGACACAGTAATTGGATCAAATCATATTAATTTGCAAGCAATTTGTTACGTGTAACCCTGGCCTGTGTTTCTTCTAAGTGTATCACTTTTCAATTCAACGCAGCTATTATTAACCGGCAAACTTAAGTAGTCCCATCAGAGCGTACAAAACAGGCCGCTATTCCACATAGAGCTCGAGTCTCAACTCACTTCTTACCTCATTTTAGAACATTTTATGTGATCGACTTATTGATGAGCAGTGAGTGACATTTATCAATACTTGTCAGAGGTTTGTTACGTCAAAAACATGGATGGATACCAGTGGTGATGGTGACACCGTGAGGAATTCAAGACGATAGAACAGAAAAACGCTTGCGGCGTTTGCGTCTTGTCTACTCCCTCAGGCTCAGAGAAGATGCATATCGCTAATAAGCAATTTTCAAAAACGGAAAAATTGACGTAAACTAGAAATCTATCTATTTATCTATCTATTGCGGCGGCTGCTTATGTCAATTCTATACATTTTGTCACTTTTGGAATTTCATAACGTTAGCCTTCTGCGAGGTGGGTATAGTCTAAAGAGAAATGTCGGCTGCATAGGCATCCTCGGAGGATGACGATAATGACCGGCTGGCCTGTACGGAACATTCATGTTTGTTTTTCATAGCTTCTACGAGTATGAAAGCTGATTCATGTAAATAACAGGTGAGAAAAAATATTTCTTGAATGTCTATACGAGTAGAAATATATAATATATTTCTACAAAGATTTGTTCCTATCTCTTTCTAGCAAAACAGAATTTTACGTGAAGTTTTATGGCAGACCTGTTACAATGACGTCAGGGTAGTGATTCTCTGAACAACGACGGTCGGACGGACGGACGAGTGAATGTCGAAGCGGCGAGTTTAAGTAGTCTCGTCAGTGCGAACAAAATATATTTTAGGGCGTGCATTTTCAATTTAGCAGCATGGTTTCTGCCGATGGATCGAACGTATAAGGCTGCTTAATTGAAAATGCACGCGCTAAAATGTGTTTTGTTTGCTCTGACACGGGACTACCTAAACTCACCGCTGCGATTTTGCTCGTTCGTCCACCCGTCCGTTGTTTTTGAGAGAATCAGATCTCTCTGTCTAATTAAGTAGCAGTTTAAATTTAAAATGCTTGTATTATCTGTATTTCTTGACCGATTTTAATTTTAACTTCACTTCTGGTAATCTCTTTTACGGTATGTTCATATTTTATTGAGAAAAGCAATTTAAAAAATCCATTTATATTCCCTATTGCCGAACGCACTCGCAATCGCAACGACTTGAAAGCCGAAAAATTGTTTTCGAACCCGCAGTTCACTTACGTAGTTTGCATATCTACTTACGAGTAAATAGGTACATCTACGATTTTTTATTACGAGGATTTGGTTCCTAGTCCCACTCCCATCATTAGTGCAGTCATTGAAGCATTATTGGTCCGAATTTTTTTACTGTGAACCGAATTGCATACAATTTTGGAATTAGGTTCATCTTACCCTTAACTTCAAAAGTGAAAATGATTTGAACTCCGCAACCACCCTGGGGGTGGTTGCCACTACTTCTCGGGGGTGTTTGTTTTTTTCTTCAAAATAACCTCGGATACCAATAGAAGGCCTAATTTTAAGCAAAAAATCATCTATAAGGTTTTTCGAAAAATCCAATACTTTTCAAGTTATTGGCAATTGAACATTTGCAATTTATTTACATACCTTGTCGTAAGTTTTGACGGCAAACACTAAGTACTTAGTACTTTCTTGAAGTGTTTTTAATTAGGAATTAAATATGTAATATGCCTGCTAAGTAATTTATAACGACTTTATAAACGATACAGATTGAAGATGCGATTTATCCTCGTGTATTTACATAACAATAATATCGCTCGTGTGGGTTTTCCGACACATACTTACCTAAGTAGAGATGTTACGATAATATATTTTTAGTTCTTCGGCAAATAGACACTACAAATAAGCGTAACGACAATACAAATATCATTATGAATTACGATTTTCGCTACCACCCGTGACGATCTGAATTCACTTTCCACTTGGGTCTACTTAATAAATGCCAAAACGCATTTATTTGAAGTCAGTGACAAAATTAAGGAACTTTGACCTAGGTAGTGATTCTCTGAACAACGACGGTCGGAGGGGCGGACGAGTGAATTACCAAGCGGCGAGTTTAAGTAGTCCCGTCAGTGCGAACAAAACATATTTTAGCGCGTGCATTTTCAATTTAGCAGCATAGTTTCTGGCGATGGATCGAACGTATAAGGCTGTTTAATTGAAAATGCACGCGCTAAAATGTGTTTTGTTCGCTCTGACGGGACTACCTAAACTCGCCGTTCGCTCGTTCGTCCGCCCGTCCGTTGTTTTTGAGAGAATAACACCCCTGCTGCGCAACTCAGCCACAATGCCAGGGGTGAAATTCTAGACGGTGAAAACCATCTCGTTTTTGACCTGTTATCCTATTTTCAACGATTTGATAGCTGTTATTTACTTTTTCTACTCCTGTACTTTTATTAGTCTTTTACATAGTCACGAACACTATTATAAGAACATAGATAATATGACTTCAGAAAAGTCTATAACTCTATTCCCCATAACAGCTCTCGGTGTCGTAAAGTCGCCCTAACGATACGCCACAGATTACTAAGTGTAGCCTGTTAATCATATTTCCATTCCGTCAATTTAAAAACAAAGTAAACCATAGACACATATTTTGTCATTTTCTTGTTTCCCGCTCGTTTGTTGTTCTTTACTTCGTTTGTTCGTTTGTAAGTTTTTTCGCTTAATTTTGCATTTCATTTGAAACCTAGTCGTAGAAAAAGTATTGTATGCAACGGTGTATAACTAAGTCAAAAAACACTCGTGGCGCTTTCCTTTACGATGTTCGCCTTCGGCTCACATCGTAACTCACGCCACTCATATATTTTGACCTCTCTTATACAACTATTGCATAAACTACTATAATAGTAATGGCGGCCGAGTCAATATCCAGGTTAAAGTCGATATGGTGTTTACCGTCTAGAATAGATAGACAGACAGTCCTGTAATAATGTTATTGACACTTTTTTTTTCTTTTTCATATTTAATAATATTTGTTCGGTATTTACAAACCCCCCATATAAAAATGGTACGGAATCTTCGTACGCAAGACCGACTCGCACTTGGCTGGTTCTTCTATCCCACAGCGATCAGTTTCATACATGAGTTGTTGACAATAAATTAATTTAGGCCTTGTTAGAATTTAATGTTTTTGATTATTTTGTCAAAATGTATGTCAAACTGTACTGTTAGGCGATGGGTTTGCAACCTGTCACTAATACACTGGTAAACATTGTGCAAAATGTGGTTACAGAGTTATCAACAGGTTTTTGGGGTGATTGGTAATTCTGTAGCTCTGCCTACCCCATTCTGGGAATAAAGGCGTGAACATGTGTGTGTGTATGTCAAAAATAAGGGGTAGCTTTCTATTTAAAAATAATCCAATATAACATCAGTACGTAGCTATTACAATCAAGGTCGGTTTAAATTAAAATGTTGTATTTGCTATAAATTTATAATGTAACTTTTAGTAGATCGCTAAACTCTATCATTTTTAGGTTTTGGTCGACCTTTTGCCGAGACAAAACTCACCAAACGCCATTTTTTTTACCTTTTTGACTATACACGAGTAATAACAAAACCTGTTTAGATTTGGATAAGGAAAGAATATCCCAATTTTGTATGTTAGGTTTGTTTCTTATGGCACTTTCCATTTAAGATTAACTATTTATTTAGAGGGATAGAGAGTTATGGAGTGCAAGATATTTATATACATTTTAACTGGGAATCACGGTTCAGGGTAAGAGGTCAGGAAGCCTCCTCGAACGAACGAATTGGTATTGGTGAATATGAACTCGGAAAATGACAACATCGCTTGAAACTAGACCACAAAATGACCACATTGATATTTTCATTTTAAGTGAGTTGATTTGAAGTAACCCAAATTAAGTATTCAAAATAGACCTTTTAAATATAGGTTTAGTAATTGGTCATTTTGCGAGTCAGTAAAATTCATTCATTGAGATTAATTCTACTACAGCAGGGTTTCTTAAACTATTTGCAGTCACGGACCACTGTCAGGATTTAAAACACCACAATCTCTTAATAAATATATAAAGGGGCACAAGCTAAGGACCCCTAGGGGGTCCGTGGACCCCACTTTAAGAAACCCTGTACTACATCGACCGGATCGAATCATTCTTCTAATCTGCTAAGAGGTACTACTGCGTATATGCGTCGTCTGACGTTATTGTTTTCTTTTTCGAAAAATTCCATAGAGGCGAATGAAATTTTGCTCGTATGCATACTCATTTATACCTAATATCATAAAATATACTTATCGTGTTAATTTTAATTTTACACTAGTTTAATAAAAAAATTATAGTATTCTGAAATTTATGTTGAAATAAGTACGCGTTTCATTTTTATTTAATATTTATAATATCTGTCTGTTTTATTATAAAGGTTGTTATAGAATTAACAATAAGTTTTTAGAGTTATTGGTATTACTGCAGCTCTGCCTACCCCACTCAGGGAATGAAGGCGTGAAGTTATGATGATGATGATATATTATTTTGCTGCTCATAAATAAATAAAAAATACTACATTTGATAATCTCTTAAAATCTTTCCGCAAATAATAAGATGTACAGACAAACCGACCGGCGCCAAGCAGCACCCAGCAACGCTGCGTCAAGATGCGCGGGCGCATGCCCACTATCTATAAAAGCTCAGCATCCTCCCCGCAGCCTTATTAATAAAAAATACCTCGCGCCGACCACCGATGCTGGATTTAAAATAAATATAACTAAAAAATAGCTGGTTTTGGCGAAGAATAAAGAAGTTGTCAAGTTAAATTCAGCAAGTGTAAGTCTGAACAAAGTACTAAAGCTAGATTAAGTAGCTGCATCTACAATTAGGACTACACTGATATTATAAACGTGATAATTTGTGGATACCAGAGGATTTTTGTTTAATAGTCGTGTGTTAAATGATTCATGATTTTGCTTTAAATTTGGTACTAAGATTACGTTAATAACTTTCGGAAAACTAGTTTGGCTAGGGTGAAAATGTAAAGTCGGATCAGTCTCTCGTTTTGTACTTAGATTATATGTTTTCTGATTTTTTTTATTAAGTGAACTATTCTTTCAACCTGACGATATGATCAATACACTGGTAGACTGTATGTAGACATGTCAAAAATAAGTACTTAGCATTATTAATATGATAAAATTCCATATACTTAACTACATGCAAAAAAGTGAGGATTATGAGAGGTGTAGTGAGTGCCAAGAACAGGATATTTATTGCATTTTGCATAAAAATCAGGTTGTAAGTGATACTAAATAACAAACAAGTGGTACAAAAAAACAAATGCACGTCGTGAGGACTGACTTCCCACCAAACGCGACGGACGCGCAAGATGCATGTTATTAAATACATAAATATTTTTGTTACTAACCACCAAAGTGTAGCGTTTAGATGGAATCTGGGTAGTGATTCTCTGAACAATGACGGTCGGACGGACGAGTGAATGTCCAAGCGGCAAGTTTAAGTAGTCCCGTTAGTGCGAACAAAACGTATTTTAGCGCGCGCATTTTCAATTTAGCAGCATTGTTTCTGCCGATGGATCGAACGTATAAGGCTGCTTAATTGAAAATGCGTGTTTTGTTCGCTCTGACGGGACTACCTAAACTCGCCGCTGCGATTTCGCTCGATCGTCCGCCCGTCCGTTGTTTTTGAGAGAATAGCACCGCTGTAACGAGAGCCTTTACTTATTTTTTATTTTATTTATTTTATTTTATTTTTTGGCATAAAGTAGACAAACGAGCACACAGGCCACCTGATGGTAAGTGGAAACTGTGACCCATAGACATTCGCATTCACAAGAATGCAATGCAATCTTAAGACTGCAAATGCGTTGCCAACCCTGAGGACTAAGATGGAATGCCTCTATGCTAGTCATTTCACCGGCTCTCTTATCCCCAAACCGGAACACAACAATGCGAACACTGCTATTTGGCGGTAGGTTAATGGATAAGATGGTGGTAGCGATCCGGACGGACCCTGCACAAGGTCCTACACACACACACTTAATAATAAAGTGACACAAGCTTTATAAATTATGATATAATAGGGAATGTTCATGGTTTTTTTTCACAGCTTTAGTAAAAGCTGATTCATATAACAAACAGTTGAGTTTTTTTTTTTTGATTAGCTACTTATAAAAATAACCAAGATAAAAACCAACAAAGATTTGTTCCTGTTTTTTTCTAGTAAAACGGAATTTAACATGGAGTTTATATGACCGACCTGTTGCATAAGTTCACATTGTACATCGGATCTCTCTGTCTAATAAGCAGTTCAAAATGCTTGTATCATCCGTATTTATTGGTGATTCAAATTTAAATTTAAATTTGAATTTCACTTCTGGTGATCTCTTTTACAATATTTTTTTATGTGTGATTTAAAACATCCATGCATATTCCTTATTAAAGTGGCAGTATCCGCTAATAGTTTATCATTACGTAGCAACACCCAATCTTCAAACGTCATTCATGATAACAGATGACGTGAAAATTCTATTCTTACCCTTTATTCTGTTACGTATGCGCAGTCAACAAATTGACTCTTAGAACTTTATCGCAATGACAGACCACGTCACTCAAACTCGAGTGATATGGCGTTCAATACGTCACCTCATTTATTTCATGCGACAGGGATAGACCCTTGTCACAGTAAGGCACTATACATGGCAACGCAATTAAAGTAAAAATTTGGAATTTTTTCCTTTTTTTGTTCAGAAAATCTTAGTATGGGAAGTGTTGAAATGAATACTAATAATAAACCTTAAATAACAGGGAACTGCTAACTGATGGATATTTGGATGTTCTTTTAATATTAAATGTAACATGTAACTTATATTAATGTCTAACAAAAATGTTACAGATGGCTAAAGTGACTACCCACCAAGGAAAAGAGGTAGTGAAGAAGAGTCCAGGACTATCCACGTCAGTAGACGAGGCTCTTAGTTACACAGGTAAGTCTTCCCTTAAAGTATCACTATCTGTATTTGACGATTTATAGTTTAGTATTTTTTAGAAATCGAATTTGGTGCTAAGCCATTCGAAAATCGCCACTGATATTTATTGGAGCAGAGTATTTAATGTCCTCTGCCTGCATATTGGCAGCAATTCCTCTAGAACAAACCATTCTGCTATGAATTTAACCTTAAATCAGAAATGTTTAAAATCAACACAAAATAATTCTTAATCAAATTTGTTGATACTCTTCTATAACGTCTCTCATCAAGATAAAGTTCAGTCAATGCGCCTTTTATCATCAAATCAGTGCATACTATTCCTGTGCAGTAAACAAGCCGTGGTTTCCGCAGACGCGCATTGGTATCGTTATCAATGTACCATTTGTTCAGAAAGGTCGGAGATGCGCTCCAATGTTAGGCTTGTGCAAATACTCAAACGCATTCTTTCACAGAGTTGCTATTTATTCAAAAATTACGTTTTTTACATAAGCGTCACCGGGTAAAATCTTTATGTTTATCCACAACGTCCTGCAACAATACTTAATTTTTAAGACATTGACACAGTCAGACACAGTGAATTTGACTGGATAATGTGAAGGTAACTCTTGTCTGAAGGTTACCTACGCTTTAGTGACTAAACCACAAAACCGATTTCTGTGAAATTTGGTATGGACATAGCTTGAGCCCCGAAAAAGGACGTAGGGTATTTTTTAACAGTGTTCAAATAAGACGAGTTCTAGTTTAGCTATAAATAAATGAGTATGAGTATGCGACATAGACGAAGCGTATTTGCCGGTTCTGGGGCACCTCAATGTCTCATGTAACTATTCTTTACAGGTTTTGGAAGATACAATTACAGTCTGCTGTTGATCTGTAGCTGGACGCTCCAGGCGATGGGGCTTGACTTGTTCGGGACCAGCTTCGTGGTGGCCGCCGCGGTCTGCGACCTGGACCTTGACATGAAGAAGAGAGCCTTGCTGACGGCTACGCCCTTAGCTGGTAAGAACTAGAAACAAGATAGGAGAGGGAAACCGATGTCAACCGTCTTTTATATCTTATGCTTCTTATACTTAATATTATAATGAGGTAAAGTTTGTGAAGTTGTAAGGGGTAATCTCTCTTCCCGCTATAAAATTACCAATCTGTTTTACTCGTAAATAGCGTTAATATGCTATCCAGTCAACGTCACTTTCCACGAAAGTGTATGAGAAAGGTGAACACATAAATAAACAAGAACCACGAAGATACAATAACCTCATGTCACCTTACCGAATGTTTAAGTCGGCCCGTCCTTCAAATGAAATATATCGGGCCTCTAGTTACATTTTTACATAGCATAGGTAGTTAGTTTGGTATGGAAATTGTAGGAAATTATGGTTTCCCATGGGATTCTTGTTATCCTTATCCAACCTACTAGTACCTAGTAATACTAATGCGAAATTTGTTCACCTAAGCCTGCACAGATGACAATAATTCGTTTGACTAAAAATTACATCACAGCGAGGCCATTGCAAGTTCCCATTAACTCCGGCTTATCGGTCAAAGACATCCTCGTATAATCTTACGGAAACCGCCGAAAATTTATCTTAGATCAGAAGATAGTGTACCTATTAAGAGATCGAGGAGTATTCAGTGTAATTTTGCATAAAGCTAACTAGCTACCGTGTCCGTCTAACCCCTTCATCCCTACTCACCCCGTTGTACGGTTCTCACTCATGCAGTTATCTGCGTATACATACTATACCAATGGTGCATAAAAGTCATTAATCTGTAAAGTTAGTCAAATATCATAATGTAAATTATGCATAATCAAACGACATTGTGTTTTGTCGGATAAGTTCGTTTTTGTCTTCCTTTCTCAAACAGATTTTCGATGGGTACCAAAACCAGTTGAGAAAGCAAGATAAATACGACCTTTTGACAAAAACACGATGTCGTATGTTTATTCACTACATCATCATCATAATCATCATGTCAGCTGAAAGACGTCCACTGCTGGACATAGGCCTCCCCCAAACATAGGCCTCCCCCAATTACACTGACACAAACGTACATCTGTAGCATGATTGACTTTTTTACCTGGTGTTTCAAATAACTTTAGTTTCTTTTTAATACTCCGTCTCTTCATAGAGACGAGCTAATTGACTGTAACATCTTGTGTACTGTATTCTGCAGATAAATAAATGATTGATTGATTGATTGATTGATAATTCGTCAATCAAGCAATAGATACGTAATCGAGGGTTTTTCTTATAGGTGTGGTAGCTGGAGCCCAACTGTGGGGCTACATCTCCGACACCAAGGGTCGTCGGTTCACGTTATCCCTCTCCATGTCAATAGGGTTCATTTTCGGAGCCCTCAGCAGCTTCGCCCCTGACTGGAAGACGATGATTGTTTTGAAACTGCTCTCTTCTACTTTGTAAGTATAACAAATGTAAAAGGTAGTTTATTAACAAAAATATACTACATATTTATTTAGAACAAAATCAAACCTATTTATTAGGAAATTACGTCTGCTGATACAAATCTTAGTGCCACAGTGCTAACTTTTTAAGTGTTTAAAGCCAGCGCCAGGATTTGTTCCATACTCCAGCAACAGCAAGACCGTGGGAGAGAGAAGAGGAATGCGTGACTGGATATAGTTGCCATGAGTTAGGTATCTACTTTTAACCAATCAGTGTTAGTATGGTATACATATATACTATATTTATGCTGTTGGCACGCAATCAGGTTTCAGTCATGACTGGTTATACTACGTTTTTTTTTATTGATAATAAGTATTACATTTAAAAACATGTTGATCAAATACCGTCATTGGAATTATTTGCTTGATTATTTTGATCCCTGTGTCATCACAAACCATACGATTTTATGTAGTTAGAGAATAGATAAGGAGATATATAAATAAAATGGAAATCCCATGATGACTTACCGTCGCCTCGTGGAAGAGTACATAATGCTTAACAACCAACAACCGAAGAGGACGTCATTTGTGATGAAGTGGATCTCTTATCAAAGATGAGGCACTGAAAAAGCGGAAGTATTTAGTTCGTGGCATGTGTCTACATTACTACAGTTAATTTTCTTGCAAATAATGTACTGGGAGAAATACATAATGATTTTATATTATGTACACAGACAGGTAAAACATCTGTCTGGGACGATGTCAATATAACAATAGAGTAGAGAGATACGAGTATGTACACTCACTCTACATATAAATAAAATAAAAAAACTTGAAAAAAAATTGGTACACTTAACTGTAAATTCGCCAATCATCACTACAATTAACATGATTTTAAGGAATCTAAAAGCAACTTTTTTAATCTGGCTTTAAAAATGTTTCTACTACTACATTCATCTTCTAAAAAATATATATTAAATATTAGCTCTTAAAACGGCCTTCGGGTTTGTCCTTCTCTCTTTCTCGCTCTCATGCGCCCATTTTGCTAGTAAAGTCGTGTATGTGAAGTCTTACCGAGTTCACACGAAACCGAAATACTTTTTAGGACAATTTCGTTACTGTAAATGTGATCTCTACCTTTGAATAAACTTGCTAACCGTTTGTTACATTACGCTTTGTATTGACGATGTTTTGCGCACCAACAAGTTTAAAACCTAATTTAGTAATGTCCTTTACAGTACGTCAGCCAGCAACTCCAGTGCATACACTTTGCTGGGGGAAAGCTGTTCCGCGCGTGCGCGGGGTAGAGCCATGCTGTTGTGTACCTGCTCGCTCATGTGCGCTCAAGCCGTCGCTGCAGGTTGGTACTTGATCAGTTGATGGTATGATAGAAGTCAAGATTCGAGTCCTTTTAGCAAGATCAAAGAATGTTCTCACAATCTTAATAGAAGTAATGTTCATTCAGGAATTCTACAAAGCCTGATTTTTATAACCAGCAAAAGTTTATACATAGAAATCACTTGAAAAATACTAACCATTAAAAACTCTAATATATTAAAAATAAATAAAATTCTTCTCAGTATTCGCGTACCCAATCCTGCCCCTGGACTTCTCATACCCTATCGAGTTCCTGGGTATCAGCTATCGGCCCTGGCGGCTTCTGGCACTGGTGCTATCCCTGCCTTGTGCTGCCACGGCCTGCCTACTGCAGCTGTTCCATGAGAGCCCCAAGTTCTTGATCTCCAGGTCTCGGCATGACGATGCTTTGAAAGTGCTCAAGAGCATCTATTCTTGTAATACTGGCAAGGCGGCTGATGAATTCCCGGTAAGTTTACATTTACCTAAGCATCTTTGATTATACAAGAATTTATATAATAATATTTCGTTTGGTGTTGGTCCAAGCGTTATCAATTAGTTTAACTTGCACCAGCAGCTTGGGGAAATAAGATAAATTAGGACGAACGAGTAATATGACTTATATGACGCACCTAATAACTGGTCAATTAACATTTGTCTAACGTGACCTACATTCATGATCTTAATACTCGTAGGTACGACCAAATTCACGAGAAATAATTAATACCGCAGCTGGGATTTGAACTCAACGGAAGCTAAATGGAAGAGGGAACACTCTCACGGCTACGTAACGATCCTAGATTACTTGTGGTTCTGTGTGGTTTTTTTATTTTAAAACAGCCAGCATTAATCATAATATTTCCCGGGATTATCATAACATACTTAATCATTCTTTATCATTTGCCTTTCACAGGTAACAAGACTGGTGGAAGACGAGGAGTACAAGTCCACAGGGAGCCAGGACTCATTCTTCATGGCTCTGTGGCACCAGACTGCGCCTCTCTTCCGGCCGCCGATGCTCATAAACACGATGAAATTGTTTTACCTCATCGTCGTTATTTACATGACGTTAGTATTTATTTTTAAGAAAGACATGATATAGAGTATTACGGAAATTATCATTAGCATTTGAACTTGTGTGAAAGAAATGTGGACTATGTTAAAGTGACGTTGTCAACCAAAACGTAAGACACTTCACATGATTTAATATACAACATAAAAGAAGGGTCTAGGGAACGTCTGCCATCCATGTAGAAAATGTCCCGTTTTTATTATTTATTAGCATCCTAAAACGGTTGATTTTATAGTTCAGGTGATTAAATTTGTGTCGAAGGATTCAAACATTTTTTTTGGCGTGCTTATCGCATACTTCGTCAGAAAAGTTAAAGCTTATTCTTTCCTTACTACAGTGGAAGCGGCTTCGTGATGTGGCTGCCGTACATCATGAACAACCTGTTCTCTGTGCTGGAGGCCGGCCGCGGCGATGGCATCAACCTATGCACGGTCATTAGATATTCCTCGAGCAGCTTCATGGTCTCGGAGAACAGCACGGTAAATGATTTGTACATACACGTACTCACGTACATTGACGACTTAAAGTCCGAGGCATACTATTTTGTATGTATCTAGAAAACTTCCAGCTAATAAAATGTCCAATGAATTGGCAATCAACACAGTCCAGGACCTGTAGAAGCAGATAAATATTTTATTCCGAAAGAGTTGCGGACAAAAAATAGTGCGTGGATTGAATTCATAGGTTTATATTATTTGTACATGTTTATACCATAATTGAATGAAACCCATTTTCCAGTCTGTCACAGAGATATGTAACGACACAATCCAAGAGACGACGTTGCTCTCAGCCATGACCTACGGCGCTCTAGCCAGTTCAGCTAACCTGGTGCTCTCTCTCACCTGCGAAGCAAGGAAGAGGGTAGCCATGATGGGGATTCTCACCATGTCAGCATCAGCAGCCGTGCTGATAAATGTCGTACCCGTGCCCATCGCCGGAGGAGTCTTCTTCTTCATGTTCCTCATGTGCGCGCTGTCCATGGGAATACTGAGCGTTTACTTTGTAGAACTGTATCCAACGTCCTTAAGGTGAGCATCCCTAATACTCAATGATGTTTGCAAAACTACATTATATGCATACGCATTTACAACTAGTTAGCAAGGCCTTTTGAACTACAGCCTCAAGCGCCTTTAGTCAAATGCTGTCATTTTGTACCTTCGCAATTTAGAAAGTGACAGAATGTGTCCTACTGGGATATCAATCCTAATATTATGCTTGTGCTACAAGGTTGAACCTTGAGAAATAACGGCATTCTGTCATATAGTACCAGTCAAGTTTATCGGTATGTTAAAATATGGGCTTTTAGTAGAGTTAACAAAACATCGATAGCTAACAGAATGTTAACATAATATTTTCAATAACTGACAAAAGCTTACGTCAATTCTATACATTTTTGATAAAGATAATGAACGCCGAATTCATCTAGTCTAGGGTTTTTGGATAGACACAAAGTACTGTCAGCTACCTAACTATATCCTTTTGCTTTTGTTCTTCTTTGTAGAGGCAGGCACCGAACAATTCCTTATAAATGCCAGAACGTGACTAAAACTCAGGAAATAACTTTATGTGAGAATCTTAACGTTTTGGCATTGTATTGCAGGGGGATGGCATCATGCCTATCAGTGATGCTGGGTCGGTCGAGCGCGTTCCTGGGGGTCAACGCCATCGGAGCCCTCATCTCTTCGAGCTGCGAGACGACGTTCTACGTGTGGTCCGTTTTATTACTCAGTAAGTACAATACTTATTGTTAGACAAATGTCCATAATCAGCTGAAGAGAAATATGTAATTACTGGAAAGTTGTTCACTGAAATAGAGGTGGATTCAGTGTCCACTACTTAAACCCACTATAAAATGTCTCTAAACATAATTCATTTAAAAAAAATGACTCGATTTAACCATCACTGGAATTTGCTTAAGTAGTTCATAATTTTATTTATATTAGGTTAATGAAGAAAGTTCATTTTCAATAGTGATATTTGAGCTCACCATAGATAGCTGTAGGCTGTAGGATGCCCAATTAGTTTCCAAATAAAAACTATGCCGATGATTTCAGTTACTATAATATAAATTTCTTTGAAGTCAAATTAAACAAAGAATAAATCTTTGTTACTTGTAATAGGTATCATTGTACCAAAGTTTACCGATATCTAAGTAATATCTTAATTTTCAGGTGCAATCGCGATGGCGTGGCTTCTACCAAAAGACATGGTTGTAAAGGAGTCAGAACAAACCAAATTGTGAATGACGAATCGGTTATCAAGATCGAAAGTGTAAATATGTGTGATACGGATGGAAGTGTAAATATGTGTGGCATCTGTGAGTTTGCGTGCTAATGCCAATAGTGATGTAAATTACTGTTTTAAACGTCGTTTAGCAGTTTTTTTGCAAATCGATGGCAGTTCGTTTAAACAAAAAAGGAGTTTAACTGACTGACATCGTTTGGAACAATGGGCCATGTAAGCCATGTTCTTGCCAGCCTGAAAATTCCAATTATGTTTGCCAGTGGCGGATTTATCTACTTACTCGTACTCCAGCGAGGATAAGCTTTAAAACATAATAATATGTTACTTTCTGACGAGTATATAAGTGCGAGAGTGACGGATGCTTTATCCACATTTATCCACCGCGATAAAGGCGACCATAATACGAGGGTAGAGATTCAAAACGGATAAATCAATTATCACGTATGCTTAAGTAATAGCTTTACGTATGTACGAAGACAATTTACACATGATGATGATGAACATGATATCCATATTATTTTTGAGCATTGGAATATGATGGAATATTTGTATTTAAGATGGCGTTGCAAAATTTAATTCAAATTTTTCTGTACATTTTATGATACGGTTAAGTATTTGTGAACTCAACTGGTTTGAATGGAGCTGGTCTCCAACCAATATTTGTATTAATGTACCTGAAGAAAAACACTGATAGAATAAGTTAGCGTTAATTAAATAACAGAAGTCAAACTTAATGCATTACCAATAGATCACTTAGTTTTATTGACGACACAGTGAGTCTAGGTAGTGGCCCTGCCTACGAAGGTAGTGGTACTACGGGTTCAACTCCCAGTATGGGTATAATTGTGTGACGAGTGTGAGTATTTGATCCCGAGTCTTGGATGTTTTCTACGAGTATGTATGTATTTCCGTATACGAGTTTCTTATCGTTGTCTAGTATCCACAGTAGGTACAAGCCTAGAGCTTAGTTAGGGACTATGTCAACTTGTGTGAGATCTTACTCTTAGATTTCTTTATTAAGTTTGACTTCAAGTTATTGTAGTTGTTAGTTAATAATAAGGTTTGAACTGAGTATTCTTAATAAATAGCAAGCAATGTACATGTTTTTTGTTTTAATGTTATCCCTTTGATTTATAGTTTGCCACAACACAGGGAATCCTAGCGTGGCGACTATAGCACTGATTTTGTTTGTAAACTGCTTATTTTTCCTAATAAACAAATTTATTTATTATTCATAAATTATTATTTCGTTAACCGCTATACTCAATATGTCTATAGTAGAGACGATTACTTTTTCAAAATTGTGTATATAATATCCACTTTCAATGAAATTTTTCATTAAAAGTGTGATACTTAGTTTTGCAGCCTGGTGTACTATTATGGTACAGAACTCTAAAAATGATTTTTTTAGATACATATTTACATAAATCCCTAACATTAACATTACGATATATAGATAATTAGTTTAGATAATAGGCTGTCTTTATCTTTATTTTTCTTATAAGTACTCTATTTATCCATTTATTATAAAAGTTTTTATATCTGGCCCTTATTACAGTAGTCAATAAAGTCAGTTATTTTGTTTATGTTTTTATTTACACCGTTATAATTGAGTATTGCAATTTGATTGTTGTAGTAAAACGCATTAGGTCCATTTCGCTATTCCTACATACTTTAAAATTAGAGAAGGTTAAATATCTTATCGCTTTTAAGTTATCGATATTATTGATCATATTTATTGCACTGCAATTTATAATTATTATACCCCCTGTCAAATTATTATAGTGTACTCTAAAGATAATCTTTGTATTCGTACCCAAAAACAAATAGCAGCGGAGCAGGCGACACATTGGTTTAGTGATTTTCGAGACATATTTCTTCATTTTTTGCTAATCGTGATATAAAATTGTGAAAGTGAGACACGAATCTCCGGAGATATATAAATGGTTCGACCATGCCACGTATTGCTTTACACAAAGTCCTCTATTTTTGAGACTTTAGTTTTAGCTGAGTAAGATTATAGTGAATCTTCAATTAAAGTAGTAACACTACTTGTAATATTACGAAGTATAATATATTTATTCACTTAACTTACTTACAAAAAAATGGAAGACCGATATGCGTTTGGAGAAAAAGTACCCTTCGAGGAAGCTTTGAACAGAACCGGTAAGTAACCATTAAAACGCATACCGTTATTGAACCATGTGAGTCCAGCTTGATTATGCTATTTAACTAAAAGCCATTGTTTTTACATAATTATTAATAGCATAAGAATAGGTCTTATATGATTAAATAATTAACTATGCAATGTTCTGTATTGGTTTGTATAGACATCGCAGTTCTCTTTGCCTCTGCCTTAAGCCGCATAGGCCAATGATAATAAATTTAGAATATTTTGATCTTTGACTTGGTTGTCAGAATTTAGTAACTAACTAGCCTTTAACTTAGGCCTTAACAGGGTGGTCTCTCGACTTTTAAATCAATGTCGATCGACAACTCTTTACAGGTTTTGGATTGTACGGCTACCTGAATACGCTGCTCTCGGGCCTGTCTATTATCTCGATGGCGTTCATAGTGTACGGCGCCACCATGGTCGTGCCAGCCAGTGCGTGTGAGCTGCAGACCACGGGCGCCCAGCAAGGACTGCTGGTGGCTGCCCCAATCGTAGGCAAGTGTTTACGGCATCTTGAACACCCTGGAGTCAGGGCTGTCGCTTACCCCGATGGCGTAGTCAACGCATGCAAGATGCAAACCAGGGGCGCGCAGCAGTGACTGTCGGTGGCTGCACCATTCGTGGGCAAGTGTTGACGGCATCCTGAAACCATGGTGTCAGGGGCCTTTATTATCCCGATGACATAGTCAGCGCATGCGAGCTGCAGACCACGGGCGGGCAGCAGGGACTATCGATGGCTGCGCCAGTCGTGGGCAAGCGTTTACGGCATCCTAAATGCCCTGGTGGCAGGGCCGTATATTATCCCGATGACGTAGTCAGGGCATGTGAGATGCAGACCACGGACGTGCAGCAGGGACTGTCGATGGCTGCGCCAGTCGTGGGTAAGCGATTACGGCATCCCAAATACCCTGGTGTCAGGGTCGTATATTATTCGGATGACGTAGTCAGCGCATGTGAGCTGCAGACCACGGGCGCGCAGCAGGGACTGCCGATGGCTGCGCCAGTCGTGGGTAAGCGTTTACGGCATCCTGAAACCTCAGTGTCAGGGCCGTTTCTTATGCCGATGACGTAGTCAGCGCATGTGAGATGCAGATCACGGGCGCGCAGCAGGGCCTGTCAGTGGTTGCGCCAGTCGTGGGCAAGTGTTTACAGCATCCTGAACACCCTGGTGCCTGGGCTGCTCATTATCCTGATGACGTCGAAATCCTACAGGTAACTCATGTTCATGTTAGTCTTTTCACCCGACTACGGCGAAGCAAAGGAAGGATAACGATTAATTATACGGTTTATCTGGCGCCGACGAAATGCAGTTTAATACTTTTATAAAGATTTAAATAGGAATAATAATGACTGAACCAATTAATTATTAAGCCTCTATGCACCTTAATGCTAGTTATACGTTTGGTGAATAATCCCTATTTTAAATAGAAAGCACTTTAACTGTGTCCATTATTGCTTAGGTCTGATCCTCGGAGGCCCTTTATGGGGATATCTCGGGGACACAAGAGGCCGGCGCAGCATGCTGATCGTGTCGCTCGTCGTCTCGGCTATAATCAACGCTGTGAGCGCTTTATCTGTCAACTGGATCATGATGATGATTCTGCAGTTTATATCGTCGGTAACGTGAGTTCAAAAAAACAATAGCATTTATAGTCTGTACCAATTGAAATTGCCAAAGGTTTAAACACAACCAACAATCAATTTACCATTATTACTCGATAGTCACGTGCTTTTAAAGATCAAGTGAGTGAGGTATTTGCAATGATTTATTCACTTGATCTTTACTTTCACATTAAGTTCAAGATTAAATAACTATTAATTATACGATATTTTAAATAAAACACGCTTGATGAATATTTGAGGTTATTTGTCAAACAGTACTATTATTTTTACATCTTTGGCAATTTCAATTTACATAATAAATCGAGGGTTGCGTGGTCAAACCCGATAAATCAAAATAATTCTTCATTCAAATTTAAATTGTTTTGAAGTATTAATTAATGTTCTTTTCGACACAACAAGTTATATCGACGCAGCCCTCTAAATATTCATCATGCAAAGCCGGGAACTCACTAGCGAGCTGTAACTGAAACTATTGCACGTAACATCATGATGTGTACGTGGCTCGTGAGCCTGTTACCCCATTTGAAGATCGTTACTGTAACTGCTATGATTACAATTACAACTCGCTAATGAGTATCTGGCTTTACAGGTCTATACTTCGACTGTTGAGTTGACTAGTTAACACTTATGCCTTTTACGTAGAGTAAAGTGAGTCTTAAATAAAAGAAATGGCGTCTGGTTGCAGGGCCGCTGCAAGCTATTCCCTGGCAATGACGTTGCTGAGCGAAAGTGTGCCGATGGCCAAGCGGAACGTTGCGGTACTGATGGTGTCCAGCTTGTTCATGCTTTCACAGGGATTAATGGCAGGTAATTAACCTAAAGTAAAATAAATAGTTAAATATCAGGGGATAATCTCAAACATAGGGCCTAGGTCACTTTGTGTGAGTCACATACATATATTGACCTAGACCCAAACTAAGTTCTATGCTTGAACTGTGCTGCACTCCTAAATAAAAATGACGTAAGCGCAATTTGACGGTTAAAGCAAATCTAACCCTGTGTCTTAAGAATTGAGGTCACTAATATGTTCGCGATTTTATGAGAGATACGCCTTGTTTTTCTAATGGGGGCGGTGTGGGTACCTACTACACAAAAATAAATACACTACATAGAAAACACCAAACACGTAGTTTCAAATACTTGTACTCATCACACGAATCATGCCCATACCGGGATTCGAACCCGGGACTTCTAGTAACCTTGGGTTTAACTGAAATCAATAAGGATATGTAATGGTTTCTCTTTTACTATATTCAACCTGTTTCTAAGTTATCTGTTACAGTTTTTAAATTACCTACCTAACTAATTTTTCATCCACGAAGTTAGACGTTGCACGGTCTTGCATCAATGTACGTAGATTAAGACTGCACCGAGCAAACGCCGTGTCCAGTGGCGCCCTCATTACTATTATTGTGTTTTCTAATTAACTAAAGAATTTCCTTGCATTCAGACGAAACTTTTTTGTAGCGCAAGTAAAAACACAATTTATGGGATACGTAACAAACTTTAATAACAGTAAACAGTTTCCCTTTGAGTAGTCAGTTTAACGGGAAAAGGTGGCCACTTTTTTCCGTTAAGTTGATAACTCGAAGGTGAATTGTTAATTAACTATGTGATTGTTAATTAACTATATACCCTATAAGTTG
This sequence comes from Acleris laterana, assembly GCA_963966035.1. Classification (NCBI taxonomy): domain Eukaryota; kingdom Metazoa; phylum Arthropoda; class Insecta; order Lepidoptera; family Tortricidae; genus Acleris; species Acleris laterana. The sequence continues at coordinate 6,710,292 of OZ014448.1, read as the reverse complement.
TGTTTTCATTTGTAGGACAAAAACTACCGACCAATTTCAAGGAAATACTTTAGTTTATTAGAAAACACAATAGTAGCAATGAGCGCCACTGTACATCCGGCGTACGCTCGGCGCAGTCTTAACTATAGTTTTGTCTAATGAGTGTCTTTTTCAATTCAAGTTCTAGCAATCCCTATCATACCATTGACGTTTTTCTACCATATCCCGGTCCTCAACATCTACTGGAGCTCTTGGCGGACCCTGGTCCTGGTTTACTCGCTGCCCAGCATAATCAGCGCCTGCTGCTATTGCTTCACCCAGGAAAGCCCGAAGTTTGCCTTGGTGAGGGGTGACGAGAAAAAGGCCTTAGGAATCCTGAAAGCCATTCACAGAGTTAACCATAGAAAAGGAGCCGTTTTGGATGTAAGTAATAGAACTGGCTAAGCTATCTTGTATAATGTTAAAATCGATTACAAGTGTATGTTTCCTATGGACTCCGGCTGGACCGATTTTCATGAAATTTTCAAGCAATCTTCGGATTAGCCCAGCGGGTTATCCTGTGAAATTTGGTAGTGGTTGGATGCAATTTTTTTTTTACTTATTGAACCCTACTTACATACAATAACAGCATGGAATGTAAACACGTACCTACATAAAATTTGATTTGTTCTAGGCCACTACGTATAGACGTTGTCTACGTGACGTTGTAAACCAAATCATAAGAAGTACAGATGTATTGAATAATCCTTTCCCATCGTTTTTTCTCGGATAAGTTCGTATTTATCTTGCTTTCTCAGTTGGCTTGTTGACGGGTCCTGAAGTTAATTGAGAAAACAAGATAAATACGAACTTACCCAACAAAAAACTATGGGAAAGGATTATTCACAAAATTTGGTTCTTATGTTTTGGTTGACAACGTCACTTTAACATAGTCCAAAGTGGCCTAGAAATCAAACGGATTGACTGTACCTACCTACAAAGTTACACAGAATATACATTTTTTTTGTGCTATCCGTGCGAAACCAGGGCGGGGCTTAATAATTAATTTACCATCATAAATCATTGGAGATCTGAATCGGATTTTTATAAGAGATATTTTCTCATTTCAGGTTCATTTCCTGATGACAAATCTTACCCACCGGCCGCTAGGGAACGGACTGAGCGACCAACTAGTGCCACTGTTCAAGGCACCACTCCTTAAACACACCATCATTCTGAGCATCCTCTTCATGTTCCAATTGTAAGTATTTTTTAGCTTAGCTATTAGAGACCTTAACGCGAAATTTAAATAAATATATTAGAGACATAACGTACTTATAGGGTATGAGAGACACGTTCTAACTGAAATACTGTCAGTCGCAAAGGGCACTCCAAAACAAAAGATCTGGCAAATTTTGGAAGGCAAATATAATAATTAAAGTTCGGTGGCTCTCGTATTATGGGCATGTGCTTAGACGCCGTAACCCTCACCTATTGTACGCGGCCCTCGTGTATAAGGAACGCAGAAGGAAAATAGGCCGGCCTATATTTACTTGGGAGGACTCTCTTGACCAGGACATACGAGAATACACTAACAAGAGTCGGTTCTACTGGGGAACCATCGCGGATAATAGCAATCGGCTCAAAAAAAAAAGCCGAAAAGGTCTATAAAAGACCTGAAACCGACACAGAGATAGAGCCCGAGGATACTGAGGGAGCAGAGCAATGATATATACATATATATATATATATATGTATTAAATTATATTTTCGATATTAGATTTAATTTTACGCAGTCCATACCTTTAGTATAATATTACACACCAAGTATTTTATTTATCTCCCTAATGCTGACTTAACGATGCCTGAATTCGGGTTGGCTCCACCTTCCGTCTCTCCCGTCATATCGACTGCAAACCCTACACTCCTATCCTATCTACCTGACTCTCCGGTGTCTCGGGCAGGTGCGCTGCTGCCTGCGGCGAGCGGAGATGGTTGGTGCAGCAAAGGCGACGAGGCTCGCATGAAATGAAATGAAATGAAATGAAATGAAATGAATGTTTATTTGCTAGAATGCGATACATAGGTCTCAGATAATTAGTTAGAACAGGCATTCAGTCGATAAAACGACATGCAAATTTAGGTTAGGTACTTAAAGTCAACTTAAAATCTATTCAATTATTGATGTCCACACATAACAATTTACAAATTACAATATCAGGCTACAATTATTAATTTAATATAAAAATATAACACATAATGAAATACATATTGGAGGTTATAAGATAGTTAATTACGATTAATATACTCATTCACTTTGTAGAAACAATTGCCAAGGAGCCATCTCAGTAACTCAATTTTGAATTTTTTGCCCTGAAGCATTATTATTTCTATAGGAAGGGCGTTGTATACCCTAATGCACATATTAAATGCATTCCTTTTGTACATATCTGTGCGACATAAGGGTTTATGTAGCAGATGCTTATATTGATTCCTAGGGTTTCTACTAAAGACTTCATGACGTTGGCTAAAGAATCCTGGGTGCGCTCTACAGAACAAACAGAGTTTAAATATGTACAAACTTGCTAGAGGCAAAATTTTTAGTTCCTTAAATAAGGGTCTGCAGCTGTCCAAGAACCATGCGTTGCAAATGGCACGCACACATTTTTTTTGAATTTTAAACACCCTGTCTATGTCCACAGAGTTACCCCACAAAATTAAACCATAATTAAGTGAAGAAGCAACATATCCATGGTAGGCTATAGTTGCTGCCTCAGCTGAGACCGTTCTCCTTAGTTTCCTCAAGGCAAAAACAAAACGATCTAACCTGGAGCATAAGGAATCTATATGTGGCTTCCAATTTAAGTTTTTGTCGATAATTAACCCTAAAAACTTAATAGTACTTGTTTCCTCAACTAATTCATTATCACAGCAAACATTTATTTTAAGCGGAACGGTTCTATAGGAATGAAATTGCATGAATTTGGTTTTGCTGAGATTAGTTTTTAGGTTATTATTATTAGTCCATAGGTTGAGATCCCTTAAAGCATTATTTATGTTTGATTCATACCCACTTGCATTATCTCCTGGGATGAGAACCGTTGTGTCATCCGCAAAAAGGATACATTTATTTGACGTGGCCCTGGGTAGATCATTGATATATAAAAGGAACAAAAGTGGCCCTAGGTTACTTCCTTGTGGTACTCCGAAGTTATTACTGCGAAATTCTGACTTGTAAACAGTCTTTATTAGGCTCTTTTTATTTTCAACCAGTTTCGTTATTTCTGTGCATTGATTTCTGCCTTCTAAGTAACTCTTCAGCCAGTCCTGAGCCTGACCTCTAATGCCACACACATTTAATTTAGACACTAGTATGGAATGGTCGACAAAGTCGAACGCTTTACACATATCGAGAAAGAGTGTCATTATTGGAATTTTCTTATTGCTTGCCTCTGAGATATACTTAACAAAGTCAAAGCACGCCAGCTCAGTTGAGAAGCCTTTTCTAAAGCCATGCTGTTCTGGCTGAATAATATTATGTTTGGTGAGAAAGTTACTCAACCTAGCATACATGGCTTTTTCAAAAACTTTAGCTATAATAGGTACTATAGTAATTGGGCGATAATTACGAGGATCATCATGGTTACCCTTCTTAAAAAACGGCTTAACTATCGACAATTTGAGTGGCTCAGGGAAAATACCCTGGCTAAATGATACGTTGATAATATGTGCAAGTGGGGTGCTTAAACACTTTGCATTTGCTTTAAATATTTCGGTAGTTATACCATCTACTCCACTAGTTTTACTATTCTTCAACGACAATATCAGTTTATAGACCTCCTCACTACTTACTGGCATTAAAAAAATTGAAGAAGACATGTTATACAGATCTACAGTATTTTTATGCGTCTTTGTATTGCGGATGTTGCTAAGATCGATAAAAAAGTTATTAAAAAAATTGCAAATGTCTTGAGGATTGGTATATGTCACATTATTAAAGATAATCTTATCAAAGTCCTTTTTTTGTGAAGATGTACAAGTGTTGGATGATATAATATTCCATGTTGCCCGGCATTTATTTGTGTTTTTGAAAATATATCTACCGTTAGTTAGTTGTTGGGATTTATTTATACATCTTTTAAGTATTTTACTATACTGCCTGAATCTCAATTTATTCGCAGTTTTATTGTCTTTATTGGTACGAATTTCTTGAAATAACCTGCGCTTAACTTGGGATGATTTACGAATGCCCTTCGAAAGCCATTTGACCTTGTTTTGTCGACTTGTGACTCTAATTTTTACTGTGGGGAAGCATAAATCATAGAAGAGACGTAATAAGCCGTAGAAAATGCTAAAGGCTTCATTCAAGTTATTCGATTGAAGAACATCTGAAAAAGATAAGGCCGAAAGACAATAATTGAATTTGCACGTATTTTCATGACAGTAGTCTCTTTTGAATTCATACCAGCTTGTGGCAGATTGATGTTTTTTGATTTTGAAGTTAATCGTTTGCGCTTTGTCATGATCCGATAAACATAAGTCGTGAGTATTTGGTACTACATTTTTTATATTGCTAGCGATCAGATCGATACATGCATTTAATCTTGTAGGAGATTGAATATGTAATAAAAGATTATGATTCATTAAAATACTCGTTAAATCTTTAGATGTAGAATTTATCTTTAGGGTATCAATATTCCAGTCACCGCATATAATAATCTTCTTTTTCTTGTATTTCGTTGTGACATATAATAGCAGTGTATCTAGTTTATGTAGGAAAAAACCTATATGGGATAGTGTTTGGACAGGAATTCTATACATTGTTATTATTAACAGATCAAGACCAATTATTTCTACTCCACAGCATTCGAAATAGAAATTAACAGCTAAGTTTGATAAAAAATTCAGTTCTTTTACCTCTAACGATTTTTTGACAAGAATAGATGTACCACCCCTACTTTTATCTCGGCAAAAGGTACATGCCAATTTATATCCGCCCAATTTTATATTACTTTCGGCGCCACGCTTGACAAAGCTCTCACTGAGACAAATGACATCTGGATGACCAATTACCTGCAATGCAATTTCCAGAGTGTCAAGTTTGCCCAACAATCCACATATATTTTGATGAAAGACAGTGAAATTACCTTTAATCAAATTATTATTTTGATTTGTTGCTTTATTCACGAAAAAAATCATTGGAGGAGTGTGGGTCACTTTTATCTAATATAGTTGAGCTAGGTGTGTTTACTAAGGTTGTGATTAGTTTAACCACGTCATGAAAAATTGTCTTCATCCCACAATTATTTATATGTCCAGAACGCCTATAAAACATGTCGTTGTCATATGTGAGATTACGGTTACTGTCAATAAAGTACGCATATGCATTACTTGTAATATCCGTGTACAAAATTTCGTTAAATATCTCTATCCTACGATTAAACATATTAGCAAACCTACCGCAATTAAAAGTCGGAGCACAGATTATGATGTTTGTGTGAGTTAATGTACACAAAGATTCATTTATGAAAGACACCAATGATACATAATCTTGGGTTTTTTTAAAATCGTCTACACCTATGAAAATTAAACAGTAATCTGACATTGTAAAATTACTTAACTTACTTTTTATATTGAATAATAAATTTCTGATTCCAACATGTGGAGAAAGGTAGTGACATATATCATAGTTGGCACTTACACAGGAGTTTGCTATAACTGACATTTTATTATATATGTTAGTGCTTAACAAACAGATTTGATTCCTTTTCTCATCTTCTTTGTAGTCAGTGGACGCGGGTCCCTCGCTCGCTGGCAACATGTCTGCTACTACCTGCTGACTAGTGCTTCCCGAGTTAGACGCACTTTGATTTGAGTTTAAATCTTGATAGCTGTTATTCGTGTCCGTGTGACTAGCATTAAGCGTAAAATGCAATCTGGATTTGCGAAGACTGCGTCTCTTTTTCTTTTGTGTAGATGAGCATTTTTTCCCATCTGAACTGCAAATGTGGGACAAAATGCTAATTTTTTTCCCATACGCTTCCATTGTCCTTTTCAAAGTATTATTTTCCAGCAGCAAGTTTTCAATTTCTTGCTCTGCACTTAGGAGCTTGTCTTGCAAGTCAGTAATCTTACTGTTCATGGCATCGAATTTCTCTTGTAAATTATCGCCGACCTCTGGACAACTTCTGTTAAGTCTATTGTTTAACAATGAAGAGGACGATAAGGTGAATGCGTCCTGTTCTTCCAGGTCCGATAACGAGTCGAAGGAGTTCTTTATGGGGATGTTGACGGAGTATTTTTTTCGCTGCGTAATATTCCTGTCTGACTGCGATTGGTTAAACTCATCATTGATAATAATGCAATTATCTCTGCAACCCTGACATTTCCAATCAGTCTTGTGTTTCTCGGACATAATATTGTAAAAGCGCTTTTCACTAATATTTGTGCATCCTAAGTGGTAGACGCCGTTGCAAGTGCTGCATTTTAAATGTCGTCTTTTAGTAACTATCTCATTGCACTTAGTGCACATACACTCGACCACGTCCATGATACTTAATATTTAAAGGATCATTATAAAATATCAATCTTTAACATCAAGAGTAGGCCTATGTTTTATCGATTTAAAAATAGCTCCACCGTCTTATTGAAAGTAAAAATAAAACGGTGCAGGGTAATTGTCACTCCGGAATAACGTCTTTAACTCCATACAAGTTCAGCTGACAATCGTATGCACTTAGCCATGGGTCACGTTATCACCAAAACAGATCGCTCCGAAGAAAAAGGTCGCAAACGCCATGCAGATTACGGCGCTTACGACGTTTGAGTCTGGCGCATACACTAACCGTGCGATTTAACTACAATCACTAATTTGAGCAATGATTTTTAACAGAAATACGTCAATTGCACTGATAACACACCACCGAAATGTTAACTTTCATCACAATTTCATAGCTACTTAGCATATAGTCCTAAGGCACTGAACTTTGCTTTCACAAACTTTACTTTTCTACTTAGAATTATTAAATTACGAGGAGCAAAACAAAACACAAGCGCAGGTAACGGTCCGGTCTTGTGTATTGTCCTGATCGGTTTAGTATTAGTGGCTGGTCGGTGTGGGTTAAGGTTCTCGTGCTCTGCCGGCTCTTCGCTACTCTTACTGGACCGGTCGGGCGGGCGTGCTTCTCCCCGCTAGCCTAATCTAACATCTCCTCTCCGTCGCAGTCAGCGCGTACGGGTCCTTGCAGCAGAACTGCTGGCTGGAGGTGTCAAAAGAACAGAACAGAACAGATTAGAGACATAACGTACTTATATTGCTGACTAAGCTATGTTTTGGGGAACGAGTGGCCTTTAGGTAGTTTTATGGTGCTTTTTTGAGCATTTATTACGGTGGGAGCTGTATAATTAGTCTATTGTTTCTTCCTAATACACTCTTTAATACTGTTGTTAATCAATTTGAATTGTGCAGCTTTTGTGAACTTAAGGTTGAATAATTTGTGCCAAAGTCGGTTGCATAGGGGCTGTATAGATTGCTCTACAGCTCTTACACAGTCGACTTATACAGCTTGTAGAGAAGATTTGAACCATTGTCCATTACACATCCTTTAAAGAGTGTACTACGTACTCGGGATATCATGTGCTTTGTAATTGAAATCTTTAAATAACCATTTTACGTTGATTACGTTTACATTTCTGTATATTAAATAAGTAAACTTGGTAAGTTTTCTGTGTGCCCTGTGGTTTTAAAGGCAAGACAACTAATATAGAGGCATCCTCGTGAGTGAGAATCAAGCTATGCTAGGTAGAAAACTCGTTGAACGTTATTCAAAATTCTCCTAACAGTCAAATTCTCAACCCTTTACAATAATGTCTAATTCTAGGGCAGGATCGTTTCAAGTTTGGCTGCCTACAATAGCGAACCGCGTTATCAGGATGTACGAGACAGGAGAAGTAGCTTCCCTGACACTTTGCGGTATTTTGAACGCAGACATTGACATGAGTGTAAGATATCTTAGATTTATGATTCTAAACTTTATTTGCCATAAGTGAAGGTAAGTACATCCTCCCACATTGCACAACCAAGAAGTGTCTGAATATTGATAATACTGACTGCAGTGTAACGTTTCTAAACGTATTTATTGCGGGTTAAGGAATAGTAATAAAAGCATTGTTTTACTGCATTCAAAGATTTTAAAAATTCAGAAACTTCATGGTTGTGCATTGTGTCAGGATTGCCTAGTACTTTTGTTTGTCAAAAGCCTCGTGTCAAATTTCACCCACCACTTAACAGACCATAACACTGTTTTAACAGCTGTCAAAATAACTAACAGTCGATTAACATTGATTAACATTTAACATCGTTTGGTTATATTGGTACTCGATGTTTTAACATAAGTATAGATTGTTTAATCTTTATTCTACTGGTTATTGTTACAGCAAAATACTGGTCCATGCGCTTTTGACCTCACGTCCCTTCTCATGGTGCTACTCGTGTGCGTGGTTCAGTCAATTCTCAACACATTCCTATCTATTGTAAGTTATTATTTCCTATTTCGAGCCTTCACTTTAACTTGACTTTAACTGAGTGACACAAAGATTACATTTCAAACTAAAGAAAGACATAACCCTAACGAGGTGAGTTATTCTTTTGTTTTGCAACAACTTATTTATAACCCTATGATATTTGAACTTAAAGTGTTTGTCTTTTATTGGTGCCTATCAGCTAAAAGTGTCGAACACTGGAGCCGTTACCTAAGTGCTAATATATTATTGTAATTCCAGGTAGTAGTTACCCGAGTGGGTCGCCGCAACACGTCCATTGGCCTGGTCACCGTCGTGGGCGTGTCAGGGATCCTGGTTAACCTGGTCAGCAACACCATCGGCACCATTGCTCTTTTCGCAGTTTTTCAAATGGGCTACCTTATGATGGGCTTGTACACAGCCATGGCTGTTGCATTATTTCCTACGCATTTGAGGTAAGCAATGAAATAACTTAGGGTTAATTAACAGTAGGTACGAGTAAGTATATTCATAAACGCTAAAGTGTGCTTGAAATATTATGCTCTTTCTATGCGGTAAATATGAATTTGATAGAAAGAGACAAATAATACTTTCTCTAAAATAGGTTTATTGTCCGTTTATGACTATTTACTGCTTAAAGTACACCATATTAAAGGGTGTCCCATAGCTTGATGTAAATATTACTACGGCATATTACGGCGGAAGAGAGCCCTTTTCTTACCAGTCCAGTTTGAAAGATGCTTGTAAAGAGCGCAGCCTCGGGGTACTTGTAATTCTAAAACTTGACATCGAATCCTGAATATCGAGGAATGTATTATTAATTATCACGCTTATGGTTGCGCGATTAGAACAGTGCTACTCCATGTCTTGCCGTGGAAGTCGTAAGAGGCGACTAAGGAAAAAAGCTTGTAGTATTATTAGGCTTGAAACCTGTCACTTATATACCTCTAAACATGGTAAACTTCTTCGCCTGATTGTGCAAAATATGGTTACAAAATTAACAAAAAGTTTTTAGAGTTATTGGTAATTCTGTACCTCTGCCTACCCCTCTCTGGGAATAAAGGCGTGACGGTATGTATGTATGTATATAATTACACCATAATTCCAAAATATCAACGCTTTCAAAATAACTCCATACTCTCTAAGCCATCAAAGCATTTCTCGTTTTGCATTCAACAATTTTGACTCTCCGTACTGAAAATAAATTGCTCTAGACTTAAGTGGCGTGTTGTCAAAAGTTGGCGCAATTGATCAAAATTTCGAATCGTGCCACAAGTACTATTTAAGTTATTAACTTGTACTAAGATTAATTAGTTTGAGCTATATGTTTGGCCAAGAAATTTTCTCTAATGCTACGAGTATTTGTGTGTATTTTAGCTAACAGGCACCAATAATGGTAACTTAACTCTAAATTAAAAGGACATAGGGTTGTAATTAACAACTTCTATTGTAACAACTTCTCCTTAAGAGTGATTGCACAAGTAAGAATATGTTTAAATATAAGGTTAAAATGTGTTTAATAGATGCCTTCCTCGGAGGAGGCAGGCGAATGTAAGAAAATTAATTGCTTGCATCTGTCTGCCTAGTCTGAGAAAGGAACCTAGGCATGGATTTTAGGTTAACATTTTTGTTTTTTAAGCTAATTTAAGTACGTACACAGTAAATATACAGAGTGTTTTTAAAATTCGCCAACAAACTGTTACCGCAGTTTGGCGAAGAGTATTTTTGTAAAAAAGTGTACTTTATCAGGAAAATAAATGAAAAAAAAAAATGATAATTGACAGTTGAAAAACCAATAAATAACCTTTATCCTCTGTAAAATAAATATCAAGCGTCCATCATTGGTCCTTGTCTATGACTGGTTCCTAGTTATTTGTGAATAAAAGTATTTTAAGCATCATTCATTACCCAAAAAAAACATCAAAGTGCTGATGAGAATGTCTATGTAAGAACGACGAATAAATTTGATTGCAGGGCAACAGCTGTAGCTTTGACGTCGACGCTGGGCAGTATCACAACGTTTGCCTGCCTTCAGATTGTCAACTTCATGCTGTTCACAAACTGTGAACTGTGTTTCTTCCTATTTTGCTCCATCTTTACTTGTAAGTACGAGTAAACAGTGGTTAATGGAGGCTAGGAAGTGCAAAAGTATTTGAGCACGTCTACCATTTAAAACAAGTTATTTTCAACAGTCTTCAAAAATTATGTTCTAAATTTTACTCCGTTAAATGAGGACCAATTTTAAAAAATCTTTTTTTGTTTGATAGGGTGTAGTCCCAAAATGGTCCCATTTTCGACGATTCAGTATCTGATGAGGGATATCCATTGTTGGTATTTTCAGTAAGTAACAAATCCAGCATTTGCATTCAGAAAGTATCATTTGGTGAAGTAGAACTGAAGATGAAGACGACAGATGGCAACCGGAACTCCTCAATGCTACCTGTTTTAAGATAGTTGAGCGACTATGACCAAGCACGTGGAAATGGTTTAAATATGTGCACAATGACTTTCCCGCGGCGTTGCGCGAAATTAAAATATCCTATACTTTCTTGATAATTGGGAAGTTGGACTACTTAACAGTATATTATGATCACTAAATACGAGTAGTATAAAATATAAAATATGTTTAAAAAAGTCAAAACAACCACTTGAAGGTAATTTTGTAAACATTTTTTTTAACGTAAGATATATGGCACAACAAATACTTATTTTTATAACATCAAGGGGACGTTCCGAGTGTTCCGAACATTGAAATCACTTTTTTTTTACGCCCCAGAAGTTCCAGTATTCCCCATACTAAAAAGTGTGCTTAAAGCGTGGCGTTTTTATAAATTCGCCACACCGCGCCGCCTACGCTTTTAGTGCGTTTGTGGCTATAACAATGAAATAATAAAGAAACAAGCAGCTTTAAAAAAATATGAGTGTTTTCAAATACTGCTTTACATACTCGAATATAGTTTTAATTATTTTTTTCCAGCGTCGGCAATCGTGGCGTTTTTCCTCCCTGACGACCGGATTACCCGACCCTCACCCAAGGACCAGCAATCTCGAAAGGGCTCTCAAAAGTAACCGTGTTTAGAGTTAGACTAACGTTCAACAATTTATTCTTAATTTTCCACTCTTTTTCTTCATTAGTGTTGATGAATATGTCGTGATTTTAGGAATTGAGTCGTGTCGTGATAATGTTAAAAAAAGTAGAAACTGCGTAAATTGCGTTAATCAATTAACTACCGTCGGCATAAAAGACGCGTTAAAATTAAAAGCGTGACGCAGCAGATGCGTCACGATATGCAGATGCGTTGCGTCAGCATATTTCACGTTGGAGTATCTTCTCGATGAAATGAGTGTCTACAATGTGGTATAGAATATCTTAAAATATTTGTAAATATACTCGTAGATTGGAAGTTATACAAATAATTATTAGTAGGTACTTACGTTAAATATTAGTCTTCATCTTTACAATAAAAACGTTTACCATTAATTATATTGTTTTATTTCATATTAATTTATAAATTATTTTAAGTTCCGCAACTTAAGTTGAGATTGTATAAAAAAAACTAAGATGATCTTACAGATATTATACCCAATGTTAGCAGGTAAAAAAAGGAAAAAAAAAAAAGATTGCGACTTGCACAGAAAGTTTAACACTGGTTACGACACTAACTCGAGTTAGTAAGCGTCAGATTCATACAAAAACAGTCATTTTAACTCGAGTTAGTGTCTTAAACCAGTGTTAAATTTTCTGTGCAAGTGACCATTATAATTTTTGATACTCAAAAACAAGTAGTGTGTGGTAGTGTAGTTTTTGGTAGTTCTTGGCAAATCATGTATGATTATAACCGGTAAACCCAGTTTTCACCAAACAATTCGAGAAAACGTACACACATACATACAATCAGGCCTCTTTTCCGTGCTAGAAGTACACCCCGAATTACATCATTACATTATATTTCAGTCACTTGTTTTAAATTAAAATGAAAATAATTTATAAAGCATACGTACCAAGTTTAGGCTCCTCCAGACATGATACGGATGAATTATTATTTGTAAAATATTTCTAAAATGATATGTAGATGATGATAGCCTCATATGATAGGCGATTTGGATAAAACTGTAAGCCTATTATTGTGGAAATAAATAAATAAATAAATAAATATCCAATTAGAAAGCAATTTTGAAAATATTTACATTTATAAAGGTAAAATTAACTAACTGGCTAACTGCCTGGTAAAAAAAAAGTGTACACTTTATAAATACGCTGTAAAAGCCGTTTTTGGCGTTCCGTAGGTAGTGAAACTACGAACCCTTATAGTTTCGCCATGTCCGTCCGCAGCCAAGCTCTTAGTACTAGAAAGCTGTAATGTGACACGAATATACATATTAATAAAGCCAAAAAAGTGGTGAAATAAAATGTAAAAAAAAAGATACTTTTTTGTGTCTATCGTAACGGCTTCGGAACCCTACACTGAGCATGGTCCGACATGCTCTTGCCCGGTTTTACCTTTCACCTTTTACCATTTTAATCTAAAAAAGTTAAATAAAACATGGAATAACTTGGGGACATTTTAAAATGTTAAATAAACATGGAAGAACTTGGGTTGGCTGTTTGGAGTTATACCTAGTAATTGTAGTTACCGAAAAAAACTCATTAAGTACTTACCGTTATTTTTTTTGATGGCCTCGCGCTGTCAGATAACACAATTGATATATGTATATAAACAAAAATTGATAGCATTCCACTCACTGTTATCGATCGAGAACAGTTTTAAACAGTCACAGTGACTTGAACATGATTCAGTTGGTACAGTATTATTGAATAGTATTTAAATAAATACGTATCAGATAATGAATTTGATAATAAAATCAATTGAGATAAACTATTACCTCACGCGATTATGAAAATTACTGTTGTAAGCGTTCTGGGTAGTGCAATGATTCTCTCAAAAGCAACGGCGCGTGCATTTTCAATTTGTCAGCATGGCTTCTGTCGATAAGAATGCCTAATTGTGAATGCACGCGATAAATTTTGGTTTTGTTCGCTCTGACAGGACTACTTAAACTCGCCGCTGCGATTTCGCTCGTTCGTCCGTCCGTCCGTTGTTTTTGAGAGAAAACACCCGTGCTGCGAATTGCAATTATTGTTAACCGACTGGCGGCGGCGGGTGAAAATCAAAGAAGAATCATGTATTTAACAGTATTTGTATTGTAAGGATATAAAGGCTTGTAGTATTTTGCAAGGCGATGGGCTTGCAACCTGTTTGTGAAAAATATAGTTACTGAATTAACAATAAGTTTTTAGAGTTGCTGGTAATTCTGTAGCTCTGCCTACCCCACTCTGGAAACTCTGGAAACACTTTGACGACGAGCTGACCTAGTTGGTAGTGACCCTGCCAACGACGCTAGTGATTCTGGGTTCAAAGAGCACGAATATTTGTTCCTGAGTCATGGATGTTTTCTATGTATTTAAGTGTATATTTCTCTACATATATAAGTATTTATATCGTTGTCTAGTCTAGTACCCATAGTACAAGCCTAGAGCTTAGTTTGGGACTAGGTCAATTGGTGTGACATTGTCCCCTGATATTTGTTTATTAAAAAAAACAAGGGTTAAACTATGTCATATGCTATAAATTGTGTAGTCATTTGTACAACAGTAAACCACTCTTCGATTCCAAGATAATACTTTAGTTTATTAGAAAAAAATTATGAATGGCTACTGTGCGTTCGGCCAATGCTCAGCGCAGTCTTAACACCCTGAGGGCCCAGACAAGATGCACTACGCTTGCTAGCGTTTCTCTTCGTTTAGTTTTTAAACCAATCACGTCACTGGTAGATGACGTGATACGAAAAGTCACGGGATGTGCCAGTGACGCGAATGGTTTAAAGACTAAACGAATAGAAACGATAGTTAGCGTAATGCATCTTGTCTGGGCCTTCTGGTATTTCGAAGTCCGACATTACGGTTTATTTAAATTAGACTGATACGCAGGTTTCCGTCAATTGTTATCAAAAAAAAAACCTAAATTTGAAATTTGGAAACGGGGCGCTTATCTTAATACGAATCGCCGTACACGTTTTCTCGATTACGTTACATAGTTACTCGTACCTATCTTGAACAAAAAAGTTCGTGCTCGAAGTACCGTTTGTTTGTTAAACTTTCACAGCTGAAACCTCGGAACGAATTAATAAACAGAAGGAGGAATCCGGAAAAGGATCCGGGAAGAAATAGACGTTTAGAATCGTGTACTCATTAAACACTGTTTTTATTTTATTTTATTAAAGTTTCGTATATGCCTCGTTGTAAGATCGTTTTAAGTTTATTATTTTGTATCATGCTTGATAAGGCGGTGCGATCTATAGCAAATTATTATTATTACTCTATAAACACCAGTGTACATAAAGCAACCTAACGTAATGGTTGATTCACAAGAGTTAGCACGAATCAATTAAACAAAAGTAATGTCACCTATCATGGTGTGAGTGCCGTCCTTTGAACCGAAGTCCGAATTTCGAACCGAAATCCTGTTACTATTTTACGCATTAGTTTACTTTCATTCACTCATTCAATCCATTCGTGCCACCTCTTGTGAATCGACCTGTATACTTACGGTGCATAAATAATTCAATCAATCATTCATTCATTCCCTCAGAGTCGCAGGCCACAACTAGTTGAATATATTTATTATTTTTTATCTTTTTCCTGTTTGAGGGTTATCATTATAATTCTCAATAATATTATTACGATACGATACAAGAGCTAAAAATTCACTATCGTAATCTTGGTTCCGTCTTTATGAATTGAAAACAAAATACTAACCAAATCATGACCGTCATTTACTTTGACAGCTTATCAGGAAGTAATTATCCTGCACGAGTATAATCCCTATTATCTACTACTTATTATTGATATGTATATAAACACGGTGTTGAGATATTCCTCTTTTCATTGTATCAGCATCGACGACAGTTGTAAATGCTTCAGGTGTTTTGACGTCTGGTGTAAAATATTGTTTCCGTTACATCGATTTGTTTAACTTTGAAAAGTATTTGGGTTTATCATCTCTGAAGCGGTGTAAATATGGAAGAAAAAAATGATGGCGGAAAAATATTGTTTGAAGAGGCCTTAGACAAAACGGGTTAGTTGTGATAAATATGTTAATTATACTTTGTGACATACATAGGATATACATTAGCTTTTGTGCGCCTGTGTCAATTCCATACATTTTGTCAAAATGATGCAGTCGTTAGGGTTCGCACAATGCATATTGTTCTTGACTAATATTATTGATCAATCTGTTTTAAATCTTTGCCGGGGAAAAATTGCCTTAAATTGCAATATAGGGACCTAGAAAAGTAGCCCTCACATTGATTTTGGTTTGCACATTATAAAATACCAAATAACCAGATGACCAGATGTGCATGTCAAAGCAAATTCTTAAAATTATCGATTTTTTTGGATAGTATGTTTATGGTGGTCCGTACTTTGTCACAGTGCTGAATATCCATTAATCAATTTCAGGTTTTGGGCTCTACAACTACATGCTGACGGTGTTGTCCGGGACGATCACCATCGCTATGGTGTGCATAGTGTACGGCTCCTCCATCATTGTGCCAGTCAGTGCCTGCGAGCTGGAGACCACGAGCGCGCAGCAAGGCCTCCTGGTCGCGGCACCAGTCATAGGTCAGCAAAGATTGGTTTTCTTTCCATTGCTGGAGTACAGCTTCCCAGATTTTCAAGACTCGCAGTTTCGAGCAGTCGCAGTTTTTGGTCGGCTCTTTCATTTAGAATTGAACACTTTCTTTGTCGTTTACGAGGTCTCTACATATTTTTTGGAGTGGTCTGGACTGTGGGTGGTGGAAGTGCATCAATATCGCAATATAAAATATCGGTGTAAATAAACAGTGGAAAAATGAAGAAATCTATGTTACAAATTTTCCCGGCACCCTCTTGTTTTCCAATGTTATTCAATTGGAATTTCTTTCAGGTCTCATATTGGGTGGCCCGTTATGGGGCTACCTTGGCGACACAAGAGGCCGACGTAGCATGCTGTTAGTGTCGCTCCTATCCTCGGCTGTACTCAGTGCTGTGAGCTCCTTGTCAGTAAACTGGATCATGCTAATGATTTTGCAGTTCATTTGCTCAATATTGTAAGTATTTAAAAAAGGTATCCCACCTTTTGGCCGAAATATGTTTGGCCGAATTTATCGTTTCCCAACTGTTTCATTTGCCAACCCGATTTTTTTCTGTTACTATGTATTTCAGGATTTATTACCATCGCGTAGAACCCTATAGGTTAGGTTAGGTTAAGTTTTATAAAAATCCTGAAATATTTTCAGTTACAGAAAAAAAAGCGGGTTGGCAAATGAAACGGTTGGGAAACGATACATTCGGCCAAACATATTTCTGCCAAAAGGCAAAGAACCATTTGAAAAGTTCATTTTGTTAATTTAAGTATTGCTGTAAGATATATATCGCCACTAGTTTTTCATGGATTATTTAAAATAGCTGCCCTAAAGGCCTTTTTTAGGAGAGAACCAATAAATGTTATTTTTATAGATTGAAAAAATCAGTCTCTAATGTTCACATTACGCGCTTGAAAATGCGGGTACTTAATTTTTTAATTAATTCTTACCAAAATTATACTATTGGTTTTTACTCAAGTAAATCTTAAAAGGTACGCGACAACCTGATCAATAACAAATAAAATAATACATCAATAAATATTACGGGACAAATCTTACATAAATTGGCCTAGTCCCAAACTAAACTCTAGGCTTGTGCTATCGGTACTGGACAACGATAAAGTTACTTATATACTTAGAGAAATGCATACTTAAATACATTAAAAAACTTCCAAGACTCTGGAACAAATACTCGCACTCATCTCACAAATATCTTCTCTTACCGGGATTTGAGCTCGGGACACTAGCTTTGGTAGCCAGCGTCACTACCAACTCGGCTAACGTGTCGTCAAGTAATAAAACAGTTGATAATTATATGTATTGATTTATCTGAGCAGAAATATTATTGTTCGTATTAAGTTTATTAAGACCGATTTTTTATGATAGATAGTCATTATCTGGTTGTAATAGGAAAAAAACACGAAAAATCGTAGTTTATAAAATAAATAAATAATCTAATGTCTGTTTACTCAATATTTAATGGTCAATGTTTGCCAGAACTGCCAGAAGTCCATATAATATCATTTCGACATTAATACTTTTGAAGACAATATGTATGCTATGCCATGAGTTTTATATTTCAGAGATATAGCTGCATTTAATATTTTTTGTCCCGAAAACATTCGGTTTGAGGTACTTTCCCCAAACCTAATGTTACTTATGTATAAACCCCACTCCTCATTGCACCTATTTATAACCAAACATATTCGGACATTTCGGACTACAAAAAACGAAATTTTGAAAAAGTTCTCTGATACCACATTTCAATGGGTTAAGCTAAATAATAATTATGTCCTTAAATAAAATGCATTTAGATGATTAAGCGTTGAAATTTGATTTTATAGTTACTGATAATCGGTCTCACAAGCAATATTGCGTCGGACATTTTAGCAAATGAACGTGACCATTATATCAAATAAAAATATTTCGCACACGGTCCTGGAATCGAGGTATAGCATGTTTAAATGTTACCACATTAAGGGGCACATAATTTTAATTTACAGATTTTTTTATATTTTATTAAATTGATATTATTTTAAACAACAACGTTAATTGCACCCCAGGGTCATCTTTCGCCGGGGAAGCTCAACTCATGCCCTTGTGTCGCACCTGCTGGTTCCTACACTAGGCTTAGCATGTCTTGTCGTACCCAATTTACTAAAACTGATTCGACTGAACTGATCCCCCGTGTGGTTGCCGGGTTAGAATAGTGCCACTCCATGTCTTCCCGTGGATGTCGTAAGAGACGGCTAAGGGAATAAAGGCGTATAGTACTGTTAGGCGATGGGCTTGCAACCTGTCACTAATACACTGGTAAACATCTTAGCCTAAGTGTGCAAAATGTGGTTACAGAATTATCAACAAGTTTTTAGAGTTATTGGTAATTCTGTAGCTCTGCCTACCCCACTCTGGGAATAAAGGCGTGAGTTTATGTATGTATGTATGTATGATTCGACGCGGAAAGTTTTTTATACAATACTAGAAGAACACGCGGTGCGCGTAGAATTAATTTCCTGCTACCCCTATTTTAAGACCTTAGGGGATGAATTTTCAAAAATTTCTTCTTAGTGCACCCTTAAGGTATCCGAAGAATATTCCCGCCTTTAAAGTCCCTAGGTATAACGGTTTTGGTTGTGCATTCCAGTCAGCCAGTCTCAGTTTCCTCTTTTATATATATATAATATATTAATAATATATATAATATATATACTTATATCTATAGATAGATTTGCTTACTAACAATTTGGTAATGTTACAGGGCGTC
Organism: Acleris laterana; assembly: GCA_963966035.1. Lineage (NCBI taxonomy): Eukaryota > Metazoa > Arthropoda > Insecta > Lepidoptera > Tortricidae > Acleris > Acleris laterana. Next base: position 6,691,367 of record OZ014448.1, on the reverse strand, counting down.
CGCAAAATATACTCTGTCAATGACGCTGTTATGTGAGTCGGTTCCTGCGGCTAAAAGAAACCTGGTGATGATGCTGGTTTCCAGCATTTTCATGCTCGCACAGTTACTAATGGCAGGTAAATACAGAACTCTATTTATTCTACCAGGTGTAATGACCACACTGTTAGGTTGAGTATCCACCAGAACTGTGCGGGGTAGCGGAGGATAAAATCTACGAATAGGAAAACTGAGCTAAGCGAGGCTAGGAATATCAAGTCTTCCTATTGGTGGATTTAATCCTCACACATCGCTCCGCTACCTCGCACAGTTAGGATTTTCACCAGATTTGCTGTGCACTTCAAACGAGGCCATTATAGCCCCACGTGACTCACGTCTTTCTAAATAATAAAAAATAAATAAGTTCAAAATTATTTATTTCCTAAAAATGTGAACACCTTATAATTCCGAATTTTCAATTCAGAAAGCTAAATGTTATACCGGAGCTATTTTAGATTAAATGCATAATTTAACTGTCATATGTAGTTAGGTTAGGTTTGATTTATAAATTATAAGCGATATCAAAAAAAAAGTTAAGCCTTTTATCAAAAAAAAGGGTTCGGAATTACCTATGACTCTTTGGAATTATGTAGTGTACCCTGTTTAGGGTCGTAACGTTAGCAGAGAATTACTTAAATAAGAACTCGCTTCGCTTATCTAACTAGTGGGTATTCTAGCTCTAGCAGCTAGTTCATGTCTCGAGCTAAACGGGAATTACGGTTTTTCTAAAGTATGCTGTGAATAGTAATATCAGTATTATCACTGTATAAGTTTCTTTGTGATTTCAGGAATAGCTATCCCTGTTACCCCCCTGCCGTTCTCCTATTATCTGTCTTCCTTGGGCATCTACTGGAACTCTTGGCGGACCCTGATGCTGGTCTACTGTTCACCGGCCCTGCTCTGCGCCTTCTGTTTATATTTTATGTCGGAGAGCCCCAAATTCGCCCTTCTGAAAGGAGATGAGCAGAAGGCCCTAGATATCCTGAGAAAAATTCACAGGATTAACAACAAGAAAGGAGCAATATTTGACGTGAGTTTTTCTTGATATACTTACATTTGGCCCGGATTTATTTATCGTTGTCCTATTATAAAATGTACTATTTATTCTTCTCCGAGCTATGAACTATATTTGACTATTTGTACAAAATTTCACATCGATTTGTTAAGGCATTGAGCCGTAGCGACGAAACCAACAAACGAACGCACAATGTTACGATAGAGGTTTGTGATAGAATACTAAAATAATGTAAACTTTTATCTTATCTGGTAACGAGTACGAGTAATATGTTAAAGAATGACTTAGGCTTATCGTATCCTTAGACGCATACGATGCAGTTCTACGCAAAGCAGAAACCTGGGGCCCTACTTTGAAGGCCGAAGTTCGAAATAAAGTTATCTCCGTACCTTTCTGCACATTTAGTCTCAAGCGACAAGTGAAGAGGATGGAGCATGAAGTTTCGAATTTAACCATCCTGAGGCCCAGACAAGATGCACTACGCTAACGATCGTTTCTTTTCGTTTAGTTTTTAAACTAATCGCGTCACTGGCATATCACGTGACATTTAGTATCACGTCATCTACCAGTAACGCGATTGGTTTAAAAACTTAACGAAGAGAAACGCTAGCTAGCGTAGTGCATCTTGTCCGTGCCCTCTCTGTCGGCACTACAACGAGCTGCAGGGCAGGCCACATACTCGTACATATCAGTGTTTCATTGTATATGCTACGTGGAACTGCGCTACCTGTTTCTCAGGATATGCTTAGCTTGACTGTTGTCTTGTTGAGTGGACTGTTGGGAAGCGCTAGTTGATTTTTGTGTAAAAGCGCCCATGCAACGTATTGAATAAACAGTGCTTATCTTTAACTCAATCGTAAAGGAGCACGCTACTTAACAAACAAATGACGTCATAATCCGTAAGCGCTGACCGCCCTTGGTCGTTTTTTATAATCTCATAAAATATTTCACGTACTGTAATTTTTTTTTAAGAAATTATTAATTTTATTTTTCTTTATTTAAAGGTATAAATATAAAACTGACTAATTTAATAAGACACACCGGGATAGGGATACCCTAGGGGTGCACAAAGAAAATATTTTTCGTAAATCTATCCCTGACGGGAATAAATGAGGTAACAACGGAAACGAATTGTACGGGTACTAAGACGCGGGTGTCACCTACTTAAAGTTTACGGCGAGACGAGGACCTAATTTTGTTAACACTCTCTATTGTATATTTTCAGGTGAAAGGCTTGCTCCCAGAGTCTGCCAACCGCGGCCAGGAGGTGTCAGTGAAAGAACAAATAGGGCCGCTCTTTAGAGCGCCGCACCTCAAGTACACCATCATACTCAGTGTTCTCTACATGTGCCAACTGTAAGTACGGGTTTTAGTTAATTGTGATGCTCTACAGCTACGAATGAAATAAAGAAAACTTTTTCTCAAACATTCTCGGAAAAGCATGCGTTAATTTCACCAAATGAAGACATGAAGTTTCTTGTTCATGGCTCCCTACATAACTTATTGGCCTTGGCCTAGGCAAAGAAGTAATGGATGAAAAACCTAAGAAAAAACATTATCGGCCGATGCTCTAACTTTTTAACCTTGCTTACTAAATAACATTAAACTGACCAAGCAAACATTATATTGGTACTGCGAACCACCACTAGCCTCGTCTACGAGTCGGCTGGCAAAACTCGTCCATAAATCCCTTACTTTACGGCCTCGGCACTAATGTACTATTGAATAGTTCAAAAACAGAAAACGCTGAATAATCTAGTTAGTAACAAAGATGATAATAAATAATCACCCCTTCGCATCATCAAATTTTGATGAATTATTGATCGAGAATGTTTGGTTCAATATTGAGTTGTCTAATGTTGAGTCGCAAATTCTAAAGTAAATTAGGTTTTACGATTATGATTTTATTCTTAATAATATTATAGAAAACAATTTTAACAAAAAAAAAACATATCAATCGCTAAAATTTTTATGTAGTACCTAAGTCCTGTAGAAATCGTGAAAAAAATATAGGACGAAAAAATTTAGAAAACCCAATGTACATATTATAGACCTTTTGATCTCTGATTTCAACCAATTTCATCTTTGAGTTATAATCTGAAACATTCTCTACTAGAACTAAAGTCATCGCTTATGTCCTATAAGTATTTCGAATTTACCCATCATTAAACTCTCAATCAATTTTGTAAACCTTTTTCTGCAGATCCGGAGCCTTCAGCGCATGGCTGCCGACCATCGCTAACCGGGTCACAACGATCCTCGATACACAATCTGATGCTTCTTTCACTCTCTGCGGGATTCTGGACGCTGATATAGATGTACCTGTTGATGTAAGAAATGTGGCAAATATACAGGGTGTTTGGTACATGGATGGACATACGTATATAGGAGATAGCTGGGACCATCTGCTACGCGGTCCGCCACAAAAAAATTGCCTGGGCCCTATAATTTTTTTTTTTTTTTAATTTTTTAATTTTTTTCGAAAATATTCCGTTTTCAAGATTTAAAACCTCAATAACTTTTTTAAAAATGATAAAAAGGGCAACAATTTTATTTTATTTCTATCTTGACTGATCGTAAAATCTTACAAATTTAATATTTGGTGCACACGATAGCTAAAAAAATAAATACGAGCCCTCAAACCTCAAAAATAGGTAAAAATAATAATTAAACGCCAACTTTGCATTGCATTTAAAAAAAAACTAAAAACGATCGACTAGTTCTAATTACTCAAAAACATCTTCAGTTAATACGCTTTCGATTGGTATACAAAAATTGCAATTTGTTTAAAAGCAGCTGGAGTTATTCGTCAACTTTAACTAAGGGGACAGTTTTTTATGAAACTACTTTTGAGGAAAGTACAAAGGAATGTACTGTACCGGGGTTGATAGGTAAGTATTTTTCTGAAAAATGTCCGTAAAAGTTGACATTACTATCTTCTTTGGACGCGAAGTACATGGTTTACGGACAGTTATCAAATTAAAAAAAAAAACATTGCGGGCATGTGTAGCGAGCCCACAATGTTGCATACAAATTTCATTATTGTTTAGTTTGTAACTTTTTAAAAAGTGAAAAGGGCCATAATAAATTGAGGGCACAAGTCTTACATTTATTCGAAACATAACTTTTTTACCTGTGTCTGTAATAGCTTGTTTTTAAAAAAAAAAAAAAAACTTGCGTTTCTCTTTGTCATAATTGGCAGTCTCTTAGTATGTCTGGCGTTGGGTAATCGACGGTCCGGATAACGCTCCTCATAAAGTCTTCTATTCGGGCTTCGCGTGCATTGGAGTTAGCTCTCCCATACGCCAACAACATGTCCGCATATTCTTCATTGGTAAATGTGGTCATTTTACCAATAACACAATAATGCAACAATAACAAAAAACTTAATAAAATGAATGGATAAGTGAAAAAACTTTTACTTTTTGCCGCCTTTTTGTTTATGACAAAGAGAAACGCAAGCTTTTTTTTTAAAAAAAAAAACCTATTACAGACACAGGGCCCAGACATTTTTTTTGTGGCGGACCGCGTAGCAGATGGTAACAGCTATCTCCTATATACGTATGTCCATCCATGTACCAAACACCCTGTATATGCTGTATGGTAATAACGGTGGTTGGGTACAATGGGTACATTTCATGGTAGAGAGGCAAATTATTATAGGTGTTCTAGAAGCCCCCTTCTAGAAACTTAAGACTGTGTTTGCTAGATAAATAAATGTCTACATTGTTATAGCCCGACGTCGTCCCGTGCGCTTTGAACACGAATGCACTCCTGATAGTGATGCTGGTCACTGTGGTGCACTCCTCCATCAACCTGTTCCTTACAATCGTAAGTGGTTCTTTTTTAAAACACAGAGATAGCAAACGAGCATACAGACAAAGTGCCTGATGGTAAATTAGTGAGCTTTGAGACGCATAGACAGTTTTAGGCGGTGGGATAGCTGCGTGATGACGAAGATGGAATGCCTTTATGATAGTTAATATATATCCAATATCCCGGCGGTTTTACTCCCACCCTAGAACACATCAATACCGACACAACTGCATGATAGCAGGTGAAAGATGTAAAGTAAATAATTGAAGCCCAACTGTACCTACCTAATGTTTGGTGTCACACCTAAACTAGCGCCTTTGTTCCCAGAGTGGGATAGGCAGAGCTACAGAATTACCTATAACTCTAAAAACTTGTTGACACACCAGCGTATTAGTGAAAGGTTGCAAGCCCATCGCCAAGCAGTACTACAGGCCTATGAATAATGATAGTGATTATTAATTTATTAGCTAGTAATGTTCGATTGCTGGGCCTCCATAATCCAAATGTTGTTTAGAGCACATTAGGCATTGACTTGTTGTCGTGCTTTGCTTACGTTTATTGCGCAAACTATGTATTTATTCAGTGTGATATTTGCAGTTTATAGTTGATAGAGCGGGTCGTCGCAACGTCGCCATCGCGATTACAGGCGTGGCAGGCGTTTGCGGGATTCTGGTTAACCTGGTCCCCAACACGCTCGGAACCACCATCCTCTTCGGGGTGTTCATCATGGGAGTCTTCTCCGTGGGCTTGTACACGACCATCGTGGTTGCGATCTTCCCTACGAATTTACGGTAAGAGTTGCAACTCTCGCAACCCACGTATAACTTTGCGGGATAAAGGCTAACATAAGTAAATTTCTGTAGCAAAAAATGGTTTTGGTCTAGAAAAATAAAATACGATAATATGTCAGAAAGTTTCAAGTTTCGTACAAAAAAATGCTTTAATTTTTATGGGTCCATAACTAATCCTCTTAAGGTGTTCCCCCACCCACAGCTCCAGTAGGGGTTTGGGAATTACTTCACAAACAAATACCGATTTATCCACAGATATTTCCTCTAAAAAAAGTGGGTAAACTTTGAATTAAATTTCGCTATTGGCCCCAGATCCTGTTTTGGAACCATAAGGTTCATGATTGGACATTTCCCCCCACTGTTCCTAAATGACCTAGAAGACTTTTATCCGGAATATTAATTTAAAACAAAAATGGTTTCAGGGCAATGGCGGTGGCGACGACGATGACAGCGGGCCGCATTGCAGGCTTCGCCAGCATACAGCTGGTCAACTTCCTGCTGTTCAACAATTTTTGCGAATTAGGATTTTATCTTTTCGCTTCTATTGTAACTTGTAAGTCTACATTTCATAATTGATTCATACATATTATAGGCACTCCTACAAATCTTCACGCAAACTAATTGTGCAAAACATTTTTATACGTTTTATGACTTTTTATAGTGAGCGAGCCGTCGATTTATTTTACTTGGCGACACGTTGGCCTAGTTGGTAGTGACCCTGACCACAAAGTTACTGGTCCCAGGTTCCCTTCCCAGTATTGGCAAATATCTATTTGATGAGCTCGAGTTTTTTTTCTGAATCTTGGATGCTTTCTATGTATTGAAGCATTTATATCTCTATATAATGCCGGCTACTCATGCTTGGTGTTTGCCGCAAACACTACAGGATGCAAGTATACGTTAGATTGAGATGGAAATACATCGTACTCACTCTAACATATAGTTGCGTCCCACTGTGTTTGTGGCAAACACCAAGCATGTGGAACCGGCATAAGTTATTAGTTATTAAGTACATATATTGTTGTCTAGTACCCATAGTATAGTCGCGGAACGAAAAGGTTTACCCTTTTTCAAATAAATTCATTTTTTTTTTTTTTTTTTTTTTTTTTAATAATAATAATAAAATTTATTGAATAAGACAGTTACAAAATCATACTTAAGTATCACAAAAAAAGTTTGTACATAGAAAAATAAAACAACAATAGTATTGATGTAGCTGGATCTTAAATTAGGATTACCCTGTGCCATAAGAACCAGCACTCTTCCAGTGACATAGTATTTGGTGAGTGTTTGGTAGAGGATACCACAAGTAAAATTGAAAAAAATTAAAACTCTAAAATTAGATTAACATAATAGTATAACAATTGTTTAAAAGAAATTAATAACCCATAAAAGGGCTTTCATATGTGTGGGTGTGTGTGTGTGTGTGTGTGTGTGTGTGTGTGTGTGTGTGTGTGTTTGTGTATGTGTGTGTGTGTGTGTATGTGCTCTTTATTTTTCTTATTTAACTCATTTAATGGGATGAAGAATAATCTCCGTCTCCTCATAGGTAAGTTTTATTAGCCAGTCGGTCACAATTCTTTTGCAATTGAATTTATTTGTTAAATGTATAGCCAGTCTATTTACTATTTGATTGTAAATGAAATGTCCCAAAAATATGTAAAATTTTTGACCAAAGGAAGTAGTACAAACAACAGTCCGTGGGACTGTAAGTCTGCGTCTGGGAGATTGAATGTGGGAACTGGTCCCGACAGTGCAAATAGTATGTTGCTTTAAGATTACCTGAAGAATAAAAAGTTGGCGTACCGTCAACACTTTACAGTTCTCATATAAGGTCTTAGTTGAGAATATAAAGGGCTTGAATGTCATCACCTTAAGAATGGCTCTTTGGGCTCGCTCTAACTTAATCAGGTGGCTCTTTGACGCTCCTCCCCAGGACAGGATGCAATATACCAAAAGGGATTGGGTTAATGCATAATATACATGTTTAAGGATTTCAGCATCTGCCACGTGCCTTAAATGCTTAAACACATATATTAGTTTGCGAACTCGCCCTGTAAGTATGTTAATGTGAGGCACAAAGGAGAGCTTTTCGTCAACTGTCACTCCTAAATATTTGATGTATGGTACATTTGATAGCTTTGGGCAATCACAGTTCGAGATTCCATCCGTCCGATGATTATGTGCTGTAATATGAAGTTGATTGATATCCTGTAATGGCTTTTTAATGAAGTAGTTTATGAATTTTGTTTTATCTACATTTAGTGATAACTTATTATTTAATAGCCAGTTTGTAACTTTATTAAATCCTAGCTGAGCGGCATTAAAAGTATTGTCCCAAGAGTCGGCGGTAAAAATTAAAGCAGTGTCATCTGCAAATGCGACTAATTTACCATTACTTAGTTCTAAATTGCACAAATCGTTCACATAGACTAAGAAAAGAGTGGGGCCGATTATACTTCCTTGGGGAACGCCATGCTCAACTAGAAGGTCTTCACTAAGATAATTCCCAATCTTTACACATTGGGTGCGATTAGTTAGGTAGCTTTTAAAAAGTTCAAGCTGGAGATCTCGGATACCTAATCTTTCCATTTTAGAAATAAGCCTGGGAATGGAAACCGTGTCAAAAGCCTTGGCCAGGTCAATAAAAATCGCAACACACTTCTGTCCTTTGTCCAAGGATTCAACAATATGATTTGTGAGATCATAAACAGCATCGCTTGTAGACTTATTATTGCGGAAACCGTACTGCCCTTTTGAAATCATATTGTTGCTTTCAAGGTATTGTTTAAGTCTATTGTTCATGATTTTCTCTAAAACCTTAGAGAGGGCAGGAAGAATTGATATAGGTCGGTAATTATTGACGCAACTTTTATCCCCAGATTTATGTATCGGATGTATCAAGGCTTTTTTCAGTATATCAGGAAATGTGCCTGAAGAAATAGCAATATTAATTAAATATGTCAAGGGAGGGACTATGATCGATTTGTACATTTTAAGAAAACTAGATGATATGCCATCAACTCCAGTAGCACAGTCTGTGCGCAATGAGTTAATCAATTGTTCCACTTCCGTCTCATCAGTTCCTAAGAAAACAAAAGATTTACAAAAAGGAGAAGTTGGTGTATCTATTTCTATTTCTATGGTGTTGTTACTTACACATGGGAACGCCAGTTTGTCTGTCAGCTTCTTGCCTACATTGACAAAGAAGTTGTTGATCTCATTGATGGAATCATTCGTAGTTGTCCTAATTTTCAGTAATTCATCAGCTGAGGAGTTTATTTTTGTTGTATGGGTAATTTCTTTTATAGCGCTCCACAGTTTTTTTGGGTTAGTTTTCGCTTTGTTTAGCTCGCTCCTTTCGTACTGTCTTTTAAGTTTTTTTAACAAATTGTTACAGAAGTTTCGATACCTTTTGTAAGTTATAGTGAGAGTTTCATTATTAGGTGTACATTTAAGTTTCTTATACATTCTGTCCCTATTCTTCATGCATCGTAATATACCTGGGGTGATCCAAGGTTTAAAGATTCGAAGGCGATGGGGCACCACATAACTTTTAGAGTTTGATTGCAAAGTTTTATAAAGCAAATTTACAAAAAAATTAAATCCTTCATTTGCCTCTGTGCAGGAGTAGATGTAAGAGAAATCTATGTTAATTAGATCCTTTTTTAGAGTAGTGTGATCAATTTTAGTTTTTGTGGTGTACGTACTGGACGATACATTTTTACTTAGAATTAGGCCGACAGCGTTATGATCAGTGACAGTGGAGTCAACAATTATAGTCGTAGCATTAAGTTTGGTTTTTAATATGACATGGTCTATGGACGATTTACCGTGAGTTATGAGAGTGTGTGCTGGCAGAAGACCGTGACTAGCAGTGAGATTAAGATATTCAATGGAATTATTATCGCTGTTGTCGGGTGTTATATCAATATTGATGTCTCCTATTATTATTAAATTGCAGCATCCAGAGCAACTACTTAAAATGTGGTCAAGAGATTTTAGAAAGGTATCCGTGTTTCTTATCGAAGGAGACCTATATAAAGCTATTATACACGTGTCATTGCCAATCTTTACTAAAATACAATTCGCATCTGGAAATTCTGGTTCTGTAACTGAAACATTCAAAATAGAGTTTTTTATGTATACAACTATTCCATCATTTTTATTAATTCTATTTTTCGTAGAGTAGTAGTTATACCCATTCATTACCGGTATGTAGGGGTTGCAATATAACCAACATTCCGTGAGTACTATAACATCTTGGCTTAAATTTAGGCTGAAAAGTAGCCCCAGCATACTAGACATATTTGCCGATATACTACGAATATTTTGGGTCAGTATTTTTAGTTTATGGTTACCATTAGAAACCATGGTATCATAATCTTCCGGTGCACATCTGAGACATTTCGCAACACTCAAATCATCAACATTATTACTTAAATCACTAACAAAATCGAATAGTACTATAAATATCAAAATTGTACGGAGTGTAAATAGATTGGCTATAAAACATTTTGAAAAGTAACTTTGAGAATAAAGAGCATGCGGAGTGATTTAGACCATAAATATAAAAAGTAGGTGTTATGTTTGTGGTGAGTTGGGTAGGTTGTAGTGTGTGAGGAAAATGAGAAAAAACTAAAAAATATCTAAGTATCAAATAACATGGATTGGATACTACTACAGCCAACATCATATAGAACGCAATATTTAGTCATATTTTGGCTTTGAGTTTATCGAGATCAGCCGTAGAGTCCATCCGAAGTAAAGGTTGATTTTCCGCCTTACGAAGGTATACGACTCCTCTAGATGTCCAGCAGTATGAGTACCCGTTGTCACGCGCGAATTCGCGCGCTTGATAGAATATTTTTTGAGTCTTGAATGTAAGGGTCTCCGAAACGAAAACTGGTTTGGCTGGGCCACTTATTTTGAGATGCCCAGTATTAAGTTTTTCTCCCTTCTTCTTTGTTTTGTTGAAATTCTTGACTTCTTGTAGTATTTTATCTTTTTTTATTACGCTATTGAACTCTACAATGATGGGGTTCGCACCGTCTTTGCTCGAATTTATTCTATAGACGTCCTTGATTTCCAAATCTTGAAGCTCAATACCCATGGCAGTTGTTAGGTTTTTGACCAGGCCACACATCTTTTCCTTGGACTCTGGTTGCTTCGCATCTTGAGGCTTTGGGATGTTGCGAATTTCCAAGCCGGTAGCTTTGTTTTTGCGTTCAAATGATTCCAGTTTATCTTCCAAAATTGTAGTCAAATGATTCCAGTTTATCTTCCAAAATTCCATTTACGAGTTGTAGGCACATGTTACCTTCTTAAGTCGGGAGCAGCACTGGATGCACTGCTAGACCTAACACCACTGCACCTACAAGTGCAAAAAGAGGCTGAACAGTGTATATACAGAATCTGCACCACGACAAGGACGAAATGGAGCTCTCAAGCACTGACCAAGCGTATGGCATCGGTGTTTGAACACAAAACCTTATGCATGCCAACTGATGACATGCATATTGAATATAACTACAAAAAACTATACTCAGTGGAGATACCCTCCAGGGACAAATGGCTGAAAGGCCAGCTGGACTACAAAGAGGGCTGCCACATTTGGTATACAGATGGTTCCAAAAAAGGGAACGATGTGGGGTGCGGCATCTACGGTGAGAGACCAAGACTCAAAGTTAGCGTCAGCATGGGTACGGAGGCCTCAATCTTCCAAGCGGAAGTCTTCGCCATCAACAAATGCGCGGAAATCAACCTTGAGAAGTACCGTAGGCACCAGCACATCTACATCAACTCGGACAGCCAAGCTGCCCTTTTGGCACTAGACGCATTGGAGATAAACTCTAAACTAGTCCAAAACTGCAAAGAAAACCTTAATGCCCTAGGAAACTCCAACAAAGTAATACTTAGATGGGTACCAGGGCACTCCAACATTGATGGAAACGAAATAGCAGATGAACTGGCTAGGAAAGGTGCTGACAACCCCCTGGTTGGCCCGGAGCCTTTTTGTGGTATCATAAAAAGGAAATCATATTCACTGCTAAACGACCTATATAAATCCAGGGCGATCGAGCTGTGGAAGTCCACGAAAGGACAAAAGCACTCGAAATCATTAATTACAGGGTTCAAAAGCAACTTCTCCAAAGAGATTCTACAACTCAAAAGAGAAAAGACTTGCGCAATGACTAGAATTCTAACTGGCCACTGCAAATTGAACAAACATCTGTTTCTAATGGGTATGAAACAAGAACCGACATGCAGGTTCTGTCAGGAAACAGAGGAGACAGCAATGCACATCCTCTGTTCTTGCGGACCACTAATGCGTAACAGAAGTATCTACCTAGGGCGACATTTTGTGGACCCACAGGAGATACAACTTCTCACGGCCCAAAGCATCTGGAAATTCTTAGACGCAACGGGCCTTTGCGGTGAACTCTAAACAAAGGGCTGTTACAAAAGATCAGCAATGGTCGAAGTGACACACAAGGCCCATCCAAACCCCCCCAATAATAATAATAATACCTTCTTAAATTAAACCGTGTAACAGGCGAGAGAAATAATATTGTACCAATAGTGGGTGTTGTTTATACGTGACCATGGCAACCGTTTTGTAACGACCAATAAAGACTATGGCCCGTATTAATGAACTCATCTTGGCTGAGATGCGCGTACCAGATACGTCAAAGTAAACGTCAAACCATAGAACACTGTCATTTTTGACACATCTCGAGACGAGCATTAGAGTTGAGATGAGTTTATTATTATTAATACGGGCCTATGTTCAGTTAACCAATAGTGGCTCTTGTTTATACGTAACCATAGCAACACTTTTGTAACGACTAATAAAGACTTGAGTTCAGTTTGAACCAATAGTAGCTGTTGTTTATACGTGACCATGGTATCTATGTATCTGCGGGCCATGAAGTTAATGTAATTTTACATTAATTATGACGGAATGTGTCATACTCGGTCGATAAGCAGATACTGATAACTTATACTGAGCAAGCAAAAACAGATCTTAAGGTGGTCAACCTTTTCATTCCGCGACTGTGTAAGCCTAGAGTTTTGTTTGGGACTTGGTCAATTTGTATAAGATTTTACCCTGACATTTATTTACTGATTTATTTACTTAAAAAGACGACTAGGCCAACAAGTTTAGCGGTTTCGTCCCACCGTATGACAGACTTTGGAGGTGAAGCAACTGCACGTATTTCCCTTCCTCCTTACACGACCATAGTGATTGTTGTAGAGAGTACTTCGTCAATTGATCTTAGACTGATACTGAATAAACTTATTTTCAGGTTCAACGATCCTGGCGGCGCTCTTGCCCGACGATCGAGTACTTCGGAAACCCAAACCGGCCAAGGAATAACTATCACTGTATCTGACTGTTTGAGGTCCTTCCTCCTATCATCGTGAGTTACAGTTACCGTACTCGCTAGCGAGTCGAATGCTCTGTCCGTTGCACTCTATTAGAATAATAATAAATAATAATAATAATCATTTATTTCAAATTAAATGAACAACAATATATAGTATAAAAAGCAAAACAGTCAAAGATCTTAGGTCTAGGAAATAAAAATTACATGATGTCTAAGCTAGGTGACAAAAAAAAAAAAAAAAAAAGAAATAAAAAAAAAAAAAAAAAATTGCAACCTGTGTTTTAGACATTAATTAAGCCTAAAATCTAAATCTAATTACAATATACCTTTAAACAGTAATACTTGCGAGGTCTACGAGTACACACTACGACTCGCTAGCGAGTACGTTAATTGTAACTCATGGTGAGGGCCTCTGTTGTTTAATGTCAGGCCTAGGACAAGTTCAGGCGACTTGGTTTTCGCTCGGTAATCACTTGTTTATCTCTATTACTTTTACAAACAGGCGATATCCAGGAGAGATGTTGCATCTGAGCTGAGACTGCATCATGCAGAGTAATAGCTGTATTTTTTATAGTGTAGGATTATTTTTAAGGATCGCTTATGTATATACTTCTATTTATTCTTGTTGTTTGTCTTATTTTATGTGTAAAGTAAAGTAAATTAAAAATACCATAAATAAGCTTGGCGTTTGATTTACGAGTGAGTAGTTACATGAAAATATTCAACCAACCTTATCTATTCCATTGGTTCCCTTTTGCCTTTCATATGTTATCGTATTTTCCACATTAAGATAGCTCTTGTTTATACTTAACAATAATGGCGACCTAGTTAAAAACAATACCATAATATGTTAAAAGTCTTATGCTTTTACTTATTGCAATATAGCGTTATCGGCCTCTGATATAAAACCCCTTGCATAAATACAAAGGGCACTTTTGAATTTTTCAAGTAAGTTTGTATGTAGGTACTTTAAATAAAAAATCAAGAAAGTTTTGTGAACGACGAAAAATAATGATTTTATAGGTATAAATAATGTAAGTCTAATGCTATAGCATAAAATTTCATTTAGTTACAGTATGTTTAAACTAGGTACTTAATTTTTTTTAAAGTGCCCGTTTTTTTTCCTTTTTCACCTCACGTTCGTTGTGCAAACAGAGTTACCAGTCATAGCCCTTAATTGTTTATACATAAGGTCGAAACCACATATTGCTTTTTAGGGTTTAATATCTAAAAGGCTTAGGGTTCTAGGGTTTTATACCCCTCCTTAGTTTCGCCGTCCTTATACTCCAATCCGTCCAATTACCCTACTTTTTAAAGATGTAAGTATCTTTTAAACCGTTACAGGTTAGAAACTACAATTGAAACAAAATTAAAGCAACCCTATAAATTTAGGGATCCAACGATTCGGTAATTACGATTGCTCTCACGATATTAAGCGTGATTTATTACGACAACCGATGCATTACGAAATTACGATCATAAAAAAGCAGTTTGTTCCCAAAGCGCTATTTTTTTCCATACACTGATAAGTCTTTAAAGATGAAAGAAAGAGAAATTAAGTTATTGTTTTACTTAAGTAATAAGTTTAATAACCTTATCGACACGTGGATCCCAATCGACATTGTTTAGTTTTATTTTTACAATATTATAATAATCATGACGATTCTTACTACGATAAATCGTACGTTATTAATCGTAATTATTATGATTACAGATGCTAAACGATGCACCGTCATAATCGTTGCATCCCTACATAAAACTAACCTAGAATATTTTTTTGTACAAGTTGTTTTACCAAAACGCTTTGGACACTATATGAATACAAAATAATAATAGAACTAAAGTAAAGATGCGATTAATACCAAAAAGTATATCAAATCAACTCCATCTGTTAAATCAAACCGGTACCAACACCTTTTGTTACAATTTCATTTGTTAAATACAGTCATTTCGATATGTTCGCAATTTGAGACTCTTCTAAATAGGCTCATCCTGACACTGAATAGTTCCCTCAAATATCAACGCAAAAATAAATCTTACAAGAAGGGTAAAACCACGGTAAAACACCCGGTACTCAGTCAGGAACCTGTAGTCGACCTCTGCTTATCATTTGTATGATTGGGAAGAGTACGAAAGATATCGTCGGCTGTAGGTTCAATTAAGGTAAGGGACAAAATACGACTTTTTAGGAGAGCCCGACAAAGTTTTTTTTCGGACTAAATAATTCATAACTTTTTTTGTAACAAACCTTTTTTGGATCTGATTTCACTTATAATCTTATATTTCAAAGCTCTATCTTTTTATCTAACGTTAGTTTAAATAATACAGTTATTTTAGAAAATAGATGTCCCTTACACCAACCTATTCCGTTAGTACTGTCCTTTACATCGAAGTTTTCTGTAGTCTCGTCTCTTACGTGAAATTGACCTCTCCTTTAGATACCACGGATTAATGAAAAAAATTAGTGTAAGGGGCTTTTTGGAGAAAAATGTACTGAAGACGTAATAGTGTAAAGGAATTTTTGAGCAAAAACGAAGAATTAGTGTTTAACGTAAAGGTATTTTGAATCTTGAAATCGTTATTGAAATTCGTTTAAAGGATGATAAATTAATTGCAAGTGTGCGTGCACATTTTGCGCGTCCCTTACATACAAAAATTTCCTTATATAAAAGAACATTTTTAGGAAAGGGAATAAAACAATTGTTCTTAATTAGATTATTTTAATCAAAAATAAATGGTAATAAGTTTTAGGTACGTATAGTAAGCAGTTTTTATCGTTTCCCGATGACTTCTATAACTACCTACTAAAACAAACAAGTGTAATCTTATTAAACTGAATTTCGTAAAAATACACTTATGACATTGTTTATTATAATTATTATATTAGGTAGAAATTATTGTTTCAACAGTAAATACTTATTTTTGAACCTTAATACTAAATTAAATGGTAACTTTTACCTTCAGCCGAAAGGCTTACTGCTAAATAATCTTTACTATCATTAGTATCAAAAATAAACATCATCCTATAAATAATTATAATCATTGAGATCAATATTTACTAAAACTAAGATCAATAATAATATTTAAAAACTGTGTTATTTTATTCACCAATTGTAGTAATTCCTGTCAGCGTCGAAGCAAACGGTTTAAATGCTTTTGTTTTTCCATTTTTATCACATAATTTCCCTAAAAATTATAAATCAATCCCGACTAACCGGCAAGTGAAAGCGCACTGACTAGAGACTTGTTTGATGCCCGTGCATAGATAGATTAGGCACTAATATCATTCTCTCTTTCGCACACATGAAGCCGTTGCGGAATAGAAAAGGACAGCATTAGTGCAAGCACGTGCTCTTCTTGCGTTGTGAATGTGTTTGTAAATAAAGGTAACAAGGATAATATTTATACTTTCTTAGCAGCAAATTGGTGTAACGGACAGCAAAGCTAATGTGATTCAAATAAAATTGGTGTAACGTCGGCATCCGTTTAAAAGTATGACAATGCAAATTGGGGTAAGGAGCAACTAATTCATTATTCATGAAAATCCATTTGATGTATAGGTGTTATTTAGTTTTTAACGTCGCAAAGGCATCAATGTAAGTCCAGTTTTATCAAGTTTTCTTTGAAAATAAACCATGTAAGGGTAAATTAGTGGTTTATGTAGACCCTTACCTTATTTAATTTTGGTAGGTGCTGGCAATTACACCAATTTCGAGTTGATATTTTAAATATTTGTTTAGATACACTATTTTTGTGCTGCTAATTTGACGAAAGACCCTAAAAAGTCATTGGGGTAAGGAACATTTTTTTAAAGCTAGAATTTTTTCATATACACCATTCGAAAGAGAAAAAAAAACTGAACAAAACTGTATACTCAACTCATTTTGCGTGTTTTGTCCCTTACCTTAATTGAACCTACAGCCGACGATATATTTTCCACTCTTCGAACTCATATAAGGTCGACGTAACGTAAGAATTAATTTTATGACCAGCTTGGATTATTTATCGCAATCAATTATCTACCAGTTTTATAATCGTATTATCGACACTTAGGGGGTATTAAACGAATATTTTTATCAACTGTTATTTTAGCGAGTGGGATGTATGCGAAAAGTATTATTTACAGTTTTATAGGACAGTCAAGCGAGCATATTAAAATTAATTAATCTCCTATATCGGACAATTATTTCCGTATTCCTATTCTGAACTTATTTGTTTAAATTGTGAAAGTAAAATATTTAAAATATGGCAGTCCAACCAGAGGACAGGAAGAGAATACCGTTTGAGACTGCTCTAGACAAAGCTGGTAAGTAATAGTTAACTAAGTTTAATATGATAAAATTTACATAATTTGTTCCTACAGTCATGGTAGATGCACAGAAACAGGTCAATGTGGACTTTTATTATTGAAAAACCATGGCACCCTGTTATATTGCCACATTTAGGTGACAAGACGTAGTACGACGAAGTACGAGTACATCTTAATTGATCATAGGCTTTCTGTGAAAACGTGGTTCTTTCTTTATGGCGCAAAGGTCTGTGGCCGTATTTTATGAGTAAGTAAAAGTAGATATGAAACCGTAGCTTTAAGACACGTGAGTCAACACTGACTCAATCATAGCTGTAAAATGATGAAGCGAAAGTAAATAAAACATTCGTGATGGCTGACACAACAAAAATGGCTGGGTGTTTAACCAGTTCTTATTACAAAATCACTTTTCTCCTTAATGATGGAAATGCAATTTTTACCGCACTATTTAGATATGGAAATCCTTACTCCGCGAACAGGTGAGATAAAAACCATTTTTACGGTTCTACTTGATTTCATTGCAGGTTTCGGACTGTACAGCTACTTAAACACAGGTCTCTCCGGGCTGGTTATTCTGGCGATGGCATGTATAGTGTACGGCGCCACCTTCGTCGTGCCAGCCAGCGCTTGTGAGCTGCAGACCACTAGCGCGCAGCAGGGATTTCTGGTATCAGCACCAGTTGTAGGTCAGTATGAGCTCGGAGAACCAAATAGCAACCAAGCCTTTTACTATGGGTAATAGACAATGATTACTTATAGGGAAAAAAGATACTTAAATATATGGAAAACGTCCAAGACACAGGAACAAATACGTACGCTCATCATTCAAATATTCGCCCTTACCTACGCCTTTTCGAACCCGGGACCAATAGCTTCGTAACTATAGGGTCATTACCAACTAGGCTGAACGTATGTATATTCATCAGTCACGGTAATAAAATTACCAATTGACCTTGATAGCGTTGAAATAGAATCGAAAAGTGACGAACCTTTTCTTAACGTGACTATACCTATGTATGTAGTACGTCTGTTCCTCTGTGGAGGTTACGAGTATTTGGACAATCGCGAAGTCATTAGATTCGTTTTAGAGCCTAGAACTGGGTTTTAACTGGATGTTTTAATTTTGAAAATGTCTATGATAGCGATTTTAAAAATATGCATACATACATACACACCTTCATTCCCAGAGTGGGGTAGGCTGAGCTAAGAATTACCAACCTGTTGTTAATTCTATGACCACATTTTGCACAAACAGGCTAAGATGTTAATCAGGGTATATTACTTAGTGATAGGTTGCAAGCGCATCGCCTATCAACACTACAAGCCTTTATTCCCTTTGTCACCTCTTACGACTTTCACGGGATGACATGCAGTGGTACTATTCTAAGCCGCTAACCACACCACAGCATGTGCTGTTTGGTTAAATCAGTTTCTGTTAATAAAATTCATTTTTAGGACAAGATTTTGTTGCCGACTGTACTTTTTTTTCACAGTCATCATGTACTTGTCGAGATAATTCTAACAATTCCCTTACGCGACGGGTTTATTTTGTGTAATTTAGGAGCTCATTTGGCCACCCTGAGTCTCCATCATCACTACTATACTACTATACTATATTATTGTACTGTGTATGTAAAGGCGTATGCAAATTTTCAGCATCATCAGGGAACGGTAAGTGAGTCAAATTTAACTTGCAAGATTTGACCCATACATACATACATACATTGCAAGTTAAATAAAAGCTTGTAAAATATATGACAAGATATTAATATATGACGATGACAGTATTAAAACTTGCAGTAGGGTTGTTGAAACGTGCTTCTGTCAGACTCGTTACCTCGTTCCTTTGACAAAGGGTTTATAAGGAATGTCTGACTTTATGATTATCCGTCAGGGCTCATCTTGGGCGGGCCGTTCTGGGGCGTTCTTGGAGACAAAAAGGGGCGTCGCAGCACGCTTATCGTTTCCGCTCTCGCTGCGGCCGTCGTCAACGCTGTGAGTGCCATATCGGTCAACTGGTTCATGATGATGATTCTGCAGTTTATAGCCTCACTCATGTAAGTATTAACCAAAAATATACAGCCTTAAGCTTTAATATAAAAGAAAGGTTAATTTAGGTTTCACTTCAACATGTTGTAAAATAAAGAGAACGAACGCTCGCAAACGTAAATGACTTTTATGGTAAGGGCAAATAGGGTAGGTCACATTTTAAATATATCAAACACAGTCATGTAGCATTTTTTAGCTTCTGGTTATTTTAGAAAGATCTCATTAACATTCAGTTTATGTCGATGACGTAATTTTCAATTATCTATTTCTGAGCCTTCTCTTTAACATACGTCTAATACAGCACGACGCCTACATAGAAAACAAACAAAAATGAATATAGTTAAAAATATCATAGAAGGAAGAAGAGTCTAGGGAAGACCCAGGAAAAATTACTTTGAGCAAGTAAAAGAGAAGGCTATGACCCTGACGTACCAGAAAGTCAAGTAGTAGATAGGAGACCTGTTCTGGTGGCGATTTCTCCACCGATAAGAACTTGTCTCTTAAAGAGAAAGAGATGTTCTAATATGTAGATATGTTAACATGTTTTAGATACATGTATTTGAATTCGATTACGTTAAATGCTTCTACAGATAATAACAGATGTTATGTTGCAGGAGTGCCGCACAGTTCACAATGGCAATGACACTGCTGAGCGAGTGCGTCCCGATGGCGAGGCGAAACCTGGTGGTGCTGCTGGTGTCCAGCATATTCATGCTCTACCAAGGTTTTATGTCAGGTAATGTAACAATATACAGAAAACTCATACGTGCCAATTAACTTTAATGTACACGGTGTGTAAATGGATAAGTGTAGTAAAAATGAAAGGGCACGCGGTGGATGCGAAAAGCACAAGACCGGTCTGAGTGGAGAGCCTTGGGGGAGTCCAGCAGTGGACGTCTTTCGGCTGACATGATGATCATGATGAGTAAAAATAAAACAAAATGACTACTTTTGAATTATTTAGAAACGAATAACGAGAAAAGCGTTGTAGGTTTTTAGGTAGTACCTAAGGTTTAGGTAAAAAAGTTAAGTTTTGTTATTTCAGTGCTGGCTATTCCTATTATACCACTGAGTTTCTCCTACTACCTACCTGCTCTGGACATCTACTGGAACTCGTGGCGAACCCTTGTAGTGGTACTTTCGATCCCGAGTTTGATCTGCGCCTGCTGTTTATACTTCATGCAGGAGAGTCCAAAGTTCGCTCTTTTGAATGGAGACGAGCTACAGGCGTTGGAGATTCTGAGAACTATTCACAGAGTTAACCACAGAAATGGGACTATCTTGGATGTAAGATACAACACCGCTCTTTATCTTTGCTTCGCGCATTATTGTGGTACATTTATCTTCCTGCTTCTTCTAATTGTTCTACTTTCTACACTTTTTAGGTCGAAGGCTTGCTTCCAGAGACTGCAGGCGACACAATTGCAATCAAAGTAAAGGACAAATTGCTACAGCTGTTCAGAGCACCGCTTCTTAAATACACCATCATCATGAGTGTTCTCTTCATGTTTCAACTGTTGAGTATTGTTTTCTCCAAGTATAGCCATCAAAGGAGGTCTCTATAACATCGATACAATGAACTCTCTGCCAGAGATATAATAGGCTAATGATGAAGACTATTCCTTCCTTATGTATCACTTTTATGTGCGGCAGATAAATCATTAAAACGAATAAAAAATTCCAGCAAGTGAAACCACGACACAAAGTTAGTCGAGTATTCCCACACTTCACAACAAACTATCATAGGCGTGTCACTTCTTTATGTGCATGTAATCGTATTAATATAAATGTTAAATTGAGTTAGTTCATTTGTCGATTCGTTACAAATTCTTGGCTAAACTGCAAAAACAATTTTAATGTTTGGGATACAGATAACTTCAGTCCCAGAGAAGTAGATGAAAAATAGAGTTCCTTCGAGCTAAAACTATTAAATGAATAAACGTAGAAACACGGACAGTCTATATAAAATCGAGTGGTACTTATATATTCATTTTTCCAGGTCCGGATCCTTTGCCGCGTGGCTGCCCACCATTGCCAACCGCGTCATCAGGATGTACGAGACGGGAGAGGTGGCTTCCCTCACGCTGTGCGGCATCATGGACTCTGATATAGAATTGCCCGTCGATGTGAGACAAAAGTTTTCTTTTATTTGTATCTTCAGTACCTCAAAAAAAATAGCTCTTTTACCTATACTGCCTTGTCTTGTCTTGGTAGTAAAGTTCAAGCTGTACATAGTCGTAAAATGACAAGTGATTTCTTTAAAAACTTTTATGATGACAATATTTTTATTGGCCGACTGATACTCGTAAATAAGTATAATTTAAGACATTTTTCTAATTATTTTCGATATTTTTTTCTGTTTGTTACTGTTGTACATTTTTATTTCAATAATCCTAATACAAAGTTGTAAGACCTTAGTTACGTAATACTTGATAAGTATTTATTTTTTATCGACACTTTATGTAGATGTTATTATATTGTTGCAGCCAAACGCCGTCCCGTGCGCTCTGAACACGACGTCACTCCTGATGGTGCTGCTGGTCGGCGTTTTGCAGTCCGTCATAAATGCATTGATTTCTGTTGTAAGTTATACTAACGCATTTTCGTTAAATCAATTGTTTCATGTTAAAGCACAAGAGATGTAGGGAAATTTAGATGTAACCCATATTTTATTGAATTGCACTTCATCGATCGTATCATTTCGTCCAATTTCATTTCGTCGGAGGCGGATATCTTAAACATTAATTACATTGGTTAGGTTATATAAGATTTAAAATTAACTCATGCAACCAGAATTATCTTTAAATTAGGTACATGAAAATTTTGCGTAGTGATTCGTTGAAAGGTGTTTCGATTAAATAACAGGTAAGAACTTTAAGATCTAGGCCTCGGGCCCTGGACCCATTCCATCAACACTAATAATGAAAATTAGAATGCTATTCGAATTAAAGAAGGCGGCAATTGCTTCACTAGCTGTGCTTAAAAATAGGCAGGTTTACTTCTTGTGAACTTTAAAGAAAACCAGGAAAATAGAGGCTCATATACCTGTGCTGTGATCTTCTGCATGCGGAAAGAAGCGAGACAGGGTTCAAGGCCCTATGTTGCCACTAGTAAGCCTTGTCAAAAGAGG
The DNA here is from genome assembly GCA_963966035.1 of Acleris laterana. NCBI lineage: Eukaryota > Metazoa > Arthropoda > Insecta > Lepidoptera > Tortricidae > Acleris > Acleris laterana. Next base: position 6,668,830 of record OZ014448.1, on the reverse strand, counting down.
GGAGCCCATTCCGAAAAGCTGACAAAGGATAATTGGCCGTTAGAGCCATTCCCAGTTTTTGAAGTTAGCCGTTATAGTGCTACATAACAGAAGATTTGATCATCACAGCCAATCCTCTTCAAAAACCATTGCAGATATCTGGGTTCTACGTAACTTTGTCCAATTTCTTCCAGGTGGTAGTTGAACGGCTGGGTCGTCGTAACACGATCATGGTGGTGGTCGCCGTAGTAGGACTGTGTGGGATCCTGGTCAACCTGGTCCCTAACCCGATTGGAACCTCGGTACTGTTTGGGGTCTTCCTCATGGGCATCACCGTTCTTGGCTTGTATACCACTCTGACCGTTGCATTGTTTCCAACACATTTAAGGTACATTATTATCTTTAACATGTATTTTTTACTCATTTGCAAATCTCTGTTAAATTCTATTAAAAAGTGATTTTACATTGCCAAGCGAGAAACCTGACTCTCTTTAGTTAGTTTTTGAGAGGATTACCTATCATTTTATCTATTTTCACTATATTGATTGTATTATTTCGTTAAACTTCATTTCATTGAACGCTATTTTCTCCTGAAACCATGATGTTATTATTAGGATATCTTAAACATTAAGTTAGTAAGTAGGTTAAGTTACAATCGTAACTACCAAACTTAACTCATGCGGCGAGAAATGCCTTTCAATTAAAAGTAAATTCTGCGAAATGATCCTTATGTTCGTTGAAAGGGGTTTCAATAAAATAATATGCACCTCACTGCCCTTTCAAAAGAATAGCGATAAACCTGTTGTGGGCAAAATTAAGTTTATGGTATCGTTTTAGTTTCCTGCGGTACCCTCCCTCACCCCCTTCCTGCCCCTTCTACGTCCCGCAGAATACTAAAGCTCACCCAAAATTGTGTTACAGGGCAACGGCAGTCGCAATAACAATGACGGCAGGCCGCATCACGACCTTCACCGTGATACAACTCGTGAGGCTGCTGCTGGATAACAATTGCGAATTAGGGTTCTACCTTTTTGCCGGTATTTTTACCTGTAAGTAACATTCTTTCAATAACTAAGTAAGGCGACTTTCCTTCATGTGGCATTCAACCTATCCAAACTAAGTCACCTTCTGTAGTTAAACCTAATTGATGAGCACGTATTTACATCATTTATCTACATATTTTACATATTAAAAAAATCGTGAAGCTTAAAAAAAATCCATACAAAATGCTATACTAGGTGACACTTAAGACCTAATACAAAATGTCATTTCCCGAATCTACTCATGATTACAATCAACTATTAATATGGGACCAACTTCGAAAACGTAAACACAAAATCGAGGTCTCCATACAAATTGTGAAACCAGCTGATTGCTTTTAGTATGGGAGATAAAAAAATTATTCCGATTTCGATATTACTCCCTTAGTAAAAGTTGATCGTACTGATGAGTAGATCTAGAAAATAAAATGTTGTATTACGTCTAAGGTGTCACCCTGTATAATGTTTCTCTCCTCTTTAACCTTGTTCACCTAGAATTTGTTGTAGATATTAAAAACTTGGGTGGTGGGATGAAGGTCTGTCCGTTTTCCACCTGGGAAGAAACAAATAAACAATAAAATAAACGACAACGCACAGACCTAGTTTTTCATAAAAACTACAAAATATTCAAAAACGTAAAAATCGGAATTGATGTAAGGGGCTGAGAAACGTTATGGCCCAGGGGGGTTATTATGACGTATCTGTGTATCATTTTACGCTGAGAGAAAAGGACAGAGTTATTTAACTGCTATAGCTCCATCCTTTACGCTCACCGTAAAACGAACGTGGCAAATGGCATTTTTTGACAGCTACGCGATTGTCAGTCAGCAGTCCTCTTAAATTCATTTCATTTCATTTCATTTTTAGCATAATATAACTAGACCAACCATAACATTGCTTCTTAATTGTAATGTTGGGCTGTCGGGCCTCACGATTTAAAAATAATCTCAGCGTATTATTGTTTTCAGCGTCAGTGATTGTCGCCTCGTTCCTGCCTGACGATCGAAAGGGTCTGAAATCTCAAACTTTAAAAAAACAACAGTTGTAACCTAAATTTTTAATTACTTATAAATCATGAACTTTGTATACTTACTTATTTATTTATGTTTATCGGTTTCTAGTACTTACGCATAGTATAGTCAGTAGCAGAAGTAGGTAGGTGGAACTATTTATACCTAAACTTTTAATTGTGTTTAGTAAAATGATAACTACTATTGTCAAGCCGTAAAATAATGATATCATAATATTCACTAAGTGAATGCATTGAACAAATAACGAATTAAAACGGTAAAGTGCGTGGCCCAAAAAGTTATAAAGTTATACTGGCTAATTTTACATAAGTTGTAGAACTGGAACTATATTGATTATTTTCGAAAATCGCTACCTTAGCATCTTGAGAAGGCCCCTAGTAAGATAGATAATGACTCTTATTTTACTGATTAGGTAGGTAGGCGGTTACATTAATCAATTATTTTATTTATGTGAATTTTCGTCATTTAGTGCCGAAGATAAACAGTTCATATTATCTAGTTATCATATCTCGAAAGATAATCTTATAATTTGACTTTATAATCTACTTACATATAAAAATCATCAGAAAACTATTTACTTCTAGGAAAAAATATGCGTAACGCCACTGAGGCCGACCCAACCGTCGTGGGAAATTTTGTCTGTATATCTGCCACATAGTTAGTAACTATTACGTAGGAGTAAGTCCGCTCCCGTTACTTCACGTAACTATGTAAGTAAATAACTCAGACCGTTTTTTTTGTTTTTCTACTTTCTATCGACTGGCAATATGTGTAGTCGACATTTATAAGCGGTGACGCGATATGTCATCAACTTACGTCATTTCTATACATTTTTTCGATTTTCAAAGATCGCTCACTTAGCGTTGAGCATCTTGACTAAGCCCTTTGACATGGGTGGTGGTTCTCACATGCCTGGCGAGAATCAGGCCATAAACCCCTGATGTTCTCTGAAAAAGTTCAAGCCAGAGAAGACAGATAGGCAAATTATAGAAGATGATGCAACTTATTTTCTAGAGAATTATGAAAACAAGATCCAGATTAAGACAAGATTCTAAAAATATTTTGTGACGCATACGATTGATAGGAACGTAAAAACCTGATAGGCTTCTTCGAAGTTATGATGTTCTTCGAGCTCAACGCAAGCGAAGTCACGGGCTTAGCACAAGTTATCATTAAATGTGTATCTGATATGATAACAATCAATCACAGCCGCAGTCCAATTAAACAAACCGGACGAATGACAATTTCTACATTTAATTAACGTAGATTTTTAAGTGTGCGAAATTTGACCTGATTATATTTTGTTATTAATCAAAGTGTTAAAAATGGACAAAACATCCAGCGATGACCGAAACATTACTTTCGAGGAGGCTCTGGATAAAACAGGTAAACTTTGTTATGCTTTTGTACATTATGGCCCTTATTCTGCTGTTGCTTAGGCCATCTGGTTATGATATCGTAATCACACTGTTAATGTTATAACAGATCTTGCTCTCCACTGAATTCTAGCTGTCATAACGTCAACATCATGATTAGGATATCGAATCAACACACTGTGAAATTTACAGGTTCTTGGCCTCTATTCTACTCGGTAAAACCTAATTGCTTTTGACAATACAAATACTTAACAAGTTCCCTATGAACAACATATTATGATTCATAAACGCAGTTTTGTCCCTGGCCTTGATAGGTTCATACAAATGAGATCAAATTTGGATTTAACTTTACATATATAAGTAAGCATTGGACTTACGACGATGAAATGCACTAGGTATTGTATGGAGACAGGAAACCTGTCAATAGTCAATCATCTACTATTATTCTTTCAATGTAGGATGATCCCTGAGACTGTCTTCTTTCGTAAACTCAAACACTTACCTACTTTACTTCTATCTCTTACACTGACGTAATTTTTACAATCAACATTTCCACCACATATGCCGGCGTCTTCTAGGGTTCGGGCTGTACAACTACCTGAACACGTTACTGTCGGGTCTGGTTATCATCGCCAGCGCGTGCGTGGTTTACGGCGGCACCATCATCGCGCCCGCCAGCGCCTGCGAACTGGAGACCACGAGCGCCCAGCAGGGTCTCATCGTCGCTATTCCCACCATCGGTGAGCGTTTGACAATTTGTGGTCTACATAATTCCGAAGAGTAAAAACTCCGAATGCAATGTTTTGATAGAACACTTTTTTTGGTATCATTTATAAATTAAACCTAACCTAACCTACGTACAGCATTTAGATAACTCATCTACTCGTATTCTTAAAAAGCTGTAGGTGCTGGAAAATTGAAAAATCGGGCTAATGAATACTCGGAAAAAAACTGAATTTGAAGGTGTTCACGACGATTTGATATCGCGTGCTGTACGTATTGTCGTTCCAGGTTTATGAGGCGTCTCATCTTGATCCTAAAGATTGATGCCTGATTGGCAACACATTCACTTTCTTATGAAAACGATGAAAGAGTTATGTACTTAGACGAGATCATCGTTATCTTATTAGTTCGATACTTACACTCTTGTGTAAGTATTTGATGGGTTGAACCACCAAATGGTTCGTTATAGGTATCATCATCGTTTGCCAACGAATATAGTTACCAGCAATGATATAATTATCCAACATTGGGCGCAAAAATATCTGTCACGTGTTTATTACTAGAGCTAGTATAAGAGCGAGTCAGACATTTTTGCGCCCAATGTTGTACAATATATTACTGCAGGTGACTGTACCTACCTAAGATTGTGGTACTCAAGTAGCCAAATACACGATTTTTTATTTAAAAATCAACTATATCGCGTCTGTATACATATAAAACAGAGCACGTCATAGAATACTGGAATGGCATGGCATTTTGTCTACAACCTAGCCCAATATAATTTTACAGGTACCATCCTGGCGGGGCCAGTATGGGGCTATTTGGGGGACACCCGAGGGCGCCGTAATATGCTGATGCTGTCCCTCTTGTCCTCGGCTGCCGTCAACGCGCTGGCCAGCCTCTCCGTGCACTGGGTGATGCTTGTGGTGCTGCAGTTTGTTGCCACGATGTTGTAAGTTATTTAATTAAAATCAGTCCAATGATGGCAGAATCCTTCCGAAAAGGGTTCTGCCTTATCTAATTATTATATTACGGTGTATAGGTAAGACAACCGGTGAAATTACTAGCATGCATTTCATCTTTGTTCTCAGCGTTGGCATTGCAATAACAGTCTTGCAATTGCAATTGTATAATTATGAGACTAAGAGTTCACTTACCATCAGGTATCTAGCCTGTACATATACACGCGTTTGCGTTTTCCGTGCAAGAGTCATGGTAAAAGCACCATCTTGAGCCTCTGGATCCGCCACTTCTATTGATAACTATAGTCTGTGAATTGGGAGCGTATCATAATTTATAAAGTTCAAAATACATAATAGGTCATAATACATAATGGTTCATAATATATAATGGTTTTATTTCAGAAGCTGTAAACTTTTGGATTATTTAGGTAAAAGGTCATTGTATAGAACCTTTAGGTTAGGTTAGGTATATTTTATAACAACCCCGAAAATTTTACGGTTTCAGAAAAAACACCATTATACATATTATTTATTTTGATCTTTATACATTATGATACGTACCTACCCTTTGAATTGCTAGTCAGAAGGCAGTACGAGTAGGAAGTTTAATGACTGATTGGTCTGTGATTTCAAAAGATTTGTTATATTATACCTAGTACACCAAAAGTAGTACTCATAATATATCGAAAGACGATTAAACAATGGACAATTTATTATATAGGTAACACAAAGTAGCGTAGCTTATTGCCTAAAGCACTCGTAATCGCAATCTTTATCATTTTGTAAGTCCAAAGGCGAGTCTGAGTTCAAAATGAAAACAATTGTTCCAGTTTGCAGTCGATCAGTTTGTGCGTTAAGGGACAGGCCAGCGGGTCGCCTTCCTGCCTGATGGCGAGACGATCTATTTATGTACTTAGAAGGGTGGGGAGTGACAGTATGCGCAATGCAGAGAACAGGGTTTTGTAACGCGCCTCGGCAAAGGCCAGTATCCAGCAGTGGACTACTGTGGACTGAGATGATGAAGATTAACGAATACAAATACAAATTTAAATTTGCTCTATTGGCATTTTGTTAATGGGTCCTAATTTTATGAATTTCAGATCCACAGGAAAGTATACCCTTGCAATGACGCTACTTAGTGAAAGCGTCCCGATGGGAAAGCGGAACCTGGTGGTGCTGCTAGTTTCCAGCATATTTATGCTGTCACAGGGAGTCATGGCAGGTAGGGGTTTTAAACAGGGAGGTTCCTTAACAAGGTAATTCTCATGAAGCTTCAAACGTTTTTATAAAAAAGATAAAAGATATAAAAAAAGACATTTATTCAGTAAGTAGGCCGTACGGGAACTTTGACACGTTAAGTATCTACCAGCGCTTCCCAAGAGGAGACACTGTTGAGAAGAAACGCCGCAAGAAACTCAGCAGTCAGTCATTAAATATATTACAATGGTACTACTTAATCCAGCATTATATAAAGCAATAAATACTAAATTCAATATAATATCAAATAACATGCGTAGATCAGCAGAAAAACATGCCAAAAATATTACGTGAGATAAAGGAAGAAAAATAAGAAAAAAAAAACTAAAGCCTACCTACTTACATTTGTTTACTTATAACAAGGTGCAAGATGACCACATAAAAGTTTCGATACGTTTTCCTACATCAACGGTGTCCCCTAGATAAGATAAAGCTTTTGCAATTGATCAAATTATTATTGACTATGTTTCCGGTTTAGACCATGCATTTTTGTCTGTTAGATGGTCATCGACCCTGTAATACGCTATTAGACATTAACGACTTTTTCAAGTAATTTCTAAGTGCTGGAAAGGGTAACTTTAAAACTACATCAGGTAATTTATCATAGAAATGAATGCATTGACCACCAAATGATTTATAAACTTTACGGACGCGGAATTTTATTCCACAACCATTCCATTCTAGTGGTGGTAGGATCCTGTGCAGTGTCCGCTGGGATCGCTACCACCATTATAGTGCTTTAACCTAGCGCCAAGCAGCGGTACTCGCGTCGTGTTGCGGTATGGTGTTAAGACAACCGGTGATATTACTAACTAGTACAGAGGCATTGAGTCATCTTATCCTCAGAGTCGGCAACCTATGATTGTAGTTTTGTATAAAGTGGTATAACATAAGATAAACTTACGCCTCTATTCCATTACGTTTTTACCCTAGATACTTATACGTAAAAAATACTTTACTTGTTTCTCTTTTAAACTTGCGAATGAAAAATCAACACTCAAGAAAGCACCCAATTGTCTTAACTGACTTTGAGCGCGGTCCTTATTTAATAAATGTTCAATAATGAGAGGTATGTTTATAGTAAGCACGCTTTCAATAAAAAACTGTCTCTACTATTTCAGTGTTAGCTATGCCAATCATACCTCTCACGTTCTCCTACCACATGCCTGCCTTGGGGATCTACTGGAACTCCTGGCGGACCCTGCTGGTGATCTACTCTCTGCCATGCATAATCAGCGCGGTCTGCCTCTTCTTCATGCAGGAGAGCCCCAAGTTTGTCCTGATGAAGGGAGATGAACAGAGGGCTTTGGAGATATTAACTACGATACACAGGGTTAATAATGGAAAGAAAGCTGTATTTAAGGTACTTAACTTATTATACATTTTTAAAGCTCTAAAAGTATACTCAAAGAAATAAACATACGAAAAACTTTCAAACGAATTGATGCACAGATACCTATGTGTTTTCCACGCAGTAACTCCAAGAATTTTATATCCTGCCACTGATGACCTCATTTTAAAAGAATGAAATCATTTTGTGGTATCTGTTTTTTCTACGAAGACATGTCAGTATTATAGAGTTTATTTAAATATTTTTTTTACTAATACGTAACTACGAATTTACGTAAAATTGAATTTTTTCGCGGGTGTAAAACCAGCACTATAATGCTCATAAATATTTTCAAAATATTTATTTATTAATTAATATTTAGGTAGGTACTGTATAAATTGTTCGAATGCTTCCAGGTCCCAAGTATCGTTCCAGAGATCAAAAATAGCGTTGACACGAACTCAAAAAGCCAAATAGCATCACTTTTTAAGGCGCCGCATCTCAAATATATCATGATTCTCAGTACATTGTACCTTTTCCAATTGTAAGTGCTCATTTCAAATAAAGCTATTTATTGTACTTATAGGTAGACATATTTAGTAGCCTTATAGGGTAAAGTCACCAGTGGTCAGACAGAGACCTGTAGTCGCCCTCTGTCTATACTTTGTATGAGTGGGAAGAGTACAAAATTTACATTTTCCACTCTTTACACTCATACAAGGTCGACTACTGGTCTCTGGCTGACCACTGGTGACTTTACCCAAGCCATAGTTTTTTGCGCATATACTTATGTTTCACTTCTTTCCCAGGACCGGTTCCTTCACAGCCTGGCTACCCACGGTAGCTAACCTGGTAATTCGCTTGTATCAAACAGGCGAAGTGCAGAGCATGACTCTTTGTGGCATCCTCAACTCTGGTATTGAACTGCCAGTTGATGTAAGGATTTTAACTACCACTTATCTGCTAACATTTTACGCAGACCACCATTTATCTGCTGACATAATCGTAATAACTTTCTAGAGCTATTTCTAAATTTCACTTTATTATTTATAGCCAGATGCTACGCCGTGCGCCCTGAACGTGGAATCTCTGCTAGTAGTGTTAACTGTAGGAGTCGCACAGTGTCTGATTAATGGGACACTTACTTTGGTAAGTATATTTTTGTTTGTATGATAATGGTATCTGTTTCAATAAAGCCTTCATTTAATCTGTATTTATATCGGTAGCAATTATTTATAGGTACCGTAAACCGGGGTTACTTTGATCATATTCAAAGATTAACACGAGTTTTTATACAAAGTAAAGGAAGCGCTTGTCTAGCAATCGATGAATATCGGCTGAAATGATGGTGATGACGATAACTACAAGAATCTAACTAGTTACACATCAAATCGTTGCAGCGTTATATCCTCTGATTTTACAATTATGTTTATTTTGAAAGTCACTGTTTAAAATGATCACTATTATCTTCCAGTTGGTGGTGGATCGCTTCGGCCGACGCAACACGGCCATTTCTGTGATCACCGTGGTGGGTCTCAGTGGGCTGCTGGTGAACGCTGCGCCCAACATCATCGCCACCTCGTTATTATTCATCATCTTCCAAATGGGACTCATCGTGATGGGGATGTACACCGCCATCACTGTGGCGCTCTTCCCGACGCGCTTGCGGTGAGGTTGATTATTATATTCATGCTTTTCTAGCTTGTTTATTTTGTTTTATTGAATTAGTCGTTTTCTGGAGACACAATATCGGTATCCTGGATTAAACATTTAATTCAATTCAATTCAATTCAATTTATTCATTGTTTTTGTGGGTTTACAAGGGAACAGGCAGGCGGTTACATTTCCTAAAACTTACATTTCTTATCTCTTTTTTTCAGAGCGTCGGCAGTGGCAGTTACCATGACGATTGGTCGCCTCAAGACCTTCGCTAGCATTCAGATTATAAATTACTTACTCTTCACAGACTGCGAACTCGGTTTCTACCTCTTCTCAGCTATATTCTTGTGTAAGTAACTTGATCGTCAAATGACACTTGGAATTAAGGTAATTCTAAATAAAAATTTAGAAGAATCTAGGCTGAAGATCCTCACATGAGTTGGTTTCTGGACCGAATAACGTTTAACTTGTCCACTTACCGACAATGACCACAGGCGGAATACCACATTCGAAACTAAATGGCATCGGTTAATCTGGCCCGAGGTGAAGCCAGAGAGATGGAAATGCACTCAAATACTGTTCTTTACTAAAAAAATATTCACTAAGTTTCTAAGATTAATTAATTATTTCAGCATCGGCAGTAATAGCGTTTTTCCTGCCCGACGACAGAACGCTGAAGAAGGCTGATGACATCATAAAGACTAATCTAGAACTGGATTCAAAACAGCAAGTCCAAAGACTGTGATATCTTTAGTTGTTATCTAACGACTCAGTCAGTTAATGGCGATAAGTCGTGCCTTAGTGATTATTTTTCATAAATAAATTTGAAAAAGAAACGAGTTGACTGTCTCTAAAATGTTTCTGAGTACCGTGGTAAGACTGGTTATCATTATCATATAATAGTGCATATAGCATTTGTCGTTTATTTATTATCATATTTAGATTAAAATAGTCCAAATCTGAAATGGTACCTTCTTTCCATCTGTCCCTTGATTGATCAGTATTTACTCATGCTTTTAATGTCAAAAAGTATTTGATGGATGGCTTCGTTTGCCCGGTAGAACCAATCGCTTTGAAGTAGGTAGCATGGAAACAGATAAAGTTTCCTTTTTATCCCAGACAGAACATTCAAAATATAAGTTATGGTTAAAAAAGTGAAGCCTGTGTTCTGGGACAATTAACACTAAGGGCACTAAGACTATTAATAAGTAGAGGACGCCCGCGACTTCGCACGCGTACGCGCACTCTTGGACCTCATAAGGAACCTACGTGTCAAATTTGGAATCTGTGTACCCAGTGGTTTGGGATATGCGTCGTTATGTCGGGCAGTTTCTTATTTTATATATTTAGAGTAGAAGACGCCCGTGACTTCGTACGTGTGTACAATTAGTTTTCCGTCACTCCCCCTATTTTAACCCCATAGGGGATAAATTTCCAAAATTGCTTTTTTAGTGGATCCCTAGGCCTGATGAGGAACCTACGTGCCAAATTTGGAATCTCTAGACGTAGCGGTTTGAGCTGTGCGTTTATATATAAATGTCCGCCTTTTATATAAATATATAGATGAACAGGTTTTTTTAGGAAGAAAACCCGTTCTTTCCCATTTTTGTCATAGTGTGACTAGACGTGTAGATAAAACTAGATTAATTTAAGCTTTCAATATCAATTCATTATTATCGATTAGATAAATTATATTAGATTATTTATTGCTCAGTATAAAAATAGCTTACAAATTGCACATGAGATTTTACAGCAAGGTCGTCACAGCATATCAGTAAAAAAGGTTATGCGTATTGGCTAAGGCCCCAGAACAGAAAACGAACCTACTCTTTTCTTAACTTAAAGGCCAGCAGAGCACGTGCGATTCCTCTGGTGTTGCGGGTCTGGGGTTGCTGGACAGATTGCTTACAAAGTGTTGTACTCTTCAAGCTAAAGTAATTCTGAACAACCATTGAAAATGAGAAGACCATCTTACGTGGACGAAGTGCTTTAAATAAGTAGTTACCCACGCGGCGACGATTCTGTACTGCCCACTCACGTCTCTTAAACGAACGGGAAGATGGTTTCCTTATCATTATCATTTTATCACTTGTTTTTCTTTCACCAATCCAAATTACGAAGGTGGTATGAGATATGAATTCATCTCGTTTAGTAATAAATAAAAAGTGTAGACGGAATATGGTCAGGCCTTCCACAAGGTGCACACGACACGACCCATCATGGAAGGTACTTTTGGAGAAACCCTATGTCCAGTAGTAGACGTGATTCGGTTACAGAGCATCCCATGTCCCAAATTCGATATTGGCGCATTTTATGTAGCACCATTAAGATTAACTAAATACTCATATGACTTTAAAATTCATTTACTCGAATAAATATTAAAATTAAGGCGAAGTCACGTTATAACGAGGTCCGGGATTCAAGCTTCTGTAGCTGGGGTTTTTCGCTGTCCGGCGGTGGTGGGCGGCGCAGCGCCCGGTCGTCCGGCAGCAACGCCAGGATAAACGCAGACGCTGAAATAAATTAATGTATGTATATATGCATACTCATTTTATCCTTTTGTCTGTCCGTATGACATAGCGAATTTCTCAGACTTCTGGAATTATGTGGTTGAAAATTGTCAGTAGATGTAATTTTAATTACCTATGTATATATATTTATGGCTGTCCTTATGAAATATAGTTTACGTCCTATTCTCAGTCAAACAGAAATTTATATATTAGGTTTAGAGAATTAAGATTTAAAAAAGTACCAGCGAACAGCGCGCCAAAGATGTAATATCCCAGTGCGCACGCGTTCACCAGCATGTAGTTCACGACCTGAATGAGCACCACGCTGGCCACGCGCCCGCCCATCATCGAGGTCGCCACCGCCAATGTCCTGGAAATATTCCATCATCACAATAACATCAGCTGGAAGAATAATGGTCTACGATAATTAATTACCTACTTGCAGTATCATTTGGACATTTGTAACCTGAGCCGTAAGTATATCGATTGAGGTAGTGATCAGCTGTGAAGTACCGCGTCAGTCTACTGAGCACGTAAAGATTCTTGGAAGCAAATTTGGTGAACCACAGAATTAATGAACATCACTTTATAATATGTATAAAATTTACCACAGATTAACGGATTGCTTACCTGACAGACACAAATCAATGGAGCATGCGCGTACAAATTAAATATTTATGCACACTGACATGTGACTGTGATCATTGGGCCGCTTGCCAGCCACCCGAAAATGTATTGCGGATTTGGACGAGATCCCCGCGTGCCCCGCATTTGCAGCTCGAAGAAAACGTCAGGCCAGGCAATGTGTTGCCCAAACCCCTTAAGATTCTAATGTTAGGGTTGTAAAAAGAGTGCCATGGCTGAGTGTACTGTGTGGCTCACGAGGACCAGTTTGAGTCTTGGCATGGGTGAAAATGTGGAAGCAGTGGTAATAATACCTTGTGCTAGGTACGTCCGGATTGCTACCACCATCTTACCTACCCCTTGAGCAGTCGCCAAGTTGAAGAGTTGGCAACGCATTTGCAGTCTTGGTATTACATATGTCTATGAGCCTCAAAACCCACTTACCATTTGGTAAGCTATGTATGTATGAGGATGTTATCCTTATTCCATGCCAAAAGAAAAAATACTGACCTCAGATGCGTAGGGAACAGCGACACCGTGATGGCAGTGTAGAAGCCCAACACGATGACCCCGATGGAGAAGATTAGGACCAGCACCAGGCCGCCCACGGCACTGGGCACCAGGTTCACAACCACGCCGGCCACCCCACACACCGCCGTCAGCGCCATGGCTATGTTGCGACGACCTGTCTTTTCTACTACCTGGAAGTATGATAGGATATGAAATTAATATCAGTGTAACAATGTCACACAAATTGATCTAGTTCCAAACTAAGCTCTTGGACTGTACTATCGGATACTTACATACTCATTATTAAAACATGAATACAAATACACAGAAAACATCCAAGTCTCAGGATCGGAAAAGGATCCAACTCGGGACCGCTAGCTTCGTACGTAGGCAGTGCCACCACCAAGCACCATCTAAGCTAACGTTTTTGGATGTAGTGGTGAAGGGTTCGGGAATAAGACCGCTGTAAAACACTGCTTTATGAGTTAGTGACGTTTGTTCCAATCGTTTTCTGGTAAAGTCCGATTGCCTACATATTTTTATATCGGTTTAACTGCCTATCCCTATGATTTATATTATAAATGCAATATATCGCGAAATATCCATATAATATTCATATAATATATTGGGCTTTTAAATACGGTGAAGCTAGGTTAAATTTTAAAGACAATAATTAATTATAGATAATAAAACATCGGTAGTTCTATTAGATACTTCTCGATCAGGAGCATCACATTAACGTATACTTGCCGTGCTAAGAATGCCGTTGACAATGGAGTGCATGGCACACATCCCGAGCAAGAGCAGCAAGGCGACAGAGTTGAGGGCGCACGGCACCGCATCGGGCTGTGAAACATTAACTGTACATAATATCAACCATAATAAAAACGTTTGTTATACTCCACCTATTAGGTAAGTAAATGGTTCTTAAACTTAAACTCAAACATTTTTATGTAAGTAAATAAATATACAACCTCATTGAACCCTTATCTCAAGCGGATGATATTCTTCGGTCAACCTAAATAAACGTATTAAACGATAATCGTATCATGAGATCACTAAATTGACAGAAATAAATAAATGGGAATGTTGGAAGAAGATGGCCAAGGCGAACGTTCCATGATCAGATCGGGGAAGGTCACGAGTACCCTAAATCGACGCATGTATATAAAGAGACTTATGAGTGTGGAGAAAGCGAGGGAAGCTTAACTGGATCGTAGTAATTGGAAGGAAGTGGTCTCTGCTACCCTTACGGGTAAGAGGCGTGATTGTATGTATGAACGTATAGAATAGACGAAAATCGAAAGTGTTTCTGTTGAGCTAGTCGTAAACCTTAAAGAAGGCATCTTATCTATCCATACTTAACAAATGACTAATGGCGACAGTCTAGTATCTAAGTGTTGTGAATCTATCGGCGGTTGACTCACATCGGCGGGGGCGTCTATACTTGTGTTTATAATCTGGCACAGCGTGTAGTCCGAGCCCTCTCCTGACTGCAACAGTTGCATGATCTGGTTCAAGATGGTAGGCATCCACACAGCGAACGCGACTGTGCTGCAATAAAGTTAAATAATTATGCTGAATCTTTAACGCTAGCACTCACTGGCCAGCATTGTTTTACTTATACCTCTAGCGCATTTTTTTTCACTTAAAAACTTGATATTTAAATTCAGATCCGCTGCTACGGATACATCTGATTTGATTTAATTGTTTGATAGTGTTCAGACAGCAAAATGGATTCGTGAACCTCCGCAGAACCCCGTCGTAACGACCGACCACATCACTAAAACTTGACGTCGCCTGTTTGCGATAGAAATCTACGGATACACGAATACATTTGGATGACTGTATGTACTTAGATACCAGATCATAAAAATAATTTCGGTGAATATTTTACTTACATTTGAAATAATGTAAGAAGACAGATCATTATTAAAGTACTCTTCAAATAAGGGCTTTTGAAAAGCGGTATGACTTGATCTTTTACTGAGGTTTTCTTCTCATTGGACGGCCCTAACTCACGAAGAAGTCCTTTCACCTGAAATAAGAAAAATATGAGATAGATATACCTTAAGTCCGTACACTCAGAACTTGACGTAAATTTTACAGCAGAATAAATCACGCTTTATTTCATATCAAAGAATGTACCTTAAACTTTGCAATGTACCTATTCGCTAGTTTAGGTTCGCCTAGTTTAGTGTTCGCTGGTAGATTCTTGACGTGTAAAAGTGCCCGTGCGGCCTACTTACTGAATAAATATCTTTTATCTTTTTTTTTTAGGAGTAGGCTACTGGTACAGAACATTACTTTGCGGTATACCTTGGTTAGAAATGGCTATAAAATGTAATTTATTTGTCGAGACTATCCTAACCCGAGATACCCTGAAGTACGTGACGTACACAGGGTATATTATTTGGGACCGTTTATTGCCATAACTATAGTAGAATATAATGGTCTCTATCTATAAGATAATAATAGGATGACTCACTTGCAACTCCTCTGCTCGTTTCCCCATGTTTAATCTGTGTATTCTCTTAAGGATTTCCAAGGATTCTTCCTCCTCTCCTTTAGCCAGGGCAAACTTAGGGCTCTCTTGCATGAAGAAGAGCCAGACCGCACAGATGAGGCTCGGAACAGAATAGACTACCTGAAGAGTCCGCCAAGAGTTCCAGTAAATGCCAAGGGCGGAAAGGTAGTAGGAGAAAGGCAAAGGTATGATTGGTATAGCTATAACTGAAATACAAGGAATGAAGGCATTAGGAACTATATTTATTGGTAATATCATTATTCTTCGTTGTTTCAAAGTTATCCATTATAATTACCTGACATCAATCCTTGAGCAAGCAGGAATATACTCGACACGAGAAGCATGATGACGTTTCGGTTGGCCAGAGGCACGCTTTCACTTAGCAGCGTCATCGACAACACGTACATACCCGAACCTCTGAAAGGGTAATGTTTTACTCTCTACTCCTATTTCAAATGTTTTGATTCTAACAAAAGGCAAGCTTTAAAAACACGACTGCATTTTTTGATAATGTCGTCGTAATATGTTAAAATAAATTAATCACCCTCCTCTCATTACTTTGATTACAATATACATATTTATATGTCACTCCCACAACTAAGATGAGTCTAACGACCCTATTTAATATGTATAAATCCATCAAGCTGTTTAGCTTGCAGAGCGTGCCCAAAAATAAACATACATATATCTATGAATTTATTAATTGATTAATCAATTATTATTTTTTATTTATTCATAGTATATATATTCCTTGTTTAGACGCATTCGGGCAATTTAACGCTTAAAACTAAGATTGGTAAGTTCTAATATGTAATAAAAGGCAACCTTGGGAACCAAGCTAATATTAGGTACATTTTAAAGTTTGGGCTTGTGGTAAGCAACCGGAATTGAAATGAGTAGTCTCCATCGATACGACTGATCCTTTGTCTATCCCGTCATTCCCGTCTTGTAGTAAGTTTGTAAACAATTTTGAACTCATGGTGACTCTCTGGCGTAAGCCCTTTCCTTTCAAATAGGTTTTGTTCTACCTACCTACCAGCTACTTTATCAGACATAGTTGTACGCTCAAAGTAGTTGTTTGATCAAATAGATACAGCGGTAGTTGAAGAGTTTGTAACATTGCCCATGTTTCCACAGTATCAAACGCCTTTTTGAAGTCCATAAAAACCATAAAGAGATATAATTCGTACTGATTGGTTTTCTGGATAAACTGTGTGACGATAAGAATATGGTAGAGGATAGTTTAGTGCAAAAGTGAATACTACAATGAGTTTACACAGCCAGCTAGTCCAGGTACCCCACCAGGTTAGAAGGCATTGAGTCGGTTTTTAAGCTGTGGTTATCACTTTCGTAAAAAGTTTATGTTAGCGCAGTAGTAGAGATGGGCTTGTAATTACAAATACCTTTTTTAAACCTTTTGGTTGACTACAGAACCCTAGAAACCATAAAGAAATTGGTGGTACAATAGACCTGTAAGTCAAAACCCCTAATGAACTCCTTGTTTTTTCTTATTACTTACAATGTGATGGTGCAGAATTGCAGTACCATGAGCATGATCCAGTTGACAGAGAGGGCGGCCAGCGCGTTGGTGGTCGCGGCGCAGCAGAAGGACACCAGCAACGTTTTCCGGCGCCCGCGCGTGTCGCCCAGGTACCCCCAAACTATGGAGCCAACGATCCCTCCTGGAAATGCAAATTATTAAATAAAGGTGGTTCCTTACATACTTTAACCACCTAGCCACTTTACTGTTCTATGAACTCAAACCATCATCATTATTGTCTTTTCCTCCAATCACTCTGCTTCCACCCATCACATTGTTCAGATCCTGTTTATGAAAGGAGACTCGGATGAATGATACCAATTGATACTTAATATTTTGATCGACAGCTGAGGTTCTGACGATCCAAAATTTCAGACAAAAAATCGCTTTGGTTGCGAAAACATCTGGATTGTTTTATAGTATTAATGAAAGTTAATTTTATTTACCAAATGGCGTCCGTGGTGGCCAGGTCGCAAACGCAAATGATATCGTGGCCAGCTCCACCAAGCCCTATATCAAGTACATAATGCAGTTGTCCTATCCCACGAAAGCGGGTTTGCCATACTTGTAACTGTAACACGTACAGACACGCACACTACAGGGTTGCTTATCGACGACAGCTACGCATCAGAGGCAACGTGCACGTGCATCTACACACACAAGTAGTATGACAAACCCGTTTCCATAGTTAGTTACCAGCCATAGGTACTGCGACTACCAGCCCTTGCTGTGCACTCGTGGTCTCCAGCTCACAGGCGCTGGCGGGCACGATGATGGTGGTGCCGTACGCCAGCAACACGAAGGCTATCGTGGCCAGGCCCGTCAGGCCTGTTATCAGGTAGTTGTACAGCCCAAAACCTAAAACAGTAAATGAAGCTAAAAACCGGGAAAGAGTATGTCAGACCATGCTCAGTGTAGAGTTCCAACGTAAAACAACAAGTATTAGGTACTAACAAATTCTATTTATTTTTAGTTGATTTATGAAACTCAAGACGAAATAAAAAAATAGCCCCTACGGCGCCTATACTATACTTTGGTAAAAAACTAAGATTCCGACAAACTAGGCTGAGATCCACCGCAAATCGGGCCCTGGAGGAAAATTGGAGAGGCGCATGCCCAATGGTGGGCGCATATTAGCTGATGAAGAAGAAGTTTGAGAACCTCCTACTTTTTTTGGAGTCGGTTAAAAAGTCCATACTGTAGATGTACTAAAATATACGACCAATTACCAAATTGAATTATAACTGAAAGAAAATAAAAATAAATTAAAAACAATGGGTACTGATAAATGTTATTGTTATTCGTTACCATTCGATGAACTTAGGCGGAAGAAACCCTTAGTTAGCTTGACATGTATTATTTTACGCCGGGGGAATTGAACCAAAAATCAGGCCAACCTTCCACGAATTCAAAACAGCCTTTTATTTCGTTAAATGTGTTGGGTATAGACAAAAGACTGTATTAAATTATATCCCGCGAAAATTCACCCCCGCGGTTTGTTATTACGTGAATCAATTTAACTTCGTACTAAAAAATATTAACAGGCATGTTTGTAAGGAGTTTTTATAGAAAAGATAAAGTTTTTCGAGTAGGTTAGAAAATTAAACATTTACATGTTGAAAATTAAATAAGTATGCTTTTCTTTTTATTCTTTTAATTTGTCATTTTACGTTAAGCAAAAATAGTAACAGGACAAAAAAATGCTAATTCATATATTTAAACATAGTTAATTAAAAAAGTTAAACTTATACGTGTATTACTATAGACTTCAGAAATATCAAAAAATATCAAACATCGGTTCAGGCAAAAATGTAACAGAACTGATAGTTATTGAATAATGGAACATAATATAAAACGATATAGTAATTTCCCAAAATTAAACAGATTAGGTGTTGTTGAATAGGTTAACATAGTAAAACAAACGATTTGCATTAATGTATTTAATTTTCTTGTTTCATATTTTATAGGCTATATCTTGCCTATAAAATATGAAAGTTCAAATAAATTTAAATTTTTCGATATGAAAAGTTTTATAAAGGCCCTATCATCCCGGCTCATAGACGCCTCCGGAGATCCTAGAGCTGGTTCTTACCTCTCCCAAAGGATTGGGCTAGCTATCCAGAGAGGTAATGCAGTTATAGGGACTATGCCGCGCGCGGACCTGCTAGAGGGGGTATTCTTTTTGTAGTGGTGATTTTTATTTTTATCTTTAATTTTTCAGTAGCTTAGTTTTATTTTAATTAAAATAAGTTTAGTTTTTAACTTTGAATTGTAGATACGATTGTATTGTAGTATTACAGTTAAATAAAATTATTTATTAATTATTACATGCAGTAAAAAAAAATACGAACGTTTAAAGGCGGATTACTTATTGGAAAATTTCAAATAAATTCGTTTTGTTACATTTTTGCCTAGACTGGTATTAAAAAAACCTTTTTTGACAGATTATGAATAACATAGCTCTCAAAAAAAACAATACAAATTTTGCTCTGGGCGATAAAATTTCCAACCCACTAAATCAAGGCCGATGTCAACTATTTTTGAACATATTTGTTAGTTTTTCATAATAACTGTAACATATTATCAAAAAAAATTATTATGGGACTCTCAGCTTCAACTTACAATCCTAGTAAGGAAAATGAAAGAATCGGTTGCCCTAAAATATTGAAACCTTTTTTTAAATACTTATGTACATACAATAATTTAGCAGCTTCTTCTCCGCAATAATGGTCTTATCCGAAGCGCTAGTAGATTCGCGCAATATTATTACCGACGTGTGAAAGAGCCGTTTACTAAATAAATATGTAGAATTTTGAATTTATAGAGATACTTACCAGTTTGGTCAAGCGCTTTCTCAAAGGGTATTTTCCCATGGTTTTCATCACGTGTATCCATTTTATTATTTTATCTACGATTTAAACCATAGGTACATTTACGATCATAAGTTAGCGTTCATGAGATTCGCACATTTAATATTATTTGTAAGCGTATCAAAAATACGTGTATCACCTCGCAACTCGTTTATAATTTTAGAAGTGGATTAAAATTTAGCGATATTTTGGCAATATTTATCTACCAAAATATGTTGATTAATTACCTAGATATTGTCAAACAGATTAACATATCATTAGCAGATAAAAGAATAACAAAAATTGCATGTAATTACCGGTACCGCTTTATTTTTAAGCACCTTGTTTCCTAAGAACGTACAGTACATTATCGTATTTTATTTTCATATCTTGGCCATCATCTCTGCCTCGTAAATAAGAGCTATTGTAACGTCGACAATACGATAACAAATGCAAAGAAATATTGCTCTACCAAGTAGATATAGTATTTTGTCGGAAAAGTTCAGTTCCATCTTGCTTTCTCAATAATCTTATCGATGGATACTGAAGCCGACTGAGAAAGCAACATAAATACGAGTTTTCCGACCATATACGATGTCATACGTTTATTCAATACGTATCTGTAAGTATTACTTTCAATCGTAACAGTTTTATAATATTATTTGTTTTTGAACTTGTCTGATGCTGCTGGCTTGAAATTCTTGAGAACAGAACAGAATGGCGTTCCTTGGTATAGGAAGCCAAGATCCACTTCAACATGTTAAATGAAACTTGTAGATATACTCGTAGCCTATCCAGTATCTCATGTATAGCGTTACGGTCAGCAGCGTAAAAATATTATTTACTTATTTGTTTCATTATTGCACAAAGATACGAATTTGAGTACAAAAGGAGAACTTAAGGCAAGTCAGCCTTATAATAGAAAAAAGTAAAATAAAAAACATCGACGTACATAATATATAAACATACATACACATAGTTTCGTTTAGGTTAGTTTTATAAAACTCTTGAATTATTTACAGTTACAGAAATAAAAGCGGGTTGGCAAATGATACGGTTGGGAAACGATACATTCGGCCAAACATATTTCTGTCAAAAGGCAGAGAACCATAATATTTTATTTATTTATTTAGAGTGCTTTAAGCAGTCAGGAATGTCTTTGATGAAAACATTAAATAGGATTGGGCCTAAGTGCGATCCTTGAGAGACACCAGATGTTATGATATGAGAAAAGGATTGACGAAACCCATTTACCACTATAAAAAATCATCTATCTTTCAAGTATGAGTTTAACCATTTCAGCACAGCACCAGATTCATACGCAGATAATTTTGTGATAAACTTTATCAAATGCTTTACCTACTTACATCAGGCACACATCGGACGCTGAACGGGTTCCCTACAAAGTCCTATTTGAAGAAGAGAAAGACGTATTTCTAACCTACATCTGACAGGAAGAAGCTTTTTTTGAGACCGGTATATGTGGACGATGGTTGATGCGATAAATATCTATCTTTGCGGCAACGATTACTACACGTTTGATTCGAATGGGATGATTATTTCCTTATCATTGTTATTGTATCAAATTCAAATTTATGATAATGTGACATTAGGATAAGTTAATTCCACAAGGTTTTTGTTTTGATTTATTATGCGTATTAAAAAATGAGAAAAGTACACAAGTAAGTATCAGGTTTGTTTTAGTTAAATCAGTATGGGCACGCTCAACAACCCATACTACGAAGTCGATAGGAATCACAAGGTGTTAGACGCATGGTTGGACAAAAAAATGGCGAATAAGTGGTGCCTTGTATTATACAAGCCTAATCCAGCGCGGCGCGGCGGCTTAAAAAACTGATTTTGTTATTAGTTAAAAACAATGCCAGAATACATTATTAATCAAACGATTTAAATGAAACATGAATAAAACCGCCAATCTTTTTTAGGGTTCCGTAGTCAAACTAGGAACCCTTATAGTTTCGCCATGTCCGTCCGTCCGTCCGTCCCCAGTCTAGCTCAGAGACTCGTAGTACTAGAAAGCTGTAATTTGGCATGAATATACATATTAGTCACGCCAACAAAGTGGTAAAATAAAATTTTGAAAAATATTTATTTTTAATGCACCTCCCCTACACGTAGCGTGGGGATGACTTTTTTTTTTCTTGCCTACCCCATAGTGTGGGGTGTCGTTGGATAGGTCTTTCAAAAATATTGCGGGTTTATAAACCATTACCAACCATAAACAATTTTTTGATTAAGGGATCCGTTTATGAAATATTAAGCTTTAAAGCGCTATTACAAAAAATCTGAAAAATATCTTTAACGAAAGCGCATATAACGAATTTTAAAGGAAAACTATCACGGCAATGTAGACATGATTAGTTCCTGAGATACAGGCGACTAAAGTGTTTATACCTATCAAAATCGCCTATGTATGATAACTTTGATAGAAAAATTTGTTAACGGGGCGTACAGGACGCGCGGGGGGAGTCAAACTGTCCAAGCAACAAATCGAGCGACAGCCGCGCTCATAAGCGCGAGCGCCTAGATGCTGTTTGGACGTGTCCCGGAATGCTACCTACAAGTTTGCGATTTGCGATCTGAAAGTTTACAAATTTTCGATTAGATTATTGGTTTGAGTTGAGTACCTATCGTTTGGAAAACTTAAAATTCTATTTACTGGACCTTGTTTTTTTTTCAATGTCTATTAATTACTATATAAAAGGTTTAACTTTTATTGTAATTTAAAGTCGGTTTGAAGCAGTTTCGATACCTAACTACCTACATAGGTATATTGATCTCACACTTAAAAGCTTGGCTCTTGTTTGAGATATTATATACGAATTTATAAGAAAAAGAATCATTACTAACAATAAGTAGACTTAATAAGTTCCTGAGATACAGGCGACTAATGGGTTTATACCTACTAAAAATCATCTAAGACAGCGCCAAATAACTTTAAATAGAAAATTGGTTCATACATGTTGATTTTTGAGATAGTTTTTTGTGTTTGTCGTTACGGCTTCGGAACCCTACACTGAGCATGGTCCGACATGCTCTTGCCCGGTTTTTTTATTTGTATCTTGACTGTTGCTATGTTCTGTGAAAGTTTATATCGGTGCAAATAATTACTCGAAGAAAGCCCAGGCCTAGGTAAAGTTTTAAAAAGATGTAAATAAAAACTATAAGCCCAACAAAGAATCGCGTACAAAAAAACTAAAACTCCAGATATTAAAATAAATGTTATGCTTAAATAGGTAAGTAATGAAAAAACATTGAAAAAAAGACTCTTGTATCTATGTATGTATCATATGTATGTATGTAAACACTTTATTGTACAAAAAACAGAAAATCAAATACAATTTTTACAGAATTGGAATGTATAAAGGCAAACTTATCCCTTTATGGGATCTCTTCCAGATAACCTTTAAGCGATTGAGGGGTAAAAAAATGTGGTAGATATTATACAAGATGTAGTTTACAGAAACTGCGTGAAGTATTTTAGACCTTATGAATGAATACTAACAGAAACATATAGAAAGGTAATAAAAATAAATATCAAAATAATTAAATACACAAAATTACAAATATATATGTTTATACATATACATCAAATACATACATACAATATACATCATATATCAAATAAATATAAATATATACATCATTATAATAAAACAAAGGACGCTATAAATTTTTTTTTTATTGTATTACATTATTATTAGGCAATTATAAGAAGCCAGTATTTCTTCAATTCATTCATTCATTCATTCTTGTTTTATTAGTTTTATTACAGTACAATGTTAACGTTTACGCAGATAGCTTTGTACCATCAAATATTATCAAGCTTCATAAACGATCTCAGAGCTGTCAAATAAACGTCAGGCCGTCGTGATAACGATTGATAGCAGCCTCTCCATAATTCTCTAAATTAAAACCTTAAGTCTAAAGGTCGGGGAGACGGCCTCTAGCAAGCAACGTCCAAGGACACTACCAGACCACCTGCTTACGTAAGTAATAATTGTTATACGATAAGATAACCGTCGTTTCACAACGTAGGTGCCGCCGTCAGCATTGATTTTTCTATAAAAGTACCTGTAAATATTAGTTCAAGTTGGATAAACTCGATGGAGTTTATTGAAGGTTATTTGGAAACGCCAAGATCAATAACTAGCCCTATTTACGATGTGTGCATTAGGGGTAGGAATTCGGCTATGTTAAAATAATTCTTATAGCTCATGTATTAAAAGTTTGTAAACAGCTCCAGACATATTATAAAGAAGTTTACAAACCTTAACATCTTCAAATACATTATTGTGTCATTAGTTTAAATTGTTTGTAAACATTCAATAAAATCGGATGGGATGACTCTTGTTTCGTGGAAGTTGGGCCGGCCGTTGGTTTGGAACGCCACTTGCGTGGACACCCGACCCTTGCGCCGTCACACATTCCCGGAACATGTACTAGGGCTGGTTTCGCGGCTGAATCAGCGGAGACCCTCAAAAGGCGCAAAAACAGTCAACTTGAAAGAAGTTACATATTTGAGCCTTTTGGGGTTGAAACTTTAGGATCGTGGGGACCAGGAGCACCGTATTTTTAAAGATATATCAAAGCGCTTGAGCGACGCATCCCGTAACAAAAAATCTGGCCTGTACTTGGCACAAAGATTAAGCATTGCCATTCAACGGGGCAATGCTGCCAGCATTTTAGAAACAATGCCCACTGGTAGCGGTTTGTTAGATTAGTGTAGTTTTAAGTAAGTTTGTAATTTCTTTTGTTTATTTTTGTTTTTCTTTATTTACATACACATAAACTCACGCCTATATTCCCAGAGTGGGGTAGGCAGAGCTACAGAATTTCCAACAACTATAAAAACTTTTTGATAATTCTGTAACCACATTTTGCACACTTAGGCGAAGATGTTTACCAGTGTATTAGTGACAGGTTGCAAGCCCATCGCCTAACAGTACTACACGCCTTTATTACCTTAGTCGGCTTTTACGACATCCACGGAAAGATACGGAGTGGCACTATTCTATTCCGGCTACCACACGGGGGGTTCTTTATTTATTATTCACTATATTACTCGCATAGTGGCCTTCTATTTTAGACCTCATGGTTGGCAACACATTTGAAGTCTTATGATTGTAGTCTTGAGAATTCGAATGTCTTTGGGTATCAGATCTCACTTACCATTAGCTATTTGTGTGCTTGAGTGCCTTGCCGTTTTTTTTTTTTAAATGTTGCGTAAAGCAATAGTAAAAAAAAAACTCATTTCCTACTAGTAGTAGTATAAAATCTAATTTAGTTTGGTACATTTAAACTATTTAAAGAAATTGAAAGTGCCCGTTTTTTTTTCCAATGGGGTCTATGATATACGTTCACAAGATTAAATTTGGTACCCACCTTAGGTCCAAAGTCAATTCACATTCTAGAACAATAAAGTTGAGTTTCCTAAAAGTTACATATTATGACTTGACATCTCTAATGACATTGTCGACTACAAGCATATATTTCTTGAAAGGGGACCGAATTAATGCTTGTGACCGTACTTACAAAAACACTAGGAGACACTGAAACATGGCGGGTTAAGGTATTTATATTCTGGAGCATGTGCTATAAGGTATCTCAACACTCGATATTCAAATGTTAATTGCATTCCTCAATGTTAGTTAAAAAAATCTAATCATGTGATCTGATGATTTATAATCTGCCCTATCTGAATGAAAATTTATACAAACAACTTTACTTCCGTACATGATACACATTCATCAAATCATTTATTCCCTCAGGATATGGCAAATGCTCTGGAATTAAAAGTAACTTGTGTCTTTCCCCAGAACTCAAGCTATCTCTATAGCAAAGTTTCATCAAAATCTGTTCTGTGGTTTAGTTTATCCGTGAGAGCATAACAGACAGACAGATAGACAAACAAAGTTACCTTCACATTAAAATATTAGTTTTAGTATGAATAAGGACAAGGATTATTTAGTATCAAAAATCTTGTATAATCTTAATTCATAATTAATAATTTATTCTTTTGTTTAACATAGGTTACGTAATACCTAGGTGTTACAATTTTAAATAGATGGCTAATAAATATTAATATTTTTTTTAAATGTAAAGCTAATAAACAAATATCTTAAAAGGGATTAAATATTCTAATTATAATTGTATTTATGTGTGTGTATCCAATTGAGATTTTAATTACCTAATTATAATTTATAACTAAGTCAGATAATCTTCCACAAAGTACCTAGTAAGCCTTATGAATTAGGAATTCATTGAACTTTACTTGAAAATCAATAACCTTTCTATTCTCTAACCTTGAACCATAGATACATGAAGTTTTTTAAAAACTGGTGAAGTGCGAGTCGGTTTCGCGCACGGAGGATTCCGATTTGAATTCGATCTCGAATCATCGCGAACCCAACTAACACTTGTAATTTTTTTAGCACAGTATACTATAACTAAATAACATATTGATGCGTGTATTTTTACAAAATACAACAAAAATACAAAACGTTGAAAAAAACGTTTCTTGTATGGAGACCCTCTTTGTTTTTTAAATTTCTTTAGTATTTTTTATTTGTTAGTAAATCCAACGGAATCCGCTATCTATGGTTCAAAACATGCAGCTCTTTGAAGTTAGGACGGACGGACAGTGTAGGCATAATAAAAGGGTCCCGTTGGGCTCCTTTCGGGTACGGAACCATAAAATACCAAGGTACAAATAAAGGTGTTCTTGTAACAGTACAAAAAAAAACAGGGTCACCGTCATGAAAATCGATGATTAGGACTAAATACGAGTATATTATATTCCTGTGATGGGAACTCTACTGAAGGTTGATATAATGCAAGATTATTTTGGTTATAGGTACAGTCACTGTCATAAATAAGTGATTTCTGTACCTTGTCGCTTTTAATCGTTTGACAATTTCGTATGACATTTCAAACACGACTTTAAAGTGACAAGGTTCATAAATGATAACTTATTTATGCCGGTGACTGTACATGCATTCAGTTTAGGCAAATAAGCGCTGCCTATTCCGATCTCTTATAACCTTAGGTTATTACCTAATAGTACGCAAACAACAATGCAACGCTCACCAACCTTTAACATAGAAATAATAAGAGGCGACGAAACGAAAATAGACGAATAAACAGCCCACTTACATCAAATACACGGAGTATTATTATTAAAGTAGATTATAATTTACTACAAACTCTTACAAATTGTGCGTGAAATGAACTCTTAATTTGAAAAGCCGAAGTTACGGATGCCGTACAACGGCAAATCCCTGTAATACTGTATCGCGTTACGGTATCGCGGTACAGTTTGACAGTACTCCGTTGTCATCCTATTAACGCACTCTTTTCGTGTGAAAGTTATAATAAAGTTCATACCAACTTATTTAGTTAGCGACCAATGGGAAGAGAGAACGTCAGTTACTTTTTTAATCGTATTGAAGGCAAGTGAACTGTGTTGGACTGTTGGTTTAGTGAACGAAGCAAGTCACGGTTCGTGTTTACCTCATGGCATGATTTATTCAATATTTTGATATGGCCTTATGACCGGAGGTAAAGTAATTATGGATAATAGCTTTTCTACACGATTCATAATTAAAATCTTATAAATTCGTTATTTCTTTCAAGCATAGAATAAAAACAACCATACATTTATGTAGATTCTAGTTAGGTAGGTATTTATTGTTTTATATTTATGCCATAATTTAATATTGTGTTTATCGTAGAAGCTTTTTGGGTATCTCCGTTAAGTAAACAAGAGATAATTAACTTGTGAATTTTCGTCTCACTATTCTAGAGTGGAATTCGCATCAATATAATGTAGTATACGCAAGTTTAGTTTGGTACAGCCGAACCCCCAAGTAGCTGTACATTTAATTTACAGCGGCTTTTGAGTTCGACCAAACTTAAACTCACGATCCCGGCCACTAAATAAGCATTTTTTACAACTTTCAGGGGCATCCGTCCGCATCTCCCAGACGTTATTCGTGTTTTTTTTCTACTCACGTACTGTAAACAGCTAATATTGATATCGTTAACGCCGTTAACGGTATCAGAATTCAGAATACCACCTATAGCGTAACCGAAGCATGAAAACTATTCTATAATGAGTGTTGCCATGGTAATAACTGTTCTATAATAACCAATAGCATTGTTATTAAAAGTTCGAAAATTCCGCGTCCGTAAAGTATTTACTTAAATAATTTTTGTAATAATAGGAGAGGATCTGGAGAGTGTAACGGTGACTAGTCGAGCTTTATCGTACCTCTTACCCCGCACCTCCTGCTTACCCCGGCTCTTATTTTAGTTGGACCCCTATAGTCGCCAAAGACCGGTTCACTTTTTTTTAGGGATGTTACGGAGGTGGTTTTACCGGAGCCGGAGCCGGATCCGGAGTTAAATTTTTTTATTTAACGGAGTCGGATCCGGAGCTGGAGGCGAAGTTGGAGCCGGATCCGGATCCGGAGGTTTACCGGATCCGGAGGTTTACCGGATCCGGAGCCTTAACCGAGTACCTTTTATTTAAGTGGAAGATTGATGTATTGAAGGGCAAGTTTAATTAAACAACACAAAACAATTAAACTTTTTTCTTTAATTATAAAATTTTTAATAAACTATTTTAGATAAACTAATTTTCGTCCGTTTATAACGAATATAAATCAACGCAAAAATGAAAACAAATTGTCATTTCACCACGGAAACAAAGTCAATTTAACCCAAATCTTTCAATTCGCCGCGGCAAATGCAATACCTTCAGCTCCGGTATAACTTCGGTAAAAAAATAACGGAGGCGGAGGCGGAGGCGGAGGTGTGAAATAAAAAATAGCGAAGGCGGAGGCGGATCCGGAGGTGTAAAACCAAACGGAAGTTCCGACTTAACGGATGCGGAGGCGAAGCTCCGTAACATCCCTACTTTTTTTCTATAATTGCGATGCTATCTTTGGCGCCAACTTGAATTCTGAGCTTCGATCAAAATTATAGTGTGCCAACATCGACATTCGTATGCCGCTAGAATTGTCACCTGTCAAAAATTGGACAAGTCTAGCTTAATTTCTGATACGTAATTGTATCTTCAGCCAGTAGCATATGCCGTAGCAGTCCAAGATGGCGAACAGCGGAAGCTGGGAAGAGTTCTTCGCGAACCACCTGCCGCCGACCGACTTCGAGGACAACCGCTCGCTGCTCAAAGAGTTCTGCGAGCGGCATGCGCTGCAGGGCAACAAGATCGCGCTAGTCACGGTAAGAACTCACAGTTCGTTAGCTCTTAGGTGCTTCGGGTTTGTACTTGTCTCTCACTCGCTCTCATGCTCTTATTAAGTGCGAGTGGGAGACAAGTACAAACCCGAAGCACCTAAGTGCTCACAGACTGTACTTCGATAACTTACCTACATAAAACCTTTTGTTAATAAAGACTAAGTAATTTAATTCTCATTTCACGTTAATTCAGACACAAAAAGCCAATAACCTCAAAAACATAATCCAGTTCCATACTTTCGCACAATTGGTTCCGTTTTCGTTTTAGTTTGGTCGTATCTACGTAAGGAAATTTGAGCAAAGCCATATTTTTGTAAAGAAAGACTAAGTACCTTTTGTCGTGTAACAATACAATGGCGATTGTTCGACTACAATAAATTGTTTTCCTTAAATGGTAGTGGCCAAACTAAAAACGAAATACCATAAAAGTTATTTCTCAGGGTTGGCAAAACATTTGATAAATATTACAAATGTGTCTTTGCCTTTTTCGAACTATGCAATCTACATACTTACTAGTTTCGCTGCGTTACAGTCGGGTGGCACCACAGTCCCGCTTGAGCACAACACAGTCCGGTTTGTGGACAACTTCAGCGCTGGCACCCGCGGCTCGGCCTCCGCGGAGTACTTCCTCGAGCACGGGTACGCGGTCATCTTCATGCACCGCCAGAAGTCGCTGGAGCCCTTCACGAGGCTCTTCAGTGGACAGAAGCTCCTCGACATGCTGGATATACAGGAGAGAGGGCCTAATACCACCATCACAGGTACTATATTTTATTCATATAACCCTGCAATAAGAGTGTGATAGTGACGGGTAAAACAACAATAGACGACCCTACAATACCATCACTACGCAGTTAGTTTTCTTACCACCTGTTTTACAATCGACAAGTAAAGCTTATTTGACAAATAAATTTAGCCCTATCTCTTTCTTACACTTAAAAATAGCCAGAGAGAGCCAACTGTAAATGGTAGATAATTTAACTTGTCGATTATGATCTTATAACCAAGCTATAGATAAGTCATTTTTGCCCAGCTTTAAAGCTTATTTGCCTTTGTTGTTTTTATGCAGAGGCAAAATACATGGAAATGAATGAAAAGCTTAACTCACTGATAGTAGCTCCATCTGAATCTCTTCTGGCGCGACTTGCCAGGGCTTGACTTGATGAGATCGATATCAATGTCAGCGATGACACACAATTAACTCGGTACATGACTCCACCCGTCTATGTTTCAATGATTTGAATATTTTATTTACACGATTTCCGTGTCCCATGTGATCCACATGACCAAGTACCTGATCACGATCCAGTAAGAAAAATAGACGACGTAGGTTATTTAACGAGACAACATAGCGAATGACATAGCGTTGTGGAATTAGAAAGTTGATTTTGTTCTAATGGCCTGTGGATAGTTCCATTGATAATGGCAACGTTTCTGCACAGTGAAACCCGACAGCGTGGACGTGCTAGCACCGATCCTGTTGCGGTACAAGGCTGCGCACGCTGCGGGCGCGATTCTCTACGTGTCTTTCACGACGGTGTCGGACTACTTCTGGCTGCTCCGCGCTGCCTGCGAGTGCCTGGCCAACCTTGGCCCTCGGGCCCTTCTCTACCTCGCCGCTGCTGTCTCGGACTTCTACATACCTAAGGATAAAGTGGTGAGTGCTATCCCATCTATATCCTGTTGCGGATCCTCTACGAGTCTTTCACGACGGTGTCGGACTACTTCTGGCTGCTCCGCGCTGCCTGCGAGTGCCTGGCCAACCTTGGCCCTCGGGCCCTTCTCTACCTCGCCGCTGCTGTCTCGGACTTCTACATACCTAAGGATAAAGTGGTGAGTGCTGTGCCATCTATATCCTGTTGCGGATCCTCTACGTGTCATTCACGACGGTGTCGGACTACTTCTGGCTGCTCCGCGCTGCCTGCGAGTGCCTGGCCAACCTTGGCCCTCGGGCCCTTCTCTACCTCGCCGCTGCAGTCTCGGACTTCTACATACCTAAGGATAAAGTGGTGAGTGCTATCCCATCTATATCCTGTTGCGGATCCTCTACGAGTCTTTCACGACGGTGTCGGACTACTTCTGGCTGCTCCGCGCTGCCTGCGAGTGCCTGGCCAACCTTGGCCCTCGGGCCCTTCTCTACCTCGCCGCTGCAGTCTCGGACTTCTACATACCTAAGGATAAAGTGGTGAGTGCTATCCCATCTATATCCTGTTGCGGAAATTCAAATTACACGCGCTTATATACACTCGTTCCCGCAATCCATAGAAAAAAAACTGTGCGCGTGAAAAAAATATAAATACCAATTGTAATTACATACATAAATACACTCACGCCTTCATTCCCAGAACTTCTTCCTCCTACTCCCCCAGGCGGAGCAACAGAATTAATAACAACTCTACAAACTTGTTGTTAATTCTGTAACCACACCTTTACACAATCAGGCTAATATGTTTACCATGTGCATGTTAGTGACAGGCTGCAAAACCATCGCCTAACAATACTACAAGCCTACAAGCTTCCCTAAGTGGCCTCTTACGACTTCCACGGGAAGACATGGAGTGGCACTATTTTAAGCCGGCAACCAAATGGCGGAAAAAAAATGTAATATGATAAATTAAATGTAAATTTAGTTATAGGTATTCGTTTTTTTGCAATGAAACCAAAGATAACCCTGACGCCAAGGCGCGTTCGCGATTTTTAATCAGGGCGGTGCCTCCGCACTTTTTGTTCGCGGCGCAGACTTCGAAGTCAGACTGCCATACGAGGAGTAAAGAAGCAGGAGGAGAACTGGCAAGATACACGCATATTTTTCTTCGTCTATTTTTAGTTTTATATAATGTTGGCAATTGTCGAAATCACGAGCCACTGCTTAGTTTAAACCTCACTGAATTAAAAACACTGTGGTATTATAATAAAATAATAACATAGAATCCGTTAAAATGCGGGCATGTTATCTCGGCTAGATCTTTATTACTGGTTTCCAATTTGGAACGTAACTCTTGTGTAACCCGCTTACAGCAACGCGTTTCTAGTCGTGTAGAAAAATAATAAATTATTTTAAATCAGCATGGAGTCGAGACCGAGGAAGATACCTTATGGACCAAAAGATTTCCTTACTGCATTCTTGTTCTTGTCAGTTGTCGTATTACTTGTGCAGTCTTACAAACCTGCTCAATATGAGTATGACGAACGGGAAGACGAATTTTCCAAAGATCATTTAAGTTTGGAATATAAACGTAAGGATTGCATGGAACTAACCGGAATAACCGAAGAGGAAGCCACCCAGACACTTGGCCAAACCTACAAGAGTAAATGCTTCATAGCTTGCATTTTAAAAAAACAAGGCCTTATGAAAAATAATAAGGTGGACGAACAGTTAGGTTTGAGTTTTATAAGAGATATTTTTGGCGAGAATAATTCAAACGAGACCAAAATGAAGATGGCTTTGAAGACATGTTCTGAAGCTGTTATAGACATACGCGATTTATGCGATTACGCGTCGGCTTTTAGCATTTGTATAGCAAGGAATTATAGAGCTGTGCAAGGCCGGAAGCCGGGGTCTCACGCGCTGTCGGGCAAGGTTAATGAAGATTGGATTTTTCCAGAATACGGTAGAGATGTTCAACGTAAAACCCAAGCCGTATACCATAAATATGAATAACGCGTAACACATGCGATTAAGTTGCAGTATTTCGAACTATCCACAAGGTGACAAGTTCCGTGTTGTTTTTACCTCCCAAAACATCTCAGGATGCGTTTTTTCCTGTTTGTTTCAGCCAACTTATACCCCAAATGTAAATATCTGGGAATGCCAAAGTCAACCGGACTGATTTTTTTAAATTGACATCCGTCAGCAACCTACACCCAGTTCCACAAACGTTCTTTATCACTAATGTCGTATTAGGACACCTTCTGTCACTTTTAAATTTGCCAAGGCAATACACGGATTCATAGTATTGGAGGAAACGGAAGGTGGTTCAAAATGGAACTATATTCATATACAACTGTGACACACATAGCAGTGGGCTTGTAGTGGGCCGGGCGCCGAGTTATATACCCACCGCTGGAGAACCGCGGTGGTCTGAGTCAGTCAAGGGTTGTCGTGGCCGCACGAGCGAGCACGCTTACGCCGTAGCAAGGCGTCGGCCGCTTCAAAAGCGCAGACACCGCGTGGAGCTTTTGTTTCGTAACTATTTACTCTGTCTGTACTAAAGTTATAGTAATAATAAATTATAGAATCAAATAAAACTATTATTGTTTAATTATTACCATTTCGTGTGAGAACCCAAACCCTGAACGTGCCACGTGCTAATGAATATACAGGTGTACTTGGAAGCGTGTGGATCAAATCGAACAGGGACATAGAGGCGGTCATTTCCAATCATTTTAACCAATAAGTGCTGATTCGATTCTTGACGGTTAAAAGGTTATGATTAAATCTCTCAAAAAAATCTGTTACCTATCTATGGCTATTTAAATTGGTTTTGAGATGTAAGTCTTCTAACATAGTACTTTCAAACAAAATATACTAGTTTATGGTATGATTGACTATCGAGGAGTTATTAATGTTTATTGTTAACTATCGAGGAGTTATTAATTTTTTTATCCAGCAAGGCTTGTTTTTACTTCCATTTCTTCTTTAGTGTGAATAGCGGATAGACTGGTTTAAAACATAGAAATGCAACATTTTGTAGTGCCAACACTGTTTTTCAAAAATTCGTAATGGCATTCAATTGCCAATATTACATTTTAAATTTAGAAGCTGGAACCTATTTTGCTTACCTAACTGTTTTAAAATGGCCGCGTTCGACAGTCATGAATACGCAGATATGCATTTTATTTATGGTTATTGAGGTGGAACCGCACTGGAACCTGCAGCTCTTACGCAAAGGTAGAAATCTTAGTTTATAGTCACTTGATAAAAGGGCTTTTAACACGTTGAATGTGATAAGGATGAATTCCTTCTTCTTCTAACTGAATGCGTCTGGAATGCTCGGTTTTCCTTCCCGGGTTTCTGTAACTCCAAAGTCATTGGACACTAAAAGTTTTATTCATCTTTTGGTTTAAAATACAAGAGTATTTTAATAAAGTTTCCATCTGACATTTTTGTACGATTTATTAGGAACCTTTAAAAAAAGTGCGCCTTGCCTAGTAGCTGAACATCGTGCAAGTATTGGCTTAGGTATACATTTTTGAAACCATAACTTGAAGGGCATAATTCTCGTTAAATGGCATAAAAGTCGTATAACTCCAATAAAAAAGTGCCAATCCTTTGAACACTGTTTTTTATTAAAATTGTATACGTAATTGAAAGAGTAAACTGACCTTTTCTATTTTCCCATATTTACTATCGACGTTTTCGGCAATTTAAAGCTAAACGTATGTTCAATATGTCACGCAAATTTGAACTCTCTACAAGAACTCTTACAAAAATTGTGACCGTTATTAGTATATCGTCGGGACATGTGTAATCACACGACCTACGAGTATGTTGTTCTAGTTCCAAATAGAAATACTTTAAACTCGTACATCAAATAATTGCAATAGTTTAGAATACATTATTTTCTTTTTTATCACTATTATAAAACAAAGTCGCTTCCCGCTGTCTGTCCCTATGTATGCTTAGATCTTTAAAACTACGCAACGGATTTTGATGCGGTTTTTAATAGATAGAGTGATTCAAGAGGAAGGTTTTCATGTATAATAAACTCTGTTTTATGTACGGGTGTTACCGAAAACTCACATAAACCGAAGCGAAGCGAGGGCGGGTCCCTAGTTTTATATAAGTCAAAGTTTCGTATTTTTTTATTGTAATAAATCTCAGTAACAGAATTTATTACCCAACTAGGTAACTACTTTAAAGATAACCTTAATTCAGAACAAAAACCAATTGTTGTGGTGATCTATCCCGCGTATGTACAACAATACACATTCGGCTGATACGACGATGATAATGATGATAACGAATATCCTCAGCCGACACATAAGATGCAGTCTGAGAGCGGAGCGCCCGTGATCCAGCTGCACCTGGTGCCGAAGATGCTGGCGCCGCTGGTGAACCTGTGGGTGCCTGCCGCGTACGTCGTGTCCTTCAAACTGGAGACCGACGAGAGCCTGCTGGTGCCCAAGGCAAAGGCAGCGCTGGAGAAGTACAAGCATAAGGTGGGTTCGGCAAAACGATGTGCACTTAATAAGGGAGAGTTCATTCATTACGTGAGATTTTTCAATATGAATGTTTGCTTGACTTTTGATAGACAGTAAAAACAAACTACCATTTCCTTGGTAGCCATCGGTTGGCTTCGCATCTGACAGTATGTTTGTAACTTGTGTTTCAAAGAACAACACAGAAAGCCGATTGCTGTAAAGGAAAAGGTGGTTACGTACGAGAGCTCAATTTATGCTGTAAATTTTGTGGTAACAAAGTATGGTTTGCTAAAGTTAAAATAGGTACTTACCTAGTTATCTAATTATATGGGACCCAAAACTGGTATTGTTTTAAGGATCAACCAATCTGGTGCTCAAAATACGCCGACGTACCGTAAACGCAGAAACGTGAGAGTTATGCGTCACGTTTTTAACGCATCGAGTTGAAGACGCGATGCGTTACGTACGCATCGTACATCATACGTACACGTGACGCGTTGTCACTGTGTACGGTGCTTCATCGTATTTCGAGCACCGGTGTGGTCGATGCTTTACGCTTGTAATTTTTTTTTGTTTGTTACCTAAGGTGGTAGTAGCAAATCTACTTCAGACTCGCCACAACCGGGTTATACTGGTGACCAAAAACGCCACCGAAGAGATCGCACTCGCTCGGGGCGATATACTGTCTGGTAAGTTGTTATACGTTTACGTACACTAAAAACTGTTAGTTAACATGAATTAGCTCTGGCGCATAATCCGGTCTCTTTCGTATTGTAATTGGTTAGATGTACAACGTGTCCCCAGCCTATGGACACAGGATGATCACCCACGTAATACTACTTCTCACTAATGCTGTGAAACAGTTTTTGTTTTAATTAGTAGTAAAATCAAAAATCAAAATTTTCTAACAAATTTAATTGCTGATTAACGACAGAAAAAAGTAGCACACTGTATCATTATTGACACGAACAAGATGACATAGTTATCATGCACTCTAAAGAGTTTCCACTTCAAAATTGTTATTACAGTACTACACTTCAAACTCTTCAAAAGAGATTGCATTAGTCCCATAATTGCATTTTAATTAACACAGTGTTAATAGAGGGTGCTCTAAAGGCTAAAATGTTAAAACTATTGTTTTTTCGGTAAATACTAGACCGATTGTTTTAATATTTTGCATATTGGTCAAAAATATCCTAATAAACGTGTAGTGTTCGCCTATGTCCATAGGCTGGGGACACGTTGTATATCACAACGTAGAATTTCAGTTACTAACCAACTGTTCCGCTAGTCCGAAAATTCATAAGGTTGAAATGCGTTTTTTTTAACTGTTTAACTTTCCTGCGGGCTTAGTATTGCTGCGTCTATATCGCGTGTCAAATGTGAATAAAGCATCCGTCACTCTCGTACCTATTTATATACGTGTCAGAAGGCGACGGATTCCTTATCCAGACTTTGTCACGCGATAAACGCAGCCATATTAGGGCCCCGAAATTGTTATGAAACAAACCTAACGGAATTCATAATTCATTCATCATTCATGTGTTCAGGAAAACTTGCGACAGGATTATGATTGTTATTTAACCTTACCATTATGATGAAAATATGTAATTATTTTCTACCCTTCATAGCTACAGGCAAGGTTGAGGTCTTTTAAGTATAAGAATACCTGTGTCAGCTCACCTCGATATTCTAATGGAGGTTTTTCAGCTATGATGATTGATTATAATAATGGATACCTCCTACAGGCGCGGACATAGAGATGGCGATAGTGGCGGCGATAGTGTCGTCGCATGAGGAGCACATGGGCGTGGTGGCGCCCGCGCCGCTGGTCGCGCGCTGAGTGTCCCACGGCCGCCTGCGCCGGCGCGTGTATCTCACGACGGACTAGGCGGCCGTGACAAGTGCGGTGGTGGACATACCGGGAAGGCTACTAACACTGGGTACTGTAACTAATATGTAGTACTCTCTGCCCAATGGAACCCTGACCCACCATAGAGCCGTGCCACAGTGGTGTTATGATCTTATGATTCAAGTCGTTAGAAGTGTCAAAAAATTGTTTTGTAATGTCACTGTGACACCGTTCTATGGTGGGTCAGAGTTCCATTGGGCGGATATAATTGAATTGGCTTATTTACGAATTTGGGTAGCCGATGATTTTATTTAATATTTTTAGAAGAATATCTGAAGGAGAAAAGTAGTAAATTTACTAAACCCTTTGAGTTTAATGAGCTGATTTGAAGAGAAGAGTACATTTTACATGACTCAGTTGGATTTGAAATGAATTTGGAACTCATTTACTCTAGTAGCCTTCTCGAATCTAGAGACTTCGTTCCACGGACTAGAACTATAGAACAAATGAAAAATAAATAGTTATTTGGTAGTTTTCATAAACTTCGGTATTAAAAAAAAAATAACTGTTCAAAATTTTATAAGATCTATTGGAATTTACGAAATTGAATTTGTATTCTAAAGTGTGTCTATAGGTGTTACGAATGATCAAGAATTGCAAATGAAGCGACACGTATCTTTTTTACCCTACATTTATTTACAACGATAGAAAAGTAGGTGATATGAATTAAGTTAAAAAAGGCCCGACTGCACGTAAATTTTACCCCATGTTTAATTATTAAAGAATGTCAGATTCATATAAGAACTGTCAATTTTAACAAGTTAACCTGAAGTGGGTTAACATTTACGTGCAAGTGGGCCTTATTGTCAAAAAACAAAGAGCTGTACCTATATTCGATTATCAATGAACAATTGAGTGTTAGCTAGGCCGTCATTCATCGGGCGATTAGGTAAATCGATTAAGTGTTGGCGTTCGCGTATTAACCCGGAACCCGGAACACAGACTTATGACGTCATAATCATGTCACCTGGAGCTGTATTCTACTCAGTAAAATATAAGTGGCTTTTGACATGTAATCGTATTGATTGTAACACGGCCGCCATCACTATCAAGTAAACACGCGGTATCATAACGTTGAGAAAAAGATAACGTTATTTCACCGTTTTGTGTAGTTGTGATTGGGTAAGTACTAAGGACCCATGGATCGTTAAGGAAAGTCTTAACGATCAACTTGTAGCTTAAGGCCCTTACCATCAAGGGCTTGAAGTGTTGATTCAAATTCGTTCGTGACGTGACACCTCCATGGTCAGCGCGGGGGACGGGGGGCGTTACGTTGGGTAGGTATAAGTTTATTGTACCTACTGTTTGTGACCATCTATAATATAATAAAATAAAATATAGCATGTCAAAACCATTTAGGTTTGACTGACTAGAATAGAGCCCTTGTATATTGGAACGCCTTTAAGTCGCTCAAATGAATGACGTGCCGTTTTGGGCGTTGCCATCGGCGGCGCAAGAATGTAATACGTGATAATTTTTATATTGAATTTATATACAGGGTGTAAGTATTGAGTACGGCCGATTATAATGGAACTTACATTTTTACTTAAATAAAGGTGTCTATCTTACGCTGATATTGACTTGTTAGATCCATTGTATTCGCACTGTACGTTACTACTATCGTGGCATCAAAGCGGAGTGGGTAAAAGGATTTATAATTGAGTCAATTTTTCACTCATGCATGTCCAAGTATCTGATGTATAAAAACCATTCAGTTTTCTGAAGTCAGTTCGTGTTAGTCTATAAAAATGTAACTGGGACTCTACTGAACAGATCAATTCATCCTCATTGCCCATATCCGCTCTAGTGTCCCTTTAGGGTCGATTTAAAACTTGAGGGATTCGGTAAAATGCTTTTATTTTATTTTAATTCATTTCAAAATTGCATTACAATTTGTTCAGTAAGTTCATATGAGATTATTAAAATTAAACGTGATACACTCTAGTTTGCTATCCCAAGGCCTAATTATGTTAATACAATTGGAAACGCAACTGCTTTTATTCGACACTAGCGACCCGCCCTCGCTTCTCTTCGGTTTATGTGAGTTGTCTGTACGTAAACCAGAATTTAGGTTTACCCTTGTTTCACTGACACTCATTTCATAGAACGTATCACTTCTCAGAATTTTCGCTTCATAGAAACCTATTTTCTGCTGAACCCGTGTAGATTTCAGATTATCTTGCTATGTTTACAACTCTAACCTAACCTAACCTACGTGAACCATATTTAAGATAACCTCAAATCAACACGGGTTCAGCAGAAATTAGCTTTCTTTCTTTCCATCTTAGTCCTCAGGGTTGGCAACGCAATTGCAGTCTTAGGATTGCATTGCAGTCTTGTGAATGCGAAGGTCTATGGGTCACAGTTTCCACTTACCATCAGGTGGCCTGTGTGCTCGTTTATCTTCTCTATGCCATAAAAAATAACTGCAAAATGATACGTTCTATTACTTAAAAATGCTGCTCTTGAATCAGCTATCTATTGATGGAAACCGCATTAAAATCCGTTGCGTAGTTTGAACATACAGAGAGGGACAGACGGCGGGAAGCGACTTTGTTTTTTAATAAGTAGAAAGTAACCTTGGAAGCAATTCCTTTCTAATTGTGAGCCCGGCTCCATGTAATAAATATGTATTAAAACAACTTCCATTAATGTTAAATTTTAACCTAAAGTGAACCTCAAGGTTGTAAGTGTGACCTTTATTTTGGAAAAAGAGGGCAACACATTTTGAAGCCAAAAGAGTAAGATAGAGAAATCGGGATGCGTTTTATAGCATGGTGGTAGAACAAGTAAGTGTTAGGGTTAGTTCGTCTAATGTAGTCAACTCTCGGTCAGGACATAAATTACTATTCAAGTTTGTATCTACTTGTGTATCTACAATTTTCTGAAAATGTATCCCTCAGAAGTTGACCATATTAAAGGAAGATGGAATATTGTATGATTGTTAGTGGTTTTGTATACCTTTTTTGGTGTTGTGTGTAACTAACTATATCTCCACTATATATGGATTTATATAGATCGTTGTCTGGACCAGGGCTAGATTTTCTACGACCTACGTTCAATGGTTGACTAATAATTGCCAAGCATGCTTGTAATACGTAATAACAACGACTTGGCTGTAAAAGTATAAGATTCATCTTAAATCATAAAGGAAGATAGTGTGTTCTTTTCTACGAACAAGGTTAATAATCAGGCTTTATTAGTGAGCCATTTCGAATGAGGTTTAAATTAAAATGTATCATTATTATCGTAGTTATGAATATTATAAATACTATAATACCTACTGTTCTTAAAAAGAACT
Organism: Acleris laterana; assembly: GCA_963966035.1. NCBI lineage: Eukaryota > Metazoa > Arthropoda > Insecta > Lepidoptera > Tortricidae > Acleris > Acleris laterana. The sequence goes on along the minus strand of OZ014448.1, from coordinate 6,628,274 downwards.
TGCATTCAAATTAATCTGTTGTATGTTTTAACCTTCTATATTTTTATTTTGTAAGTTGCAACATATCATGAACATAGAACTTGCATCCATGTACGATTTTTAATGTTTGCTATTTAAAATATTGTCTGGGCTTTAAATCGAACTGAAATTTTGTATAACGTTTTCTATCATTGATATTATAGACTGGAATATTTAAAATACAATATCAATTGGCTATCGACATACACAGTCCAATCAAATGTACTGTGTTACCCGATCTTAAAAACCTTAATGATACCTCGTAGTTTAGGTAAAAACTGACTCAAATAAATAAGTAGCTGTGATGGTTTCTCTTGGGGTCCAGCCCTATAAAATTGCAATAGATCAGTTTGGAATTATTTGTTGTACCGCCAATTCATAAACTGTTGACTTATATTTATTTAAATCTGTGGCCAGTCGTCACGACTGCATCGGCACCTGTAAAGTTTGGGCACCCCGTATACTGTCACTGGTACCCGAAACTTTGCAGTTTATAGTTTCCGGTGTTTCTTATTAAAGTACTTAAGCGATGTCTATTCATATAAGTTCATGTTGAATGTGTAGCGGTATTTATTACTATTTAGCCTGTTAGCTCGTAACTTATTTATATTTATGACTTTAAGCTCATTTCGCGAATCAAATGTATTTATCAAGTTAAGTTTAATTTAAAGTGTATTGGATGTTAAGATTTTATGATCGTCGTGTACTCTGAATGGTTAGCGTTATTAATAATATTTCTAAGACGAGTTTTTAAGAATTCAGTTGCAATAGGGAACATGTGTTTAATTAAACTTTTACTTAATGTTATGCTACAATATTTATTTACACTTTGAAATAAAAATTACATTTCTTTCTTTTTGTGCTGTCATCATTTAACACAGTACCTATACAAAAACTTATTGTTAGTTTATCTGTATCATTATATTGTATGTATATTGTGTAAAACTAAACGTAATTTGGAACACCGATAAGCGAACACTTATTTTTTTATGTTGGCTAGTAGACTGAGACCTTTTAAGAGGCCACATACGATGACGTCGGTTGTGTTCCGCGATCTGGATCTAAATAACCATAACGCCTTTGCGTCTGTTCTTTGGATATATTAAACTTGTTCACATTACCCTGCGAATGTTAAACGTGAAAACACGATTAGAAACAAAATCATTGATAGTTTTATTTTTCAAACAAGACACCTTTTTCGCATGTTGGTAGTTGGTTGAATCTTCGAAACCCTTTTTTAACGACCCATCTTTTACGATGATTTTTGATTCAATAGATGTATACTTTTATAATTTATTAATCCTGGAAAACCATTTTTTCAATAAATGTTGTATAGTTTTAAAGTAAACAGCAATTATTTGAATTTGACACTGAAGCTCACTTTCCCGAAATGTGCACTAAGTGCACATTCTGCAAAATCTACACTATCATAACTCATAAGGTACACTCGCCCGACTGGGGCACGTTCCCGAAAGGTGCAATATTTCAAAAAGCGCACTTTTCTAATTGGGGCACATTCTCGAAAGATGCACTATTTCCATTCCTACAAAATTCACACATGTTTTTGTCAGGTGAAGATCAAAGATACCTTAAGCAAGTTATAATAAAATAATTTGAAGATATAAACTTTTTACTGGTTACTGGGATACTAGTAGATTATTTCTTAAATTAGAGATTCATTATAGTAGAGATGAAGAAAATGCACCTTCTGAGAAAATGTATTTTCTGAGAATGTTCTATATGAGAAAATGCACTTTTTGAGAAAGTGTACCCATTGGGAAGTGGTCTTGTAGAGACTGCATACCTTCCGAGAATGTGATCCTTCTGAAGAAATACACTTTCTAGAAAGTGCACATTTTGGAAAAGTGAGGTTTACGTAAGCCTAAGCCGCGCAAACTATTTCCATCTCAAGTTCTTCGCGCGGAAGCACATTAAGCCATCTCTTTTGATTCTGGTGTGGGCGTGGCAGCGTATGTGGCCTCTTAACGCCATGTCAATTCTGAACTCGTCACTCTTCCGCCAATAACCACTTAGCTGCGTGAATTTCGGCCTTACTGGCATATATTGAGTTATCTGTTGTGGGTTGTGGGTCGTTGACGCGAACAGTGTGCGGGACTTTTTGCGGTTCGCATCCCTATATGTTTTAAATGGAGTGACTACATAGCGCGCGTGCTGTACGCCGCGAACCGGAGGCAAAAAGTCAGCCGCTCACTTGACAGTTCGCCTAATGAGGACACAGCCTAAGGGTCCACGGTCACGGCTTGTTAAGTCTACTGTAAATTGACGTGGTCCAATCGTTGTGAAAAAGATTCATTGACAACGATGCGATTTAATCTATTGAACTGACTCTCAATGTTCTCCTTAAAACTGTCAATGGCACTGGAAAGTTTGACATCTTACAGCGCGAGCCGTACCTATTGCACTTTGAGATGTTCTTCAATGTTTTTTATCGGAATTAAATAATCGATGTTTGTCAGTAGATTATTATTTATTACTCTAACGTGTTATATGTCCTGTTTTCTCTTTCAGAAGTTATAGTAAAGGTTAAAAGAATAGTAGATTGTGTTACAAGGGAAAAATTACATATTTACGTAGACGTGTTAACGCCCAAGGTGGAAATAATGAGGAAAATAAAACATCTTAGTGATAAAACACAATTAATTATTTAGACTCTCTAACAGTGCTGATACTATTAAATTTAACAAGAACATTTGTGGTACCTTTTTATACTGGCAACAAAATGTACTTGAACAGAAGTGCCACCTTGATCCCTCCTAAGAAGAAAAGTCCCCTAACCGAATAGGTGATTTGAAAAATGTATATCCTTTCCATGCATTTTAATCTCCAAGATTTTTAAGTACTGTCAATTTGGTTTACTTGAGATTTTTACATGATTTTGAAATACATACTGGGTTTTTTTATAAGTATTTTGAGTTTTAATTCTTAATTTCATAAAGGAATAAATCCAGACATGTTCCCTATTTTGATATCATTTCCATTTGCTACCGACGAGTTATATTGGAAATCCTTATTTTTATCAGTCCTAATGTATCGTTAGTCCTAATTATCGTTTACCGTAAAGCAATGGTCACCCGAATTATTATTACACGCACTGTTCATGTTGAATAATAAAATATAAATAGCGGGTTTTTCGCAACAATTTTTCGATTAAGAGATCCGTTTATGAAATGTTAAGCTTTAAAGCGCATATAACTATTTTAAAAGGAAAACTATATCACGACTAAGTAGACTCAATTAGTTCCTGAGATACAGGAGACTAAAGTGTTGTATACCAACTAAAATTCATCTAAGACAGCACCAAATTACTAGAAATAGAAAACTAGTTCATACATGTTGTTTTTTGTGTTTGTCGTAACGGCTTCGGAACCCTACACTGAGCATGGTCCGACATGCTCTTGCCCAGATTTTATCAATGTTTCAACGGATTTACATTGTGATCCGCGTATCTAGTGAAAAGTGAGACACTCGCAACGGCGCTTCTTTCCGATTGAGTGACCGGTTTGATATGGGGTATCAGATCCGACGCGATGAGGTAGGTACTTTTATTTTAAGGTACCGCTTGTTTGGATACCTAACGTATTAATACCGGTGCCGCATGCTACTTTAACGGTCGAATAAATACCCTTAAAAGGACCCGGTCAAAACCGTTTTTTTAGGGTTCCGTAGTCAAACTAGGAACCCTTATAGTTTCGCCATGTCCGTCCGTCCGTCCGTCCGTCCGTCCGTCCCCAGTCTAGCTCACAGACTCATAGTACTAGAAAGCTGTAATTTGGCATGAATGTACATATTAGTCACGCCAACAAAGTGGTAAAATAAAACTTTGAAAATTTTTTTTTTTTAATGCACCTCCCCTACACGTAACGTGGGGATGTCTTTTTTTTTTCTTGCCTACCCCATAGTGTGGGGTGTCGTTGGATAGGTCTTTCAAAAATATTGCGGGTCTCTGAAAACAATTTTTCAATTAAGGGATCCGTTTATGAAATATTAAGCTTTAAAGCGCTATTTTTTGTTAGAGTCAAGTGTCCCCCCCCCCCCTACAGCCAAAACTACAAGTACTAAAAATCTGAAAAAAATCTTCAACGAAAGCGCATATAACGAATTTTAAAGGAAAACTCTCACGGCTAGGTAGACATGATTAGTTCCTGAGATACAGGCGATTAACGGGTTTATACCTACTAAAAATCATCTAAGACAGCGCCAAATAACTTTAAATAGAAAATTGTTTCCTACATGTTGATTTTTGAGATAGTTTTTTGTGTTTGTCGTTACGGCTTCGGAACCCTACACTGAGCATGGTCCGACATGCTCTTGCCCGGTTTTAAGTGTACCTTTTCAGTCCCTGATTTGAATTATGATATTAATGATTCTCGTGGTCACCCTACTAAATCTCACAAACAATTTATTAGTGTTGCTAGTTTTATTTTATAAACTCCTACCATTACCATGATGAGCAATGATTGAAGCGGGTTAACTTTAATATTAATTAATTATGTAAAACTTTAATGCATTCGTTCCTAGTGCCTAATTTAAATATACCTTATATACTGTAATAAATATCACATTTTTAAAAATTTACATTTGCTAGGTACCTACCTAGTTAACATTTTGTACTAAGAACAACGTAACTTTTTAACATGGAAGTTATGCAAGAGAGACAAAGACAAAGTAAGTCTCTTTAGGCTCGTACACTTGATTACCACAAAATCTCCCTTCTGTCTTAACACATTGAGTTCGATTTTTCTTGTCGCGATTTTTGAAGTAAGCATTCCAGATGTAGGTATGTTAGTACTTAGGTACTACGTGCGTTTCACCGGATGTGTGTCACCCAAATTTTACCAAAAAGGCTATATATGCTACAACTCCTCCATCCCAAGCCTATGCCAAACTAAAAGCCATAAAACTAAGAAAAAACATAACTAAACTGTTTATTGACATTTTCCGAGTTCAAAGTCGTCATGGCCTGTCAGAATTGCACTGAAATATTTGTAAATACGTACCTTAGAGCACGCGTTCCAGTGGTCGCGTGCTAATGTTGTGATTTATATTAATTTTGTTCTAAATTATACAATCATGGTAAGTCATTTAACATTACGAGAATAGGTACCTACTCGATACGAGGTATTTCAGAGTTAAGTAGATAGGTATAATGGTTAGGAATGACTTAATAAAATCTTTAATCGCCAAAACCTTCTATTATACGGCCGTTTTTTGGCACTGGAGAAAAGACCGAGACAAAACAGACTTCTAACAAATTCACAATTCAAGCAGATGTACATTTAGTTCTCCCAGCTTCTTAAAATATTCGGCGGGTTATCGCTATCACGCTTGCACTCGCAACTGACAGTATATTTGTGACTCGAGTTTAATAGAAAACTAAGATTGCCGATTGGTTGTATATTTCGGTTCATAGAAAATGTTTATCATATTAATAGTTCATAGAATAATCAATACGCAGAGTACTTTCTTTGAAAATATTCACCCGGCAAAGGGCAGGCATGTGATCGTACATCTGTAACATTGGAAAACCATTGAAAAATTGTAACCATCTTAGATTTCCGGAAATATGCATAACGGAAAGGTTATAATTAAATTTACTAACTTAAAAAATCTTGTTCAGGGTAAATTTACGATCTTATTCATCGAAATTGTTGTTTTTCAAGGAAGACGAAATTGAAGACATCGTGGATGAGATTAAATACACAAATTCGCAAAAAAGCGTCGCTACGACCATCGCGTACTCACAAGACTTTACAGACAGCAGCTCTGAGAAAAACAACTCCTCGGGAAAGAACACATACGTCCTTGAATGCGACAGCGATGACAGCGACGCGGCTTTTCATATGCAAAACAAACAAAGCGTCGTCAATATTAATGAGCTAAAGAACAAAACTGTAAGGTTACCTACTGATAAAGTGAACCCTGTTGACCGTGTATCGTATACTAGAATAAATGATAAGAACCTACTTACAAATCCTAACAATAATGAAATACAGCATGATGAACAAATGCATGCCGCAACATCCACATCATGTAAATACTCTTTGGTCTCTCAGGAAACGTTTACTCAGACAAGCAAAACGATTTTTGAATTAGCTCAAAGTGATAACTCTGATAAATCTAAAGCTATAGAAACGCAAACCTCAAAAACATCATTTACTGAAAATAAGACTATAGAATACAAAATAGAGGTAACAGGTTCACATACAAATTTTAGTAGAACTGAAATCACCAAAGATCCCAAAGAAGGAATGACAGATGAACGCTTGCAACATGATTATATCAAAAACGTACATTGTTTGGACTTAGAACCGTTAGCATTGTCGAATTCAGATACAGACGATAGCTTAGTGGATAATATTATCACTGATGGGCATTCTGTCGAGATAATTAACATAGTAGACGAAAGACTAGAAAATAATACAGATGAACAAACAGAAATTCCGGATAACGTAAGTGAGTACGAAGAAACATCGAATTATGATTCTGATAACGATTCGTTAATTGAAGATGAATATCGTGACGCTAAATTCAACAATCGAGATATTAATATCAGTAACGATAGTATTCCAAGATCTGTTGACAACGACGTGGAGGAGCTGTATAGCAATTTAAAAAAAAGCCTTGATTTAAGAATGTTAGATAGACCTGATGAATTTGACATCACACGATACGTTACTCTTACACCCTTAACTGAAGAATCCGGTGCAGTGAAAGCAGATAGCATTGCAGATGTAATGCTGAATAATGTAGAAGTAGTCTCAAATGAAGATACAAACGAAGATAGTATAATTTTGTGTAAAAATAAGCTTGAAGGTCAACGTGGGAACGTGCTGCCAAAAGAAGATGAAAAGATTGAGCCTTTTAAACTACCACCCATTTACAATCAATCGTGTCCGACCAGTCCACATTTGAACTCGCTGTTTGGTAATGCTTCTAAAGCAAACAAAACCTCACCCCTGCCTAGCCTATTCGAGAGTCACAACAAGGTGGGTGACCGATGGGAGATTGGGACAAAGGATTTGGCATCCGGAGAAAGTGCGTACATCAACGGAAGAAATGGTAACTATCATTACAATTTTATCGAGTAATTTTCGTACCATTTTTTTTAAGTAAGGTTTACATGTAAAACTTGAGTTTTACCAACATGAGTACCTAATTAAATTTCGATATTGCGAGCTTTTCCTATTAGACATTTGTTGTTAAACGGGGCTTAATTTAATCCACGAAAAATAAATTTATCTTAATTCTTGTTTTGAAATGTTGGCAGTATTGCAACGATTGTGGTCACGAGCAGACTGTACTTTACCATTATTCTAGATTTCCCCGATAAATGTTGGTTTCGATAAGGAATATGATTTGTACTTAACATACATGTTTGCCCTTAAAGATACGTACTTTTCAGACGCAGCAAAAAGACGATCAGAATCATGTACGTTGCCGTCCATATACATTGAGGGTCACGTTAACTATTTTGAAGGCAACACATTAGACAATTCGAAGAATATTAAAGGCACATTATCTTTAGATTCGCCGCACGAAACGATCAGTATTCAAGAGAAGATTAAAGAGTTGAAGATGAGCAAGGGCAAAATGCCAAGGGTGCAGCCCAAGTACACTGCAACATTGTAAGCTTTAAATTTATCTAAGACGTGCCTACTGGAGCCGGAATCATTCATGGTAGATAATTCCATTTTCCAGCGACACAATAAGGATAAAACTTTAAAAAAACTTGTTAAACGATTTTATTTATATATTAGTTAGAAATAGTCACTAATTTAAGTAACTCATTACCAACTCAAAGTACATATTTTGGGAGGTTTGGGCTTTGTGTTCAGTAAAACTAATATTAGTAGGTACATGTACAAACCGGGTTCTATGCCGGTAATCATAATATAAAAAAATGTATAGCCCATCATTTTCAGTTTGAGTTCCAATGTTTATTATAGTAAAAAAAGTTAGGAGCTAAATATAAAAAATATCATAATGGTTACCAGGATACCAGAAAGCAGAAGTGTGTCTCCTGGCAGTGCATCGCCCGACGAGAGCAGACTGTGTGACGCGGCCGAGCGCGGCTGTGAGGCGCTATGCAATGTTGTCATCAAGAAACTACGGACGCAGACCTGGTCAGCTCACTTCACTGCGATCACAATAAAAATAAATTGCTCTCGGATAAGTAGGTTAGGCTAGAACTACGATCCCAATAAAACTAAGCCGCTCTCAGAAAAATAGGTTATGTTAGGTTAGAACTGCGATCCCAATAAAAATAAATCGCTCCCAGAAAAGTCGGTTAGGTTAGGTTAGAACTGCGACCCCAACAAAAATAAATCTCCAGAAAACCAGAAAACTAACACGTAAACCATTGCAGTTGTGGAATGATAAATATTGAAATAATTTTCCAAGATGTAAAGTTTAAAAAATTCATAAAAATATTAAAAAATAAAATATTAAATGAAGTTCTGCAAAATAAACTATTTATGAAATAACATTTCCAGAAATTAAAAATTGGGGATTTAAAAATACTCATTCTGGGGTAAAACAAAGATCTCGGAACGAAACGGAGGGTAATGATTTCGGCTTTCACGGACTCTTACTAGAAATACTACTTAAAAAAAGTTAGAAAACAATTTAGGACATTGTTGCTTAATTGATTGAATTGTAAAATTATTACTGGAAAGTATTTAGGTATATCGATGTTCTGTGAGTGACATTTCCTCGGCCTGGCTAGTTCCTTCCTTTCGTCTAACCTTAACCTTTCCGCTACGGTATCAGGTCCGACGTCGTCGAAGTTTTGGAGGAACTGCCTAAAATTATGGAGAAGTTTTGGTGCGTTATCACGGAGCAACGCATTGTAGATCTTATCAGACAAGTGAGTGGTTAATTAATAACGTGAAAATTGCTTTCTGTACTTATTTATTCCAATAAGTAAAATGATGTAAGTATTTAATGTTCGTATCTGTGTGGAAAAAACAGTTCGCATTCAGTTTGTATTGCTGTTTATTTGTTTTCCTACTCCTGTACTTTTATCTGTCATTTATATAGTCACGAACACTAATATAAGAACATACATAATATGTCCGCAGAATAATCCAGAGAAAAGTCTATCTTGTCTATGCCCCAAAACAGCACTTGTGCGTTTTTGAGATAAAACGATACGGCCAACTGCCAAAGCTTAGCGTTGCACAATCGATTAAATCATATTTTAACGATTGTGAAATAGGGACTATAAATCACCTAATGTTTTGAGAAATTCAGTTACCTGATTAGTAAATTTTTAAAATAGTATTCTGGTTGGTTGATACGAAATACAAAGTATTTTTAAATGATTTAAATTAGTTAAAGAGAAACGCGTACCTAAAAGAACCTATCGTTCCGTTTGACAGTCGATGTGTATTGTGATTGGTGGATTTAATTTGGTGAAGTGTTCTGATTGGTCAAATTAAAATGTTTTGGAATTGTAAATAATTCTATTTTCCATTCCGTCAATTTAAAAACAACGTAAACCATAGACGCATATTTTGTAATTTTCTTGTTTCCCGCTCGTTTGTTGTTCTTTACTTCGTTCGTTCGTTTGTAAGTTTTTTCGCTTAGTTTTGCATTTCATTTGAAACCTAGTCGTAGAAAAAGTATTGTATGCAACGGTGTATAACTAAGTCAAAAAACACTCGTGGCGCTTACCTTTACGATGTTCGCCTTCGGCTCACATCGTAACACACGCCACTCATATTTTTTGACCTCTCTTATACAACTATTGCATAAACTACTAAAATACAATCGCAAAAGATAATTTCTGTTAAAGTTATAGTATCTAGGTAAATATGTATATATTTTTTTTTATATCAAATTGGCTTATAATTGTGTGGAAGAGATGGCCATTTCTACTCACTTATTTTTGCTGTATTTAACGATCAAATATATTAATGTCCATTTTCCATGTGTGAGGTTGGCGTCGATGTAATATTTCTTGATCGGTTTGGCAATGATGACCACTGCTGATTTTGTGTTAGGTGAGTGTCCACGTGGACTCGCCGCGAACGCAGGTGGCGCGTACCGCCTGCAACACTCTGGCTGCCATTCTGAAGAACACTAATTACACGAAGAAACCGGTAAGACACTAATAAACCTTTAAAAAAGTCTTGATTTCAAACTAATGGCCTTAGCTGCAATAATTTCGATTCGATCAAAATTAGAGTGGTGTTGAAGTAAGATGTGGCACAAGGGCACAAAAAAAAACAGGTTTGAAATCATACACTAATCTTTAAAATAATTTGTAATTTTTTTTTTGTTATTGGTTAATCAAGTGGCAACTTTGTGATGGATGACGTAGAAAGTTTCCCTTTCGGAAGAGACCTTGCTTTATTAAACCATGCCTAACATAAATGTCAGACTGCGTGCCAAAAAAAAATTACAAATCATTTAATGGCCTGTACAATACTTTTCAAAAAATCAAGAGTTTTAAGCTAGTCTCGGGACTTATTCAACGATCTAGTATGTACTTACGTAAATAACTCGGGGACAGTTGAGGTTGAGGGGCTTCATTTTATCATGTTCTCCAGGATTTCTACGAAGCAGTGACTTGTCTGCTTGTGAAGACCGGTAGCTTTAGCAAGCCGGTGCGGCGCGCCGCCAACATAGCTTTGGACGACATCGTTTGTGGCGTGGAGTTGAGCCATGCCGTTACCGCCCTGTGTGTGCACGGCATTAGGTGGGTGACATACTTACTGATAAATACAGTTGATATTATGTAACCTCGTAAGGCCCACGTCAAGGATAAATTGACATAAACTTTACTGCCGTTGTCTGAATTATAAGAAACCGAATATCCAGCTCAATCAACTGATGTCGTATAATTAAGATAAAAGTACGATCAGATGATTTTTCCAAGAAATGCTACGCTTTGCAGTGTTTAGCAAGTAGCAATATATGGAGGCATGAACATGTCCGAAGAAAAAATACTTCCACCTTGTAAAATTGGCCTGAAAAGCTGTTCCGTTGCAGTCATAAGAGCCCGCTGGTTCGCTGCGCGGCCGCCCGTCTCCTGGTGGTGTGCACCGCGCTGGCGGGAGGGGGGCGGGACCTGCTGCGCGCGCGCCCCGCCACGGCGGCGCAGGCGCGCCGGAACGCGCTACGGGCGCTGTCGGCCCTACTCGATGACAAGAACACCGATACCAGGTATGGATACTTACTGATAGCCAGTCTTTATCGTTATGCCACGAAAACCGAAAACGTAATGTGTGTATGCGTAATACAAATCTACGATAGTGGCTAGTGGCTAGGCACTAAGGTGATGAACAGATATTTTTGCACAAAAAAAACTGATGTACGGCGTTTCATAGCACAGGTTTTGCTTACAGTTATATTGAATTGTTCTCTATTACAGAAAATACGCGGAACGCTTGTACTCCATGCTGCGTCCTCTAACTAACTTCGAGGCGTACTACCTCACTGACGTGGAAGTGGAACTAGCTTCTAAACAGATGAAAAAGTACGACCAACTGCTACTCTGCAATTCTCCCAAGGAGAGTAGGTGATAATGGAGTCACAACGAAGAGGACTGGTACGGCTTGATTATAAAACACCTAGTTAATACGCTTTACCATTTAACTCTTGATTTGAGAGACTTAAAGGCACTAACGCGATAGGCAAAAGTATAGGAATTACCACTAGTGCCAAGATCTGGAACGTAGAAGGATAAACAAAAAAATCGAGCATAATAGTATGCAATACATTTTAGTCTGTGAAGTATTTCCTAAATTTCAAACTTTACAATTGTCTCTGCGACATTCGTGTACGTATTGTAGGTCTTTCAGTGTTTTTCTGACTGTTTTATATTAAATAATGATAACTGGGTTATCGACATAAAAAGTGAAATGAGGCGACCATAAAGCAATCGTATATCATCGTATTTGATACGAAGTGGTTTTGGCTCTGTATCTAGGCACATAGCGTAGAGATTACGAACTAAATAATAGGGCAGGGAAATTGTGTATAATGTGTGTACGAAATTAACTGCTGTATAAAATAATTTAGATATTACTATTGTTTGTACTTAGTTTGATAGATAGAATCATACAAACAATTTATTGTTTCTGAACACTACTTTAAAGTTCAGGGTCAATTATAGTTAAATTAAAGTACCTGCAGATGAGGTGAAACCGCTGTATTGCTCTAACTTTTACTTTTAAAAAACAGCAAGATTAGGCTTTTTACTCTAGCAAAGAAATAAGAGAAAGACAGCGTTTACTTAATTTCTGATTTTATTTTTGCTACATAGGTACTTCACCGTCTAATCCGCGTCTTTTAGCAATCTCAATTTAGCCACGAAGGATCAGTAGTCGATTTTGGCGATTCTTCATTCCAAAAAGCCATTTTATCCTAAATATGGACTCATAATCATATTTATTTGTGTACATGTACACCATGCACTTGTCACTGTTTGCTCATGAACTGTACCGATCCCTAATTGTGAGGTTTTGTCTAGTGCCCGACTGCCGAGGAAAGGAGGTAACGTTATTTGTAAAGTTGTCCTTGTATTGTAACAGGAGTGTTTTAATAAAGGTATATTTTTAAATGAAATGTAGTTTGTTATGTTTCGAGTGTCCCGAACACAACTTTCCGTGTGTATTTTAAGTTCGAAAAAATCGTGAATAAAAGATGTACATAAAAACTAGTTTTCTTTCTGATTCATTAGCGATGAAAATGAACTCGCTAATTAACGCTTAATTAGTCAAATGAAGGATTAAAACAATAGTAAAAGGCTTTAATAAAAATGTTGTAATATGTATTTATATTTTACACCTTTTCGTAGGCGGGGGGAGCGGCTATAGATTTTCATACATACATACATAAACTCACGCCTTTATTCCCAGAGGGCGAGGGGGTAGGCAGAGCTACAGAATTTCCAACAACTATAAAAACTTTTTGTTAAATCTGTAACCACATTTTGCACACTTAGGCGAAGATGTTTACCAGTGTATTAGTGACAGGTTGCAAGCCCATCGCCTAACAGTACTACGTACGCCTTTATTACCTTAGTCGGCTTTTACGACATCCACGGAAAGATACGGAGTGGCACTATTCTAACCTGGCTACCACACGGATTTTCAAAAATGTTAAAAAAATACTGTTACATGGACATACCTACTATTACTCGAGCGCGTCAGATATTGATATAATCCATGTCCTAGGTACGTATTTAAAATTACGTATGTTAATCTGATTGTTTCCATGATGGAGGCGGTCGTACGTAAGGGTTTAAAATGAAAAAAAAAAACGTCATCCAGCGCTTCAGATTTTCAAAGGGGATGTTAATGAACCTAAAAAAAGCTCTTGTTTTTTTTTATTATTATCTGCATCAGTGGGGATGGAGTAAAAGAGTAATAGATAGAGAAAGAGTGAGAGACGAATAGAAACGCGGAGAAGGGAATACAGACGTTGTCCCGTTTTTTTTTACTTTGTCTCGTCTTTTTAGTAACTCATTAAGAAACTTTGCTGCTTAAAATCTGATTATTAATAACAAACTTTTTAAGTTTTAAGCATTCCTCACCAATCTCACCATTACAAAACGTCATCATAGGTCGCTGAACCAGTACTTGCACTTGCACGTACGTATGCAAACAGAAATAACTTCAATAACATTACGCGGGAGATTGCAAATGCATTACTTACGCGCATAGATTACCACAGAATGTTATTAAATCTATTTATCGTTAATCATAATATCACGTGTACATCGCAGAACGTATTGAACTTCATCTTTGTGTTACTGTTCTGCTATCCTTGGCCTTCAATCTTTATTCTATTTTTTTCACTCGTGGCTACCTTACAAGGGGTTAAAAGTATGTCAGCGTATTCCTGAAAATCCTTGCCTTTTGATGTATCTATTTTTTCGCTATTTTATTGCTAGCAGTCGGTTGTCAAGCCGAGTGCAATGTGAGTGCACGCGTTCCGCGCCGGTGCATGTGCACTCAAAGGCGTAGGTCACGTATAAACATTCGATTATCTATAGTTAAAAGTGCAAGCTCGTGAACTTGTTCGAGATCAATAAGCTAGTGGGCCACCTTATAGAAATAGAAATAATAGAAATAGAAAATTTTATTTGTTAGAATGCGTTATACAGGGTTTTAAGAAATAACATGGGTTAGATCGTACATTCAGTGTCGACAGAACGACATGCAATTTTTTTATTAAATGGTCATTACAAATCATGTCAAGCAATATAAATAGTATTACCGTCTACTCATATCATGCATACAAATCAATTAATATAATTACAGGAAAGTCTTATCTACAAGTGATCTGACCATTTTTATATCCACTACTTAGCTCCGTTATTAAAATATTCATTTAAATTGTAGAAACAATTAGAGAGAAGCCATCTAGTAAGCTCATTTTTAAACGTAGATCCCTTAAGTATTTTAATTTTAGAAGGAAGAGCATTATATATCTTTATGCACATATTGTAGGCATTTCTTTTGTAGATATCAGTGCGGCAAAGTGGTCTATGCAAGAGATGTTTGTATTGCATCCTGGGCGTTCTTGTTCTTACAAAAATATCGTGCCGTTCCTTGAAATATTCAGGATGCGCTTTTCAGAACAAACAAACCTTCAGTATGTGTATGTATAGGTGTATGTGAATCAATTACACGTGATCTGAGGCGTAGGTATCGCTACTGCAGCAGTCACTCTCTCTAAATAGTAGTGATGGTACAATACTTGTATCCGTATATAATTATCGTTATTTAGTGCCTACTAAATATTGTACTTTTAAGCATAAATATTTACTAAATCATTATTTATTGCTGTATGAATAAAGTATACACCTTAAATTAATTAAAGTACGAATCACTTCTGCATTAAACCATCCAAGTTCAACAAAATATCAGATGTGTCTTTTTCTAGCGTGTTTGAGAAGCCATAACGAGAAAAACTATAGACCAATCAAATCTCTTGTCATAGCAGTGTAACTAATCAAAGTTTTCTTATGGGTGAAAATATATACAACCTCTACAGTAAAGGCGTCTACTCAAACGTTTCAAAGTGTGGAGAAATGGGACAAATTTCAACGTCAAGTTTGTTCGGTGTTACTCTTCCATTCCATACTTATTATATTTCGATGTCTTATACATTTTGTCTAGGAACTGGGTAGTGATTCTCTCAACAACGACGGTCGGACGGACAAACGAGTGAATGTCCAAGAGTTTAAGTAGTCCCCACAGTGCGAACAAAACATATTTTAGCGCGTGCATTTTCAATTTAGCATCATTTAATTGAAAATACACGCACTTAAATGTATTTTGTTCGCTCCGACGGGACTACTTAAACTCGCCGCTGCGATTTCGCTTGTTCGTCCGACCGTCGCCCGTTGTTTTTGAGAGAATAACACCCCTGGGCTGATCGATTGAGGACGTCAAGAACTACCAATTTGATCATCATGTATATTTGGCAATTTTTTACTATTTTATTGCTAGTCTACTGTTTCGGGCTTGAGTTTCAAATTAAAGTTGTGGTCAAATGGGTTTTTTTACAGCCATAAAATGCAAACGAGCAGACGGACCATTTTGGGCCTATTTTATAAAATTACATTTTACATTTTATAAATTACAAATTACAAATTACAATTTACAGGTTTGACACAACCTCGACCAATGACGTGTTGCCAGTTTACACCTGTAAAATTGTTACTTGTAGGTTTATAAAACGTGCCCCTGATGGTAAGCACTCACCGTCACCCGTAAGCATCAGTAATGCCAGGGGCACCCCAACTAGCACATTAGCGTTAAAATAACCTATATAAGATCTGTATATCAGTTCCATTCGAGAGTAAAAGTGTTAACATATACCTGTACAAGGGAGTTATAGCATGCTCTAACTCATTTATACCCACGAAAGAGGCCCACGATTTTACAGGTAAGAGTTATAGAAAGCCTATAGTACGGTGATATACAGGTGTTAAAGCACCTGCATGAGAGCGACTTTTCAGTGTCAGCTACTACTTTAACCGGTATTGCTGTTGTATAGTCGGGTTAGTGAACACTACGGGAAATAGAAAAGCATCGGATAAGAATGATTTGCCACTTGAAACTTTATAAGACCTATTAAGAGTAGTTGGTTGATACCTTGACTCTTATTAGGTAGTTAAAATGGACTCAGGTATGTATGTTACCGTTTTGTGAGTGCATTAGTAATAAACTATTTGTTTTTTAGCGTACGACTAGTTTGAAAAAGCCTAGATAAGTAAATTAATTGATCCTGACTCATGTCACAGAATAATGGCGACAATATAATTGTCAGGAAAAGTGACAAAGCAACATCGGTAGGAAAATATTCAAGTAATTTTTATTTACGAAGTGAAAAAATTACTGCGCTTGTGATTTTACGGTAATGTATACCTTGTTTCTCATCTCAATTTTAACGCGCCTAGGATTTATTAAAGATTTAAAAGAAAAGTTATGACAACAATAACAGACGCCCAAACTAACAATATTTAGTTATTCCTGCTTCCTGAGCAGTGGCATGTAAAATAAGGTGGTATCCATGGAACGCTTGAAATAGTATAAACAATTAAGTATTTGGTGGTCAAATGTTCATTACTCATAGTAATATTTATATTTAGTTCACCAAAACAATGGCGAACTTACTTTAAATATTAAATCTTTACTTAACCCATTTATAACACTCTTTGAGTTACAACATCGGTAGTCAAGAATATTGTGCAGCCTTTGGTACACGTAACAGCGTTATAGTAGACTTAGCTAAGTACGTTTACTACAGTGAAGACAATTTTACCGGTTGAACCTAGATAACGGAGTTGTTCGACACTTTTAGCATCTGGTGTTACTAAACTCTCGACGAACTCTTTTTTATAACCCATATCTGCACTTATAGTCAATATAACACCTAAAGATATACAAGACACTTCATGGCAACAACTAAACAACAATATGCGTTAACAGGAGTCAGCGAACACTGTTGCATAGACATAGGTGTCACAGACAGGCTAAAGCTGTAACATCTTAAGTATACTTGCTGTAGTTATCACTATTGTAACTCTCAAAGCTGTACTACATCGTCCATAATAACTCTAGTGCCACTGTTGGAGTTAAATTTATTTGCTAACTCCTCTATATCCCCTTTAGTTACAACTGAGATAATTGTAACTCTGTAATATCGCTTAAAGTTCTACAAAAACCTGTAACTGACACCAAAATGTTAGTTGGGACACCCAAGTGGTTGTCTTTTTTATTACTAGTAAAAAACCGAATAGGTACTATCGAATATCGAAGCCATAAAGCAATAAACTTCACAATAACATGTTCCTTTTAAAAACTTTTTTAATTAATGATATGATAATAAATCCTCGGTACAAATTTTATTGCATTAGGCACACATTATAAAGTAAAATGGATTAGCTAATTAAGATCACCAAGTGAGAAATTAACACTGCGTTCAAAACTATATAAAAGTATGTTGAAGAGCCTTAAATGCATTCAATAAGTGAAATTACTCTAACTGGCTCTCGAATTAATTCGAAGTAATTATCAGATAAAATGGGATGAATAGAGATTCACGGGGTAAATAAAAATACAGCCTGTAATAAAGCATATTGTACTAATTATACGACAGATTTTAACGTAATTTTCCAATTCATTGGTCAATTTACCTAATACTTCTTATTAGTAACAAGTTATGACTGATTTTATTTATGCCATCTTACGATACTTTATTTGACAAGTTAGTTTACTAGTGAGTTTGTGAATTATTTCTTAAGTAAACTTGAACCGATAACTGATATCGGATAGTGCTGAAAGGCAAGTACCTATGTTTAAACCCAATAATAATTTAATATTATGATGTCTAAGATCCGATCTGATGCTGGAGCTGGAAGGTAGCCAAAGATTACCGCCGTACTTACCTTAGATCCACCGAATTTGATCTTGTTAGATTATTCTTGGTGAGCACTTGACAACTACGTAGGAAAAAAGCACAGTCGTCAAGTGAAATGTCTTACCATATGTTTTTTAACTATAAGTGGTTTTCTCTTAGGATAGGCACTACTTTTCACTTATTATAGATCATATCATTAACCTGTATGTTACTTACTCTTTTTGTCTTTAATTTCATACTAATACTCCAGGGGTGCAGACCCACCGTACCACTAAAATTCGACTCTATTAAATTCTATTTTAATAGAAATATTTGGTCATAGTACTACCAGTGGTACGGTTTAGGGGTAGGGTGGGTCTGGAAGGATCCTTCAGCTAGCACTGAGTAAAATCAATGATAAGTTATCATTGATAACTATTACAAACCAACAAACAAGTGCGCGTGATGGCACCAGTAAAGATAACTCTTTATTCAAAAATCGCAAGGTAATAAATTGATTGTTGCAAAACAAATGAATATCCCTTATATTCTTTAAAATAAGAATCTAGTCATCATTGGTCCTTGTTCATTACTGGTTCCATCGCCCTATCGAGAACAAGTAATATGATTACTTAGTGTTATCATTATCATTATTACAATACTTTCAGCGACTCCATTCACTTGAACTTTCTCGAGATGCCACCCACATCGACAATAACGCAGGAACCCTGAGTCGGCCGGGTCACACTGATAAACTAGCTAAACATAACGACCTATTTTCAACAATCAAACAAGTAGAATAAGGTCTTAATTCAAATAATGAATATAATACTGCTGGTAATGCTTGTCTTAAGTTCATAACATCGATGCGACCGACTTCCAAACGATACTTAATTTTATTACGTTAATTGTAGAGTCGCTTTTAAGTTATCGTTAGCTGGAAGAAATAAAGTGGGTCTTGCGCACGCGTGGAGTATCGTACGATATTGAACTATTTGTTAGTATCAATGGATTTTCTTACTTATATTTATTTATGTTACAAATTTTAAACTAAAATACATGTAATGATAAGGAAACATAAATAATACTAAGCGAGGTTTATACTAGCAATAAGAATGACAGAAGTTGACTGTTGTCTTACTTTGACTTCAGTTCTAGGGCAAGTTAGCAGTCAACTTCTGCTATTTTTTCCTAGTCTAAACCTCGCTTAAGAACACAATCATAAAATGTACAGCCGCTCCGGCAAGTCCACCTGAGGCATGGTCCCTATGACGCTGGTTGCATTACCTCTGAACAGCTGTCCCTGTCCTTTGAGAGAAGCTCAGTCGCTCGTATAAATATCTGCACGCTTTTGTACCCTGTCGCTTTAAGACTGTGCCGAGCAAACGCCGAGCGTCCAGTGGCGCCCTCATTACTTTTATTGGGTTTTCTAATTAACTAAAGAATTTCCTTGGAACCAAACAAAATGTGTTTGTAGCGCAAGTATAAACACAATTTATGGGATACGTAACAAACTTTAATAACAATTACCCTTTGAGTAGTCAGCTTAACGGGAAAAGGTGGGCACTTTTTTTCGAAGGTGAATTGTTATTAAAGTTTGTAACGTATCCCATAAATTGTGTTTATACTTGCGCTACAAACACATTTTGTTTGGTTCCAAGAAAATTCTTTAGTTTATTAGAAAACCCAATAAAAGTAATGAGGGCGCCACTGTACATCCGGCGTACGCTCGGCGTAGTCTTAATGCCCTTGACAGGTTTGTACACTAGCTCAAACATGATATTTAAGTGCCAAAGCACTAAAGTGTGCGTGCAGCTACTTATAAGGCCGACCGTACCTATGAACGAGCTCTGGGATCTTATAGGCATCTATGGAGCAAGCGAACAACAACGCACCAAATCATTAACAGTACCCTTTACCATGAGTTACAGTTACCGTACTCGCTAACGAATCGAATGCTCTGTCTCTTGCATTCTATAAGAATACTTGCGAGGTCTGCGAGGGACAGAGCTTCGACTTGCTAGCGAGTACGTTAATTGAAATTCATGGTAAGGGTACAGGGCCGTGGTGGTACGACGTCCTACTCGACTCTACCCGCAAGCTATTTGTTATTCGCAAGGACTGTACCTATGTTACAAGAGGGAAAAGCGTGGGGCCAATGACCCGATTCAGATTCAGATTCAGATATTTATTCATGAAATAGTATTATACATGTAATTTCGATTCGCTACCTAAAACAGTAAGAAGTCGGGGCGCTATCATCCCAATGTCTTTGGATAAGTATGTTTCATGACTGGCCAATTCACCCTGGAGCAGGACTAAACCGAAACATTCCTGGCCTCTACAATTGGTAAGTCAAAGCACCGCCGGACCTAGAGACTTGAAATTTTGCACATAGATATCTTGTAAAGTAGTCCCACCTTCGTAATAGCTTTTGTCACTCGTGTGTCATAGAAAACGTAGATTGCGAATAGCTAATTTAAGGTGTGTGTAGTATTTTACAGCATGGCATCGCCTAAGGAAGGATTTTTGGAAATTCCACGTCTCAAATTGGGGTGAAAGTTTGTAGTCTTCCATTTTCAGGGTTCCGCAGTCAAACTAGGAACCCTTATAGTTTCGCCATGTCCGTCCGTCCGTCCGTCCGCAGTCTAGCTCAGAGACTTTTAGTACTAGAGAGCTAAAATTTGCCATGAATATATATTATTAGTCACGTCAACTAAGTGGTAAAATAAAATGTTGAAAAAAAAAAACTTACTGTACGTTCCCTGCACGTAACGTGGGGATGTATTTTCTTTTCGTACTCTTTCTACCACGTAGTGTGAGTGTGTCAGTGGATAGGTCTTTCAAAAATATTGCGGGTTTGTTAAATATTTTTTTCGATCAAGCGATCCGTTTATGAAATATGTAAGCTTTAAAGTGCTAATTTACGGGTCGGTCGACTCTGCTACTGCGTTGCTCGATGTGGACGTAAAATATTGTATTAACATCTGACAGGCTCAGGATGCTGCCAAAAGTACTAATGTTCTTTTGGATCTCTAGGGCTTTCGATTGCATTAGTTCGTTTTTAGGGTTCCGTAGCCGAATGGCAAAAAACGGAACCCTTATGGATTCGTCATGTCTGTCCGTCCGCCCGTCCGTCCGTCTGTCCGTCCGTATGTCACAGCCACTTTTTTCCGTAACTATAAGAGTTATACAGTGGAAACTTTGTAAGTAGATGTATTCGGTGAACCGCTTTAAGATTTTCATACAAAAATAGAAAAAAACAATACATTTTTGGGGTTTCCCATACTTAGAACTGAAACTCAAATATATTTTTTTGATCAAACCCATACGTGTGGGGTATCTATGGATAGGTCTTCAAAAATGATATTGAGGTTTCTAATATAAACTGAATAATTTGCGCGAGAGACACACATTTTTCCACTTTGGAAAAATGTGTGTCCCCCGTAACTTCTAAAATAAGGGAATGATAGATGTAAAAATAATATATGATGTACATTACCATGCAAATTTCCACCGAAAATTGGTTTGAACGAGATCTAATAATTAGTTTTTTTTTTTAATTCGTTATATAGTATAGTGGTACGGAACCCTACATGCGCGAGTCCGACTCGCACTTGGCCGCTTTTCTATATTGACCCTTTAACTTTAGAGAGGTACCTAACCAATTCATAATATTTCTGAATGTATTCTGTTATTCATTACTCATTACAAATACCAGAGACGTTTAAATTGTCCTTAGTCATAAATACGGTGGCATCACCTGCAAAAATGACAAATGAATGATCAATGATTGAAGGAAAATCTTTTACATATTTTGTCAAAATTAATAAAGCCCCAGAAGGTTGCCTTGTGGAACCTCTTGTAGAATGTGTTCATAATTGGACTGTAGTCTAGTAATTGTTTTTTTTTGTTGTGTCATAACTGTCTAATACTATAGTTGGTGTTCTAATGGCTGTCCGTAAGGTAAGTAAATATGAATTAATCTTAATGAAGGACCCCAGAATCCAACATGATCGGGCTGCCTTAATAATATTTTGTGAGTAACACAGTCGAACGCTTCAGAAAGATCAATAAACAGCTCAATCTATGGGGCTGATCATATTTTTTATTTACACAAAGTGTAGGTAGGTGACAACGTGATGTGATATTGTATTAATATTATATTTCAACACAAGTTATCGGGAATAATAACAAGATGTTTCTAGTAGTGTTTATGTGTGTTTAAGTATTCTAAAAATGCTTAAGGTTCTCAAGGGTAACAAACTCGTCTTTTACATAGTCAATGTAAATGAGTCATAATGTCAACAACTTTTAATCAACAAGTTATGGAGAAACGTTTAAAAAAATATAAGTAAATTAGCTATATTATATTACAATGTTTTTATATGATTAGTTACATTTTTGTAACTGAATATCTGCTAAGGCAAATTACTAAGATCTTTGACAGCGATGAACAGATTAATTGCTTCATAAGTAGTTTTTTACAATTGCTTTATTAAATCGTCTTTACAACTTGAAATAAATCTAAATCTACGTCTACAATATCTACACCAATATTATAAAGAGGAAATATTTGATTGTTTGTTTGTTTGTTTGCGTTGAATAGGAACCGAAACTAATGGACCGATTTGAAAAAAAAATCACCATTAGAATCCTAATAATATATGTATAATGTTATACCTGATGAACATAGACTATTAGGGGAGGGGGGGGCAAAGCGGGGAAGCTAAGGAACAGAGCGAGTTAGATTCGGATTCATCTGTATAACTTACACGCAATCCAACTTGAATTAACTATTGGTATCTAAGGTATAATACTGCATGTTATTTTTTGTTCGAATATAATTAAATTTAGGTACATGATCAATTTTATCAAAAGTGGGTTTTGTCCCGCTATGCCTCGTATATTGGGGTAAAGTGGGGCAGCATAAGGGGCATTGTGGGGTACTAAATGGGGCATTGTGGGGTATGAAAAGGGGCAATGTGGGGCTTGAGAAGGGGTTTAGTAGCGTAGTGAATTATAACAACTATTATAAACGAATTAAATCTTTATTATCAAAGAATATCACTTCTAACAGTAACTGTGGGGATCATTAGTTAAATTTAACGTTAAATCCCAACGAATCATTAACATACATTGCACAGAGATTGGCTTTATCATCTTCATCTTCTTATAATCGAATAAAATCTTTACTATCAACCCGCTTTTTTCATTGATTCTAAAGACCACGAGTGTTGATTCGTCGTCTTTTTATATGTTCGAACCATTTTAGCTGAAACAAACGACGGTAGGCACCAATTAATAACACATAAGGTAAATCAAGCAAAATTAGGGGGCAAAGTGGGGTACCTATTAAGCTTGTTCCCCACTATGCCCCATCACTTTAACCCCACTTTGCCCCTACGTGCTGTCACATCGAAACATTAAAGACCGCCATCTTGCCTTGTTTATAAGCAGACTTAGTTGTTGAAATATAAAATCCTTCAGATCCGCCGATAGTCACAAAAAAAAACGTTTACGACTACAGTATAAAGGCACAGAATGAACGTGAATCAAATATCAACAATATTTTTAAGGATTACACAGGTTTTGCAAATATTTTAAATATTTCTTACCGGCGTCAATCGGCTGCCTGCGAAGATCGCGGCGGTCACGCGCAGACTAAACACTAATCACGGAGCCTTATTCAAATTGCCATGCCGTTCGTCCTTCGCCAAAAAGTACCGCTGACCCGCTATGCCCCGCTACCCCGCTATGCCCCCCCCTCCCCTATGTTTTATCATTCTGCGCGGACAGAGTCGCTGGCAACAGTTAGAGTATTTTATGACTGCAATTTGGCAAAGCAGGCCATACATTTTAAAGTAACCATCTATTTATGATGATGACGTTGACTGAGCATACAATATATTATATAAGATAAGTACATAATTATGAGTACAGTAGGTAGTAGGTTTCACACGCTTTGGCATGGCAAATATAATACCTATACTGAAAGGTGGCAGAGGAGCGACAGCGTTAACACAATACGTTACATTTGTGTTACTTAGTACGATTCAATTTTAAGACTGCACCGAGCAAACTTCGAGCGTCCAGTGGCGCCCTCATTACTATTGTTGTGTTTTCTAATTAACTAAAGAATTTCGTTGAAATCAGACGATGCGTTTTTGTAACGAAAGTAAAAACACAATTTATGGGATATACAAACTTTAACAACAATATTACCCTTTCAGTAGTCAGATTAACGGGAAAAGGTTGCCACTTTTTTTCGTTAAGTTGATAACTCGAAGATGAATTGTTATTAAACTATGTGATATACCCGATAATTTGTGTTTTCATTTGTAGTAAAAAAACACACCGTCTAATTTCAAGAAAATACTTTAGTTATTTATTAGAAAACACAAAAATAGCAATGAGGGCGCCACTGTACAGTGTACATGCGGCGTATGCTCTGCGCAGTCTTAAATCGTGAAAACATCGCGTCGTCTACTGAAAAATGTATCGTACTAAAACAGAGCAAAGCTCACTTTTCAATGTTTCACATTCAGCTGAGACGTTTTAATATGCGATGACGTCGATGACCTTTAAGCTGCTTTTCCACCGGCGAGGCGAAGCGAGACAAGGCGGCCCGAGAATTTAATACAGTATTAAAAACCATTTGCACCGAAGATGCGCGTAGGAGGCATCGAAATATAATAAGTATGGAAGAGTAATCGACGCTCAAAATCTGCCCCACTGACTTAGTGCCGGCGGGGGTGGAGCTATTAATGAGTGCCGAACTGTCTATCAGTCGACTTTCTGACGTAGTGTCAAACAGTTGTTTACAATCACAAAAGAAAAAAACCGATATTAATGATTAACGGATTTAAATGACGCTGCAACCATGCCAAGTTGCATTGTAAATTGGTGCAGGACCCACACAGATGCAAAACAAAGCGATATTTATTTTCATTAGTAAGTTATTGAATTTTTAATATTCCCAAACCAAAATGTCATGGCCGATGTTATGCAATATATCGTTGAAAAATGTGAATTACAAGCAACTACTTCGAATGAATAGAAAATTAAATTTTATGTCATCTTTACTATCGTTAGTCTATGTACATAATTAAAAAAAAACGAAAAATGACCTTTTTAAGTTTTCCAAAAAATGAAGAACGCCGTCTGGCTTGGGTGGATGCAGTTCGTCGCGAATTGCGAAACGAGAATTGGATGCCTAGCAAACATTGCAGGATTTGCAGCATCCATTTTGATGAATCGGATTATGTCATCTCAAAAACTGGAAAACATTTTTTAAAGTCACAGTGGTCCCAAATTGTACAGTACGTTGTCAACATTTATTTACAATAATTTAATTAATATTTAAATGAATATCAGACGTCGAGGAGTTGATCACAGGTCTATTAGATATGTTTAGATGCTAAAGACTATTTGACGCTGACTACTCTTACAACATAATATCTTCTGATATAGGTAATATTTTACTTTATAATAGTGTAACATAAGTATGTTAAATTATTCAAGGGGAACAATCATTCAATCATATAAAAAAATATTAATAAAATTCATTATTCAATTACTGTGTGGTTTTTGTATCAAACCATCCACGTCAAATGTTGAAAGACATGGCCACGTTCAAATAACCCTTATGAAAAAAATATTGACAAATGGAAATCTTGTGTCAGAGAGCTTGTAACCAATTGCAGATTTTTGTGTTTCAAACGGTATAAAACCTTACTGAAATTACTGTCTACTCAAACGTTATACCAGCATCTGACATAAATGACTTCATACCTTAAAACCACTCGATACATAAGATCTTTTCATTTCAAAAAGTGGGCGTTTTGGAGCGGATTTGTCAGTCGTTTTTGTTAGACGTTACTCTTCCATACTATTTCGATGGTAGGAGGGAGGTAATTGAAATTTTGTCGTCTTGCATCGTCTCGCCTCGCCGTGCCGGTGGTAAAGCAGCTTAATACTCTGGTTTTCTTAAAAAGTGGCCCTAGACATGATGCATTCGACGAACTTTATCGCTATCAGAAATGTACAAGATTGACGCACGGGATTGACGCACGCCACCCGGCGGTCGTGTCGATCGCTTATGTCAATTCCATACATATTGTCAGCTTTAAAAAATCGTTATGTTACAGTTGTTATGCTGTTATGCATCTCTAGGCCCCCAGAACTTCTAGACTGCTAATAAGCGCTACCACACCCTCGCATCTGACAGTATATTTTGCGGGATGACCCACCCAATACGCACACTTCCGCCATTTTCCTATGCGGCACCTTAAGGAGAAAAATCGAAAAAGAGTTTTTTTTACTTTCATTTATTTTATCTCATATTTTGGTTTGAAAAGCCAATCAGACACAATTTAAAACGGTATTAATAAATATTCCTTAAGCTATAGTTCTAGAACAATACTAATATTAAGATAATTCAAGCGTTTTAAAATACTTTACTTTTTATAACAAAAATAGAACGCTTGAACGCTAAAGTTACTCAACTTAAAGTCGTCATTAATATGCCCTAGTGCATGCACATAATAGCACACGCAGCAGCAGCTGTCTACATTGTCGATAATCTAAAATTTCTAGAATTTTCCTATATTATTAAGTACAGATAATTCTGCTAGGCGGAGGCCTAATATAGGCAAATCAAGGGTAATACTCAGTTAATACATTGAGTTTTTCTTCTCTAAATTGTCACGATCACTTCTTTCTGTCTTCTCTGTTTTCTTTTCCAACACGTTTCTGTTTTTCTAAAGCACCAGCTTAAAATGTTGCCAGTGTGTTGGGCCTTCGTAGTGACGTGGCGTCTTCAGCTGATTACTATTCAAGTTCGGCTAATAATGTTGCTAGCGCAAACGAAGTCACCTCCCTATTAGACTGAACACCTCTTCTATGGTAGAATTTCAACCCTGTGCACCCTCCTCGACGTCGGCAAAGAGTAGCTGCAGAGTTTCAGGAGGCACAGGGAACGTTTTTGGACATGGTTCTCGTGAGCCGGGGGGCGTGCGACGGCCTGCGTTGCCAGTAACAGGACCGACAGAAGAACCAGTATAAAATGCAGCAGACGCATCTTGATTGAGTCACTCGAAATTCACTTCAAATAAAAAATAAAAGCAATGCGAGCTTGTTTGTACACAGCGCGTTAACTAATTAATGCAATGATTTGTTATTGATTGTTTGGCGCTTGAATGTGTACTGAAGATTTCATTGAGAACCTCCGCTTTTATAGCTGGTGAGAGGTTATCTGGCGCGTGTGTGATAACCCGCCGAATTTGATAACGGTAGGTTCGATGACTGAGGCTCAATGTCAGTCGTCCATTGTAGTAAATTTATCATGGGTGCGTGTCTCGGAGCTTTGCGGTCGAGATTCCCCGACGGGTTTTGGACGCCACAACCGGCCGGTGTTGCGTCAGCACGCGAGCCCCACGCCGAGCTGTTAAAAAACGGCTACTTTATTTTCCTCCTAATGCAAACATTGATGATAATAAAGTATCTAGCATCGCTACGTCAGTTATCAATAATAACACGTAACTGCACCGATTGTGATAGTTGAGTAAATTTTTGTAAAAATTCGAGGCACTGGGCTCGACTTAAACTCTTACTTATAGCAAATTAAGTAATGGTACCTAATTGTTTGAGCAGGTGAATTTCATTTGTGTCTCAGATTCCCTTCCTTACAAAATGTATCTCATAACAAGTTTTTGACATAAGTATTTTGGGTTCGAAAAATACTTACATTATAGGGTTTTCCTCGTACACCGGTAGGTACCTACGGTTTCTCCTTGTTAGTGAACAGACGATTAATTTTCAATAGACTTTCAGTACTCTACATCTTTTTTCATATTTAAACGCAAAACAAATGCTTCCTTATCGTTTAGTACATCGTATCGTAAGTTAAGATTAAGTTTCAAATAATGCAATTATTGTGAAATTCCTCGGCGTTACTCACCTCAAAGTTTAAATATAAATAGTTTTAATCTTATCAATCACAAACATGCGTTTTATGTTGAAGACAGATCTTTCAGTTTACAAATAACAAAGTTGCGTAATCGGAGTAATGATCACAGCTAACGTTTCGGCACCTTCAGGGTTGCTGCGGGTCTTCAGTTTGAAAATTATTAATTTAATGAATTTATTACAACATTTGAATGGGATGTCTTCCCACTATCTCCTTAATTTACCTTTGAAGCTAGGTTGGATCGGATCCTGCTTTATTTATTTATTTAAGTAATTCGAACATACAGTCCATAGAACGTTAGTAACATATTAAGTACCTACATAATACTAACATAACATTATGTTAGTATTATGTAGGTATGGGACATTTCCAGTTTTGTTTTCAGTACGGTTTACTTGTATATCCTCACATCGTTTTATAGGTATGTCGAAGAACTGAAGGTCGATGGACCAGTTCGGTTTTGGAGTAAAGACAACGCATGGACAAACGTAGTGTAGGCGGGGCGTCAGCTAAATGGACGGACGACGTGAATTCTGCAGGGAGCGGTTGAATGAAGAAGGCCCAGGATCGAGCGAGTTGGCGATCTATGTTAGAGGCCTTGGTCCAGCAGTAGAGCGCTATAGCCTGCTGACGATAATGATGCCGACTCGTTTTTGTGTCGAAAATAAATAGAACAGCAAGCTTAAATTAGGCTTAACGAGGAAAATATTATTCAAGCAAAAGCTCTTACAGACTTTTAAAAATATAATATTCCGTTCAACTAGTTTCGATTCCTGAAAATTATTTTTTTACCGATGTTTCGTTCTGCCCTGCAGGCTACTTAAACGCCTTGACGGGTTTTAAAGTATCGGGTATCAATAGATTGGCATTCTTCAAGGAGTGATTTAAGCTATATTTGAACCTTCTCGCTCCTGTGCTGCGGCTGTAGTCGAGATTTCAAAGTTTGCTGTTTGCTAGACTTGTTGCTTACTGAGTCATTTTAGGTTTTTTACCTAATTTTGGCATTAAAGCAACATCAAAGTAAGTGTTCATTAAAATTATATTAAGGAAGCTTACCTACATGATTAGATGGCGTGGTTTTTCGATAATCGATCTTTATTTTGAGTTATCAGCAACTGGTCGATCGATATGCACGTTTGATGACAATTATATGAGGCCCGTATTTTTAATGGTGGTGGTGATATTTTTAAGGCTTGTGAAAAAAACAGAATATACAGCTAATGTATGTATGCAATTGCAAACTCTTTATTGCACAAAAAGAAAAACAATTACCAGTAAATTCGTACATAAACGTAAGATTAACATGTACAATGGCAAACTTATCCCTTTGAGGGATCTCTTCCAGTTAGGCAAGATTACAAGTATGTGCAGTGTACAAAAGTAAATAAACTAATATTTCTATTGCTAAATATCCATAAACTATACAGAGCTCAGCTAGCAGAGCTATTCAGAGCTTTGTTTTTTTTGTTTTTTATTTTTCTTCTCGTTTTGTGCTAATTTAATTATGTGTGTGTAACCTTCCGTGGTTTCACCTGATGGTTCCAACGGAAGACCAGCGCTGACTTTAATGCCAGCATTACGCTGAGTTGGGACCATTTCGTGGCTACTTTCTTCTTGTATTTGTTAATCTGTTCTTTGTTATGCATGTCACGAATAAATGATTTTCTTTCTTTCTTTCTTATACATACATATATACTTTAAATATAAATAAATAAATAATATCGACATATATCATATGTGTACGTGCATCGCGGCATCGCCTTATGAGATTGGTACCTAATAAGATTAATAAGTATATATATTTAAAGTGGGTCGCAAAATTATGGTAATAAACGTCATACTGTATGATTACCATTTCATAAAACATGTCATTGATATAAAATATTGATTGAAAAAACCGGGCAAAAACATCTACGAACATGCTCAATGTAGGGTTCCGAGGCGCTTAGGTGCTAAAAACACAAAAAAGAATCTCGAAAAACAAGTACTTGCAAACTAATTCTGTAATTAAAATTATTTGGTCATGATTTTTAGTAGGTATAAACACTTTAATCGCCTGTAAGTATCTCAAGAATAAAGCAAGATTTTAGTCGTGATAGTTTTCCTTCTAAATTATTTATTATTAAATATTTGTGCTTTCATTTACGATACTTTAAAGATTTTTAGTACAACTTGTAGATATATGTATGGGGCGGGGACACGTATCTCTAGCGAAAATAGTACTTTAGAGTTAAATAGATCCTAAACGGTCCCAGAAATCTTAAAATTGACACGATTTTGTAAAGTAAAAAAAAAACTATTAAACAGCCAACAATGTCCCACTGCTGGGCAAGGGTCTCTTTCCCCCGTGTCCTTCTAGGGCAGCAAGCTCTTCTCGCCAACGCCATAATTCGATACCTTTAGACTCAATTGGCGTAAACGCCATTTTGGCCAAAATGAGTTTTTAATGCAGTTATACTCAATTTTTCATTCTCTATCGATCTGTGTAGTTAAAGTTGAGAAATTCCCAAAAAAAGTCGAATACGACCCAGAATATTTGGCCCAAAAAACATGATTTTTATACATTTTTGGGCGTTTTTGCTGTATTTTTTTATTTTCTGCATTTCAAGATCGTAAATGTTTTTTTTGTTTTGCAGTTATAGGATGTATAATAATTATTAATAATTCGTAAGTCTAACGTGGCAAATACACCCTATTGTTTCTGCAAAAAAATATTATGAGGCTTTTACGACCCAACATAAAATAGCCTCAAATAATTAAATTTAAGGTCGTACTTTATAATAAATAGTAGTATAAAGTGGATACATTTTAGCCTCTTATAACCTGACGAAATGATTTAAATATCATTTCAAGTTTGTATCGAGCTTTATTCAATCACATAATAATTACAATTACATATTCACAATTATAAATGTAGTAGCGTTTAGATCTTCTCAAACAGGTGTTTACGTACAAAATCTCGCGCGCGGGTCGCGGTAGCTTAAATAGACGGTAAGTTTATCTGTAAGTAGGTAATAAATAAAAAATATTGAACAGCATGTTTAGTTTTACTGTGTAGGTAGGTACCTGTGTCCCACAGAGGAAGTAGTTAAGTGTAGTGATTTTGTGATAATATAATGTATTTTGCAGGTTTCATTGAGTATTATTCTACAACTCAAAAACCTAAAAATTCTAGGTACAATAGGTACAAAGTCAAAGTGGCTGCGACGGTTCGGGTTCCCGTCCGAGTATACCATGTCATGTGACTTATTTAATTTTCAGCTTAATAAAGCCTGTGCATCATCCACCTAATGAGAAAACGAAAATTGTCATTGTTTTAAATAGTTTTCAAGGTGAACCGTCATTTATACCAATCAATAGTAATGACCAAAGGTGTGGTATTCGTGTTTTTATTATCATATTGGAAATTAATTATTAAGATAATTGTGTGCTATTTTGTGGTACTACTTTTAAATTCCACATGATTGATTATTTTGAAACTTATTACTTACTTACGGCCTACATTTTTAGTTTCCGTCATACTTGGTCTTGGCGTTTACAACCCAAAAATTAAATAAGAGTAATAGTAAATGGCGTTTGCGACCTAAAATGTTTAGGATTATTGTCTTTTGCGCCCCAAAGGGCCTTCAAAGCAGCGAAGCGTATGGTGCTCTATTAGCAGAATGAAATAGACTTTACTGTAGTTTAAAGTATATCCGAAATAACAGGGATTGCCCTAAGATTTCATGAGTCATACATATATTGGCTGTGTTGTACGAGTATGCGAGCATGAAAGGTATAACATAATTAAATCGGCAAGCCTGTAACGTAATAATAACTTATTTTCAGCTTTTCAACGCCTACTTATGGCCTACCTTATCAGAATGAGAAAACTGTAAATGATATAAATAGTGTTCATAGTGTTCGTTCGTATACCGAAAGATACTAATGAGCAAAGGTAGGTATAGTATTAGTATTTTTATTATAATATTACTAATACTATAGTAATACGATACCTAAAAACGCGAAAATTTCACACCTAATTATTTCAGGAATGGACGTTATATTATTAATTTATAGAAAAAAAGTAAACACTTGAAAGTTTACTGCTTTCTTTCAAACTTTGACACCAATAAACATTTTTCATAGTCGCTTACAACCTACATTTTATCACTTAAAGCCTACATTTTAGTTTAATTCATATTCGATTTTGGCGCTTAAGACCCAAAAATAAATAGAAGTAATGTTTATGGCGTTTACGCCCTAAACATGCATACATCCATTGTAAGATTATTTTCCTTTAAACCCCAAATAGGTTGCACTTTTGACAGATTATCGAATAATATTGCAACTTGCAATTTTTTATGAATTAGCTCGAATTTTCGCTCCTATTTACCTAGTAATCAAAAATTATAATAACAAAATAGCATTCAGGGGTTGCATACTTTGACCACTTTTTGAATCAATTTTGCTGAAGCCGCATCAGGCACACAATATGGTGATGATGGTCGATATCATTAGTATTTGACATAAGTTGACTGGAAAGCTGGTTATTATTTGTTGTTCAAAATTCAAAATATTTATTCAGTAAATAGGCCACATGAGGGCTCTTTTACACGTCGGTAATATAGGGTGAGTCTACCAGCGCGTCGGACAAGACCATCATTGCGGAGAAGAAGCGCCGCCGCAAGAAACTCCAGCAGAAGGTCATTTTTACAATCATAAAATCATAATAGTACTTAAAACTAAGTTACATTAAGTAATAAAGTAATAAATAATACATTCTTAAAACTACTAAAAATAAAATCAGGCAATAAAGCTTAAACTTAAAAAAAAAAACTATGAGAACAATACGACGAGGTCTCTACGTCAAAAGTCGTAATGTTTATTCCAAAAAGTGTTTTTGGAACAATAATAAACATTGCAAATCTGCTATAGCGTAAATGGTCAATTTGTGCAACCTATAAATGTTGTGCTGTTACCTTGGAACTAGACCTTTTCATTTTTTACATTATAAAGAATTCGGGCGTAAGCAAAGTGTGCAAAAATACGACTTTTTTTTCCATACAAATGTGAAACACCCTGTAAATAAACAAAGATGGTAATCCAATCTAAAAAAAACTATCACGCTATCGGCGGTAAACAAATGCCTTCCCATGCTGCCGCGATCTATAACGACTTATCTCCATGCAGATCTCATTAAACTTACGTCTTTTATAATCGATATGGTAACTACCAATAGTTATGACCGTTTCCGCTTAGTAGTTTAACGACAGTAGCTCGTTAATTACATTATACAGGAATTAATAAGAAGTGTAAATAGACGCTTTCTTGGATTTATTGTTGAGTTAATATGAGTTTGTTCATTAGAACACTGTAACACATCAATTCCTTCTAGGAATCGGCCATTCCGAAAAAAAAACAATAATTTTGATTCTACGTACTATTTCTTGTTTAAACCCATAACTTCCCACTGCTTAGTGAAGTTTTCGTATATTATACAGGGTTGTACCTAACAAAAAACACATCTGTATGTATGAAAATCTAAAATGATCGTAGATAATATTATGTTGATGGACCTAGAAACTTGAAATTTTGCACATACATAGATAATTAGATACCCTATACAGTGTTGAGATCCACCCAGGAAGGTTTTTTTGTGTAAACTCTTAGAAAAACAACCGCTGGGAGCTCATTTTACAACCTGAGCGTACGCCGAAATACAAAAAAAAACTCTTATACCGCCCCATTACAGTTAAAAAATAGTCCACCTGGCTTTTACACCCCAAACCTATCACAGAAACATTATTTTTTTGGGGAGTAAATAACATTTTTTGTATATTTCTAGGGCGTATAAGCCTTCCATTTTCTTAAATACTGGGTTTACTTTAAATATTACTTATTCATATTCTTTATCCCAATAAACTATATAATTATGTCCAAAACTGAGCTTTATAACTCAAAAAACAAAAATGGTATGACAAAAATAATTTTGAAAATATTGTTTTTTAGCTCTCCTGAAAAGTTGAGTTTTGGCGTTTACGCCAATTGAGTCTAAAGGTGTCGAATATTGCTTTACATGGATTCTCTAAAAATATCAACCTATTTCAACATTGATCTTAGTGCACGGTATAAATACATACCTATGTAATGTGTACAAAAAAAATGTTTTATTTTGTTTTCTGAAAAAAAGTGAGTGTAACAGACAGACGGCCATGGCGAAACCATAAGGGTTCCTAGTTTGACTTTGGAATCCTAAAAAGGGTAACTCGATCACAGTTCAACTAGAATCAGCGGAATAATGATCAGTATCTCACCTCAAACCGATTATTAATTGGGTCATGGAGAATCACAAACCTTGGGTCGACCGCTGTAAATAAGATCCAGACCCCCGCGCCGTGTTTTATCTAACTGGGTTATACAGACCAAATGTTATTCAGAGCGATGGCAATCGACAGCCGATAAGGTCTCAGTTAATGACGAATAGTGTACCTATTATATTAACTAAGTTGTTTAAATTTGCTTTGTTTAATTTTGGTATATTTCTAATAAAATTTAAAATTCAAGTCCTAAAGTGTGGTTACACTACATTAATACCTAACTGTCATACTTATCACTCGTTGTTTTATCAATTTAATTTAAACATAGTGTTAGGGTAACCGCATTAAGCTAATAAAATGGGATAAATTGAAACATAGAAAAAAAAACTTATACTTTTTTTAATTAGCAGCATAATATTAAGACTCATAGATCGAAAACATTTTTACTTATTTCTTACACTTATCAGTTACAAGACAACGCCCGCGACTTCGTACGCGTAGAATTCGTTTTCCGTTACTCCTATTTTAATTTTCTAGGGGATGAATTTGGTAAAATCCTTTGTTATTTCTCCTCTACGACTTAAAAGAAACAAGCTTTGAAAAAAAACAGCTTTATATATCCAAGGGAGTTGATAAGTCAGTGAATCGGGCCTTCTCTTTTTATGAACCTATACAGATAGATAACCTTGTAGCATGATAAAACTCATCAGCAATAGAAAGACTACTTTTATAAAATTAATGGCTTCCATTCCAGGTTTTAACAAAGTGGGCGGGGTAAAGAGTCTTATCTTATCCTCCAAGACTAAAGAACAAGGGGCTCCACGCGCTTCGGTCAAGTCCTCCGATCCCTAGGACTAGCTAGCACATACTGGAAACCACTTGTCATACCTGTCTGTGTCTGTGATTGCAGAGCCGTCTTGATCCACAATCTTTGAATTTTGACCAAATAAAGTACGTTTGTGTTCGACGAATAAGTATCTACCTCGACTACGATAAAGAAGCAATGTCATGTCAGGGCGAATCCTTGGGGCCGTCTGCGGAGTTATTTTCCGGTGGAACAAGTCTGGGGACTTTGGATGTCTAGCTAGTCTGTTGTATATTGTATTTTAGTTGGTAGGTATATCTGTTAGGCACACACTTGTCTACTTTATGTGAGTCTAAACATGATGAGTATTATTATAGAGCACAAGTTGTGCGACTTCCTACTCGCGCATTTAATGTCTTCAGTGAGCCTTTTCTTCTC
The DNA here is from genome assembly GCA_963966035.1 of Acleris laterana. NCBI lineage: Eukaryota > Metazoa > Arthropoda > Insecta > Lepidoptera > Tortricidae > Acleris > Acleris laterana. The sequence continues at coordinate 6,592,861 of OZ014448.1, read as the reverse complement.
TCCAAAAGGAAAATGCAGTAGTAGGTATAAGAGTATGAATTATATATGCGCATACGGATTTTTTGTTTTGGTCGCCAGTATTACGAATATTATAATTTATGATGGTCGCATTTATCACTATGGATAAATGTAGAGTGATAGCTCTTATTGTTAGAAGGTACTTCGGGCTTGTACTTGTCTCACTCGCTCTTGTACGCTCCTATTAAGAGCGAATGAGAAAAAGTATAAACCCTAAGTACCTTCTAAATGCTCACTGACTGTTAAAACATCCATCACTTTCTGACGACTTTACGGCGAGTCTATAAATATGTACGGCCTAGTCAAGATGCATAACGCTAAGTTAACGATTTTCGAAAATCTACCAATTTTATAGGATTGAGGTAAGCAGATGAGATGACAAATTGTTCCAACCCTGTCAACTCCATATAGGTATTTCGATTCGATAGAAAACAGAAACTAGCAGCGATTTCATCTTGGCCAGGCCAAGCAGAGCGAGAAAAAAAGGGAGCGTGCTGATGGCTTTTGCCACCCCTTGTTTGCAACTTATTCGTTATAGCATTTATTACAGCTACATTGAAATTATCTGCGTTAGGTAGGTATACATAACCGGCAGTTATCTAACCCCACGCGTCTCGCTCGTTATATTGCGTTATTTGACACATCGGATGATGTTTACCCCGGTAGACAGGTTAAGTTATCAAAAAGCGAACCAATTAGCGCAAATTTCAGACATACTCGTACGAACATTATTAACTGAAGCTGAGTAATGAACGTGAATAATGAATCAGAGTGTACCTCTTTTCTTTATTACGACCTGATAGCCTGGGCACTTAGGCGTTCCTGGTCGGGTAGGCCGGGGTATTGAGAAGTTATTTTTGTACTGAGGCCCTAGTCAAAATGCATTAGGTACGCTAACTATTGTTTCTATGAGTTTAGTTTTTAAACCAATCCAGTATCACGTCATCTACCTGTGACGCGATTGGTTTAATAACGAAACCAATAGAAACGCTGTTGAGGGCCTAGACAAGTTGCATACGCTTCCAGTCGATTTCCTTTTTATAAAATGAGACGCCTATGGGTTTCTTTCCAAAAGAGGCTAGACAAAAGGGGGTAGAATAGAAGAATCAGAATCATCATTTTTGTTAATTATTTGTGGGTACAGTTGAGGTCAACGATATGTGTACACTTTAAGGGGCTACCCGGCGTATTTTAGCGATTTTCAAGTCGATTCAAATAAGCCAAAATGTAGTACAAAAATCTGTAAAAAACATATATTTTAGCTTGGCATTTGTTCTTTATTTTTCACGGAAAAATATTTCGCAAATGTTTATATCTTAAGAGTATAATAATTTCCCGTGAACCTTTTTCTCGATCTATAATCCATTATAACTGCCTAATTATGCGATATTTACACATGAGACTTAACTTATAATTGGACAATAATGTGAACTTTAATTTGGCCGGATGTTTTTTTAATTGATTCTGTAGTTTTTGAGGAAAATAAAATATTCATGTTAGCGCGCTAATCCCCACTCGCGGGTCTATGCGGGGGCGACGGGCGGCATACGCCGCTTGGCCGTCGAACGGGGAACCCGTGCCGCTCGGAGCCACGCGCGACATGGCGACATGGCGACATCTAACGGCAAACCATGTACCACCAACTCGCCAGCGCCAACAGCGTCACAACGTCAGACAGCGGAACTAAACTGTTCTACAACGCGCAAGCGAAATTTCAACAGTCAGTTGATATATGTAGCACTTCCAACTTCATCCCAATGGACTTCTGTCCCCAGGCATAACACCCGCCTGGAGAGAGATCTCTCTATTGCCCTCTCTAACTACATTGGTGACCCTCGACAATGGACAGCAAGCAAATGACGCAGTCTCACAGCAAGCCGACTTACCCGCACTGTGCACCACTAGCATTCTGTCATTATGCCTGGTGTCTACAGTGTGCAACACTACAGCTCTCACTCAACAACCCGACTCACTGCGTCCAACTACGAGTACTTTACGAGCAAGGTACACGACGCACTGTTGTACTCCACTGACGAGTTTGTTATAATTTCTGGTAAATATACAGGGTGTTTGGCAGTCGGGTGTAGGTTTTAAGGGTGATAGTATAAGGGTCATTCCGAACATTTTTGACCACATTTACTATTATGCTAAGTTTCACGGTTTCCGAGATATTGATCATTTAAATAGGTTTTTTTTGTAATTTTTCCTTATGTCCGTGATACGAAAAACCCCTTAATTCAAGTATTAATTTAAATAAAAAACAGTGTTTTCTTGCATGACTTGAATCACTATGAAATAAGGAAGCTACATGCCATTTTTTTTTCCTTACAACTTTTTGAGTAACCTCACAAAATTGGTTTTTCCATACTTGGTGAAAAACAAACGCGGGGTTCTCTTAGTATGGAGAAAGTAACTCTTGCGCGTTTACTCAAAAAGTTGTAAGGAAAAAAAAATGGCATGTAGCTTTAAAACTTCCTTATTTCATAGTGATTCAAGTCATGCAAGAAAACACTGTTTTTTTTTTTAAATTAATACTTGAATTAAGGGGTTTTTTGTATCACGGACATAAGGAAAAATTACAAAAAATCCTATTAAAATGATCAATATCTCGGAAACCGTGAAACTTAGCATAATAGTAAATGTGGTCAAAAATGTTCAGAATGACCCTTACTATCATCCCTTAAAACCCCTACACCCGACTGCCAAACACCCTGTATATCCGTAAAGTCATCGTCAAAAGTAACTGATCACTTTAGTACCTTGTCGCTTTACTGTGTCATAAGCAATGCCAACAAGATTGACGAATTTAATGGGATTTAAAGTGCAAAACAAATGTTTTCACGATTTTTTGGTAAGTATTTAATGAATAAAATTTTATGTTCGATTGGGTTGCCAGCTCCTGGCCTAAAAAGTCTCAATACCAACTGCAAGTTATAGTAGTACGCCAACAATCCGTAAGATGTCGTTAGCGGCCTAAAAAGTTGGCCATTATAGTACATTTACTTTATACTAGATGGCGTTACGAAAAAGCGATGGCGCATGTACGTAAACTTGCAGAGGTGAGGAAAGGAAGTGGGGAGGGAAGAAGTTGAAATGCTCGAGGTCATTGAGACGGGGTACGCCCTTAACACCTTATTTCAATGGTACAAGGTGCAGACGTGTACCTAAACATATGCCTATTTTTACTTTTCCGTGTGGTTGCCGGCTTAGAATTGTACCACTCCATGTCTTCCCGTGGAAGTGGTAAGAGGCGACTAAGGGAATCGAATCGACGCTTGTAGCATTGTTTTGTTAGGCGACGGGCTTGCAACCTGTCACTAATACGCTGGTAATTATCGTAGCCTATTTGTGCCTGCTCTATCAGCCCTAGGCGGGTTGACGTTAGTTTTTGGGGCACCTTGTATAATGACTCCTGTAATGTCATAAGTCTCGATCCAGGAAGTGCCAATACTGCCAAATTCCATAAAAATCGACAAGCCATTCATGCATAATCGAGTTAGAAAACTTACAAACGGTTAAGGAAATATACATGATTGTAATGGTGGCACTTCACTAGTTTTTTTTTTCAAAAATACTGATTTGTATCTTTTTCTTTCATTCGACAGGTATGTACAGTCGAGGAAATAAAATTACTTGCCCACTTTCACTTGGTCAAAGTGACGTAATAAATCAAAATAGGTACTCTTCTTTTCTTTTTATTTAGTAGGTACTTATCACTTTGACATAGTCTCAAGTGGAATAGGAATCAATTTCCTCGACTATACACAAAATGTTATCAATTTAAGGGCCTGTTATACAATCGACGAGTACATTTATCTGCCATTTAAAGTTCGAATTCAATCCAATCTCAAGTGTAAGAAAGAGAAAGGGCTAATTTTATGACAAATATGCCTTACTTGTCGATTGTGAAACAGGCGGTAAGGTTTATTATCTAAATACGGCCGAGTGACAATGTCTGACAATCGACCTTAATAGTAAGATTTTCTATACTTACTATGAGCAACATCCAAACGGCCTATAAATTGGCCGTACGAAAAAAAGTTTTAGTGGTAGTAGAGTACAATACTTATATTTGTCCATATTTACAAATACCTTACAAACTAGCATACATAACAGTATGTAACTCACTCACAATAACTTCTCTTTATGACTCACTCGTATTAAAGTTGTGTAACAAGTAAATAGATACTACTTAATAGGTAGATAATCGTAATTTAAAGTATTAGAGATGCATGATTCAACTGATCCGAATATAAATTATCGAAATCCTGTCTATACAAAGTTATCAGAGTTGATATCCCACCAGGTGCGCTATCGGTTTGTAGTACAAGTACCTACCTACCTAATTTTATTATCTGAGTAAAATCATATCTGAATTATATGCACCTGTAAATATTTGGACATTATTCACATGCAGACCTTCAATGAAACCCTGTCATAATAACACGGTAGTGGCGATGGCGTCAACCGTGTGTCCATATAAAATGTATGAAATCTACATGAAATAAGTAGGTGTCGGTTTCAGAGTTATGATATTTATGTAGAGAGCTGCTTACTTACAAAACTTATTAGGTGGGTACGTTTTAATCGCAACGATATATAAGAATAAGTAGATTAGATTATAGAGCTCGTCATAAATGAAAATACATGAAACAATATTTTGTACACCTACTCGACCGTGCAATATACAACGCACGGTCCAACATTGGGTGATGCAATGTCGAAAAATGTTGGGCTAGATAATAATTCAATATTTAAAATATAACGAAATCCTAGCAAGATATTGCTCACGAAGTTAATGCCTACATTTAAGGGATAAATACGAGTGTCTAAGTCCCATTCATTGTGACCGGCCATTTATTTTAGTCTTTTAGAAGACTTGCCACCGTAACCAGAGACGAAACGATTAACTTGTTATTTTTCAAAATTGTGTATAAAAATCGTCGTCTCATAAAAGGACTGTTTACGAAGAGACAACTCCTTCAAAGACTATAAATGTAGTGTGATGCGAGACTTACATCACCTTCTGTATTTAAAAGGGCAAATAATTATTTCCAAATTACATAATATTTATATATTTGCTTTATGTAGGGTACACGACGGAAGCAACAAAGTGTTTCCCTTCCCTTTATAGGCGTCTGTTTGCACTGGTCACACGCACCTTGGAGCGAAAACACTTACTCGAATTTACAGTTTTAAATACGGAGTGCCACAAGGAAGGTTCCTCGTCCTTCGTCTATTCCCTGTTCTCACTTACTCCATTAAGTTTAAAGGCCGCAGGCATTAATAATCTCGGTCTTGCGTGAAATCCCTGTTACTGTCATATCGTCATGACATGTATTCAAATGGATCTCACTCAAGATCAGATTGTTAAATCGAAACGGCATCTGCCGTACTCAGAGAAGTTATAGAAGCAATTTTCTCGTTCCTTTTTCAAACTTGTGTATGTAAGGTTGTCACTAACGGCCGCACTCAGAGTCAGCTAGTTAATGACGATTTTTTTTATACACAAGGTTGAAAAAGAAACGAGTATTTTGTGATCGGACTTAACTACCTATACATCCTAAGATTCTAACACTTTTACCCAAGTGTGAGATAACATATTAGTGTGGTGTGACTTTTTAAGTGAAAGATATTCACGAGTGTTGTATTATGTTAAGTCGCATGTTAATGAGGAGCTATACAAATTGCGAGATAAACGAAAAACAAAAAACCTTCGCTAGCAAGATGTAAAACCACCTAAGTGACTCAAAATGTAGCTATTTCCTAGGCCATCGTGTGAAATTCTTACACTATAAAATAGATACAAAATACTCACTAAATACATACTCAAATTAAGTTGAAATGCTCCTATAGACCCTTTATATCAAATGCAAAATAGATGATCACAAAAAAATATAAGATAATAATTGCATAAAAATGGCAATTGTATAAAAGTGGTAGGAAAGCAGCAAAAGCAGGTGTACCAGCACAGAGACTATCTAATGTGGTCCTATGGCACTCAAAAGCTGGTTGCTCTAGATCATGTCACGTCTGTCATGTATCTAGGTCAACGGTTAGACGTCTATCAATAGTATTTTATTAATAGCTTATCTGGTTAATTTATCTAATTAGCGTTAGGTAAGTCGCGGTTATCGGACACGCCGCCGCCACGCTACACGTATTTAACTGCTGGGGGCGGAGATTGGTCGCGTCCTCGGATACATTGATATAACAGTTGCGGCCTATTGGGTAATGGAAGACGTGTGAGGCGGTGTCAATAAAAATGACTAAAGTGTCTATGTATATTTAAGATCACTTACTGGCGTGGTGCCACACAAATAATAAAAGAAAGAAAAGTAAAATATATTTATTCACAACAACCGTAGACAGAGTGGTTCCCTATTGGATGGCATAAAATTATTTGTCATATTATTGTTACGCATAATTGGTTTTAGCCGAATTAGCGATGGGCATACTCATCTTTACGCATATTTTTTTACGCATAAAATTTAAAAGCATAAATACAGAAAGCATATTCGTCATGAAGACACACAAATAGCATAAATACGAAAAGTCATAATAATAAATTAGCATCATTACAAAGCGCATAACAGTATTTGTCCTAGAAAATTGTCATGGGTAAATGGCAAGTTTTGTGTTAATATATATTTAGGAAGTAAGGCGAGATCGACGGAGGTCCGCTTAGCGGACCTCCTTTTTTTTTCTTTGCTTGGGCGCTTCGAGCCTGGATATCATACTAACCTAACCTAACCTAATGTACCTAACGTGATCTAACGTAACCTCATATTTTGTTGATCATTTTGTAGGTTCATTCATTTAGGGAACTAAAATTATGGTTAATGACATATATAACAAATAATTAATAGCCCAAACAATAATATGCATAATGTGTATTAGTCTAATAGAAATTAGTCCGACTGAAATTATTCTAAAAGCTTAATATGCCAAAAAAGTAGTAGGCCAAAGTATTGCTATGCGACAGTACTATTATGCCAATACAAATTATGCCAAATGAATTATGCGAAACAATAATAGTCTAAAAAAAATTATGCGATTGAAGGGGATCCCGACAGATGCACAAATAGAGCAAATTTTGGCGTTATGTTAGTTATTTTTAGCTTCAAAGTGTCACGTTGCGGGCGGAACAACTCGAGAGAGCTGTAAAAGAATTTCATACAAAATTGAAAGCCTAGGCCGGGAAGTACTTATTTGTTTTTAATTTTAACGTAATCATGGCGGCTGTGTTTATAAACAGGCTGAATTACTAAATAATATTTTTAACATTTTTGAGAAAACGTCAAATACTAGAAGTGCATAAACGTTTGGGAGACATCCGCGCTGTGTCGTGTGCGACCGCCTCTGTAGTAATGTACTATTATGCCAATTCTACTTGAACAGGACTAACTTCAGTACATCATTTCTATGTATATACCTAATACTTTTTGAGATTGACACTTCAAACTGCATAATATGGGGGTTATCCTGATCCTAAAAACCTTAACAAGCTGCGTTACCAATTATTTGAAAAGGCTAGTCAGTACCCTTAATTTAACCAGATTCACAGTTTTTTTGCTTAAATGTTGAAACAATTTATAATATTTCATCAGATGCCCTCCGATAAGGTCATTATTATCTACATAAAAACCGGCTTGTTAGCATTAATTGAGAAGAAATGTATAATTTATTTAAATATACTTTTGGCTTTTAACCTATTCTTTCACCTTCACGCTAAAACGAAGATTATTAATTCAAGATCATAGCCACGAATATTTACCAAAATATTAAATAGACCGAATTATTGTTTTCACGGGAAAAAATACAGTCAACTAAACGGATTACTACGGGAATACGTCAGAATACAGCGACCATAATCATAGGCATAATAAATATGTTGAATAGCAAGATCTTGCCAGCATTAAGTATTTTAGGTCAAAAACTTAAGTAAATGACCTCTTGCATGTATGTAGTTGAAACCCATCTGTATAGACCGTTTGACATTATATAGGTATTTAAAATTTGACGTTCATTCCTTACTATTTTGTTACACAACTAAATGCAAGAGGTCATTTACTTAAGTTAAATATTCACCTACACTTCACATAGACAGTTTAATAGTGGTTTAGAACTCAATTCAGTTGTGTGTACATCTTAGATACCTAGGTAACACTGAACTCCATTAAGGAAATCATAATGAGCGTTTTCGTTATATTTTAAGACGCAATTAGTGAAATATAGTTATCATTATCACCCTTTGATTGGCACGTGCCGCGAGCATGATAACAAATTTAATTTGGCTCGTCGAGTTTTATCCCGTTCAAGTTAGTTTGAAGTAAAATTCATCACACTAATACACGTATACACTAACGTAATACACGTATCTTGCATTCACTTTATTCATAAGTTCGTGACTTCACAAGTAGGTAAGAATGATTAGTTAGACACGAGTATACTTTGGCCGCCCACTTACGAACGAACTAACATACCATAACTCTCATCAATGGCAGAAAGGTCTGAATATTTATCTTATTATCTATATCTTTTGCAAAGTAAAGAAGGATAGATTTTGTTTATTGGATGAAATGTCTAAAGACGTTCCAAACGATAAGATAGGTACAACTATCAGTTATAGACCCAATTCAATCTAACATACCCCGAGTTACGAAGGATTTTTAAATGCATGTATATCGAGATGTTTCGAAAAAACTTTTGTCCGCTGTTAATTTTTATTTGCCCGAAAGATTTTTTTCTCTGAACCTATTAACTTTTCAAAATGTTTAAAGAGTTAAACCTACTCAAGAACCTGTAGGTCAGAACCTGTAGGGAGGTTAGGTAAGTTCTGTAACAATTCAAGAAAGTTAAACTGTTTCAGGGAAAAATGATGAAAATTTCGGACTAGCGAAACAGCGGACAAAAGTTTATCGTACTTAAGATAGGTAACCCTCTCGTTGCGACTTTTATATGCACGTCACCTTGACCATCAAGTTTTGTTGCACATCTCTACAAAGGTCAGACATGCTTTGGTCAGTATAATGCGTTATATCTCTTCTAAGTTTACAATGTACTCGTAGCACCTTGTGACCCTGTTTACCTGTGACCATTTGACCTTGCTGCGCATGAGTGATCCTGAAGTAATTCTCTTAAATTCTAAATCCTGAAAGGCTCAGTCTGTAGTGAGTCCATTCCATAAGTTTGGTCACCTTACCAGAATTACAAGTTTGTGATGACTGGGATTTCAGTCCATCAGTCAGTAGGTTACACTGAGTCTGATATTATTTTGGCTACACTGAGACTGACCGGACTTAAATGCTCTTTGCAGTTCCGTATGTACATGAGATGATGTATGTGATGTATGTGTGAGAGCTTTCTCCTGTGATACCAAGCAAAACCTGCTTGCGGCCTACTTTTCCAAAGCTATTGGAAACAGATGCTTAATTGTTAATTTGCAATACTCTGTGAGGATTCTTTAACAAATCTTGCTTAAAAATTCTTTGATAAGTATTATAGTTGTTATTTTGTTTTTATTATATGTAATACCTTGTTATACATTCCATTGAAATGCAATCTAGTCTTATGACTAATAAGTATTTTAAATTGGACCTAAACTTCTAATATAGAACAGACAAAGCTAAGAAAGTGTCCATTAACACTTTTCCTGTTGTCTCTGTTAAGAAGACACTTTGTTCATGTGTTCTTGGTGTATAGTACTATTAGTACTACACTAAACTAACAAGAAAGGCTTTGGCATTTTCAGTTTTCACTGTATATCCGTATTGTCGAGAAGCTGGATGGGCTCAACATTCACATGGCGATGAGGCCTGCGTTCATTATGGGCTTCGGAGTATCTTTTGATAATATTACTAAAATGTTCCACTTCGAGGTCCCGGTGGAGGTCGATATAAGACAAATGTCTATATTTTCTATATTTAGGATAACTTGCAGCTCATTTTGGTGCTTTATAAGTCCATTTGAGTTCCACGTCATTATTTTTATTTTGTTGTTAATTTTTTCATCTTAGGAATAGCAGTTTGATTGCTCTTTTTTAGTTTTTTAAGCGTTCACCAAAAGAAGACATAAATTTCAGAATTTCGTCCAGTTTACTTTCATTGCGTTGTTGATAATATAAGATAAGTGATTTCGATCTTGTTTTAAGGTTATTTAGTCATTTCCACTTACAAATTGGTATGGTAATTACGAACATTATTTTTAACCGCTATGTGGGTGTACTTGTGTGCACCGTAGCTCTTAAACAGCTGAACCGATTTGGATGCGGTTTTTTTCATAGTTTTCTAGTGGTGGTTTTTAGCTAGATATCATGAAAATCCGTTGAAAATTTGAAAATTCGTTTAAGAGATATCAGTTATAAAAGAAGGGGCCACATCGGGGTTTTTTATCTACCTACTAGACTACTTTTATCCCCCTATTTCTTCCGTTGGGGGTCGACTTTCAAAATATCCGTTTTTAGTGCTCACTCACATCATGAAAGGAACCCCTGTACCAAATTTCAAGTTTCTAGGTACCTACAATAGTTTCGGCTGTGCGTTGAGTAAAAGTAAGTTGATATAAGTCAGTGAGTCTCGTTTGCCTTTTCTACATATAGATTTAATAGCTAGGTATATACACCGTGGGCCCGAATAACCCGAGGGATTTTAACCATCGATTTTAGAGCCCAATTGGAGTATATAAAGTAGTATAACATGTAGTCCAATAACGCACGATTCCCGAGATTTTTATTATTTAAAAAATCAATTCCATAGTTAATTTAATTTGAACTCTTGTCACCTTAGCTTAAAGCATTATTTACTAAGAAAGATTCATGTTGTAAGTAGCACTATCATCAACATACAACATAAATTAATTAATCGATTTCTTAGTAAATAATGCTTTAGGTTAAGGTGACAGAGTTCAAATTAAATTAACTATGGAATTGATTTTTAAATAATAAAAATCTCGGGAATCGTGCGTTATTGGACTACATGTTATACTACTTTATATACTCCAATTGGGCTCTAAAATCGATGGTTAAAATCCCTCGGGTTATTCGGGCCCACGGTGTATATACACATATACATATATATAATTTTCGCGGTAACAAACACAAAATTACTCTTACGAGTGCATTATACCAATTCCAAAAAAATATTAGGGCACCTATTCTAATGTAAGTAGATACCTACGTTCATTAATCACAGATGTATATTTCCAGCTTATTAAAACGGCTTGTTTTGCTATAAAACTTCCCAATGTACTTATACGACGTTTGGTTGTTTATGCGAACCGAAATTTCGATTTGGGAATATACCTAAAATGAGTAAAATGCTGTTTGTATACTCGATTAGTCATAGTTGTTTTGATATCGATTTTTTCCTACGGCCTCAAAAGTTGCGATCTATAGAGGAAAAAAAATATTAAAATATCCTTATGTTAAGATATTCCGCTATATAAACAAATTCACGCAATGAGGTCAATAGATGAATAACGGAAAGCCCCCGACGAAAAAAAACGATTAAAATCTGCGTCGCAAAAAATCTTTGTCTTTTGATTGGATGAGGCAAGCTCATATCGAAATAACACTAAAGCTAGCATTTTTTTATGGATGACAAAAGTGCGTCGTTGAATTTCATCAGGTTTTAGTCGCTACGTTTTGTATGCGGTTAAAATGGTTTATCACTTTGTTCTTTTTCTGTAGCGGTCAAAGATCGGGGTTCAACGACAAATTGTACTTTTAACGTCCCATTGTTATATTTATCTTTAGGCCGTGGTCTAATTAGGCTTTTAATATAGAAACGGCCTCGTTTCGTTTCGTTGGGTCAAAACTTCAAACTGGAAATATTTATACAACTTCAGATCATCCGCGTATAGAGACAAATGTGCTTAGCTTGCATTTGTCATTAAGATACAGAGTAATGGCCCCAAGACTGAGCTTTGATTCAATCCAGAACGCGTATGATAGGGTGGTGATTCAAAAATACCAAGTCTGACATTCTGCCGGCGGTCGTGTGGATAATCCGCAAGAAGTCGCAGGAGATCAGGGGCAAAACCCATGGCCCTTAGTTTTGCAAGCAGTAATATACGTTGATGACGCGTTTATCTTTGGTTGTAACCCTGCCATTACCAACATCTTGGACGTCCACTGATGTACATACTCGTAAGCCTCCCCCGAGATTTCTACAAAGTTTAGGTCTTGCACCGCTTGCATCGGATACGCACTGCAACAAGGTAAGTATATTTAGTAACTCAATTACTTATAATGGTAATTGTGATCATGCCTTGAAAACATGATAAACAAAAATATATCAATAAAACGAATTGCATTTATGCGACTTTGTAAGATAAATACCTACTTACTTCGATTACACCGGTGACGATACCCATCGAAAAGTTACTAACTTATTATTATTAATATTTTATTATTTTAGTTAAAAGTCTTAAAACCCTTTTTAAACACTAACCTTCTTACACTAACCATGCCCAAAAACTCGAGTAAGGGTGTAAATTTAAAAAAAAAAACAAAAAAAACAAAAATCTCGAAAACCGTGCGACTTTTACTAAACCTATTTTAGCCTTTTCATAACGACCTAAGTGCCCTCTATCCGTATTTTAAGGATTATCGACTCATTACCTAACACCCTGTATAATCAAAAGCAGTGTTACACTCTGAATAGGCGAGTTTTTTGAACTGCAGATAACTATTTGATAGATAAAAACCCCTGATATAATGGGGATCCAACCAATATTTATGAAACCTAGCTACCACCGCTAGAGAACCACCGCTAGAGAACCTGCTTTCAAATAGAAAAACCGATTATGAGCTACGGTGCCACAGACATACCCACAGACAAACACACATACACACACAGCGTTCAAACTTATAACAGTCCTCTCTTTGTATCGGGAGTTAAAAAGCAGTATTTGCAGTTTTCCCATTTCCTAAATCAAGGACTTGATTACTCCAACTCTTATAGTTTCTGAAATCCCCATACTGACCCTTGATCATCCTTTATGTACGAGAATAGTATTCTAATAAGAGTTAGGTTTAATTTAATATCTTTAATGGTACCTAATTTTTAGTTTTTACATTAAGGTGAATCATCTAGAGCCCAAATTCTAACTGTTATTACCAGCACCCCGCTCTACACAAAGTGGCGCCCAACGTAGGACCCGAGCATATGACCCTGAGAATAAGGCTGAGATGCCCGTCTCAAGACACGACTGATATGGCAGTTTTCGATGAGTAGTCGTATCTTGATAAAGGTATTAATAATAGTAATAATTAGATATATTCAATTACTTTTTTATTGCATGGGAACGCGAACAAGCGCACATGCCACTTGACGATAAGTGGGATTTGTGACCAATAGACATTGCATTCTCAAAAAAAACTTTGTGAATAATTGAGGTCTTGTAGATTGAGGGCAAATTAGCTGTGACAGAGGGACAGACAAACTCATGAATAAACCTATGAGGGTTCCGTTTTTCTATTCGGACGTATGGAACCCCAAAAAGTATTTATTATAACGCATTGTTTCGTCACCTCGTTCTGCAGAATTGCGTAAGTTAAAAAGCACGATAAATTCCCAGCCAGCCTCAAAGTTTCACATCGAAGATGACGATGATAATTGCAATAGCTTTCATTTACTTACTCAAACATGTACAGTTGAGTAATGCTGCCGTAATACCAAAGAAAGCAACTAGCAGCATAGTAATAATAAAAGCATTTTAAATTTAATGTGTTTACTAATAAAGTAGAGGATGCTCCGACTACTACATTGCAATTAACCATTTTTTTTGATATTACAGCAGAGTGATATTAGGTATAGTCACCCAAGAAACTCCTTTACCACTTTTCTATTCTATTTGTATGATGATTAGGTTCAAAAATGGTAAAGGACTTTCCTGGTCGACTATACCTACTCGTACTTGCACTGGAAATCATTATTTATTTCGTTACTACTAAAAAAAACTCGTAGCTGATATTTTGAGATGTATGAGTTTGAACTTAATTATCTTCACGGTTAAGTTTAAAATCGTACAAACTTCACGAAATATGAAATATGAGGTTTTTTCAAAGTAATGACGATTTGTTAAAACGTCGCGCCTCTCTACATGTCACATGTCTCTTTAACATCCCTGATGCACCTAAAAGCTGGAACATCTTTATAAGTTAAAAACGGAAGTAGGTAAAGGTCCTCTTGCATGTGTATAATTTACGTCAAATTTCAAAATATAATAGAACGTCGAACGGTCTATAATGTGTTACAAGTATATTATTATGCAAGAGGACCTTTACTTACTTTTTAAGTTTTTTACCGATACAAATTCTGTTGTTAAATAAAAGTATCTATCAACTTATCGACGTAACCGCACGTGGAGCCACATCTGAAGAAGCTATCTCAAAAGGGAGTGTCTCGTTGACCCATGCACCATCGCGTGTCCATATTGTTATTATTATTGATAGATACCTATTAGAGATTAAATTTAGCTGAGTGCGTGGAAATCTGCGTCCAGTGACATTGCAATGGGTTATACTCACAAAGGAACATGTCAACGTGGTGTCGACTAACTCTGGTTGACCCGTCAACGCGTACAAATTACACGTTCATCCGTGTGAACTCCTTGGTCGAGCAAGTTACGTCAAAGTATGACCAAGGTCGACCGAGGAGCACGTTAATGCTGGTATTGCATAACTTTATCACTTATTGCATTCCTTTTCCTAAGTTTTAACTTTAAGTGACTGGTAATACGACTAAAATACGCACCGTGGTGGGTAGGACTGCCCTAAGCTTCAATAACTAGGTACTCGTACCTAGGATACCCTTAGGATATTCCTTGAGGACTAAATACAAGAAGACCTCTTTTATTTCATCGGTGGTTGTCGTCCTCCACACCGGAACCCTAATTGGAGGCGGGTTAGCAAAAAAATGCGTAGAATAGGTACCTACTCTAAAGAATCGCATTTTATAATAACGTAAACATTGGCATAAGCAATGAGTTTGTTGATAATATTTATCGACATAAAGACAATTGTAATAAAACAATGTTATCGCCGCGAAATCAGAGTGGTGGGTCACCTTTATCTAATCGGAATGACGGGATGGGTTGACCATATTTATATTAGCAGATTGAATTATCGCGTTATATAAAATGAGCGTAGGTACATTACAAAAAGTAACAAGCTCAGTAAACTCCCTAGAATATTCATAAGAATTCAGTTTGCGTACTAGGGGCTAAACGCATTTCGGTGGCACATGGACCACTGACTAAAGACCTGTGTTGCCTGCATAATTTCTAAAAGTTACTTACACTGTCCCAAATAGGGTTGCCCGGTGGTTGTCCGGATGTTTACAGTCGTGTCCGGTTTTTTACAGCCGTGTCCGGCCTGTCCGGCCTTTGTAAGGCTTTTGGTCAATCTCGGCCCGCCAAAAGATGTTGAAAGCCCGTGAGTGACTCGCAAGGACATGCATGACTTGCAATCTCGCAGCAGTCGCAGGCAGTGCGGGGCATCCGATATCACTCATAATAAAATATATAAACTAGAGTAGAGTAAGTCTCAAATGAATAACAGTCGTTAAAAGAACATTATTAGTTTTTAAGTCGGTCAGGCTTTCAGGGCAAAAATGTTTGGCTAAGTATGAATCTGTGTCCGGATTTTCAAATTTTGCCTTGCAACCCTACCCAACTGTCCACATTTGACGGTAAGCTCAAAGGTGAGAGGACTAGGTACGTAGGTAGTAGAGCTGCAAAATGCACTCTCCACATAAACACTGTCACATCTAAACTATGCTCATAACATAATATTATATTATGTCTGAAGAAACATTTTTCTTTCTTTATTTATTTTCGTCTTCCTCGCACCTGCGAGCAAGTAAGTAAAATATCTTAGTTACCAGACTTTTAGCCCACTGCATGTGCTATGCAAGGCGACGAAAACGACACGAACAACTGGCAGCAGATTGCTCATTGCTCATCGCTATTTCCTCGCGTATTTTTGGTAATATAAAAAAACGGCCAAGGAGTGGCATTGCTCCCGAAGGTTTCCATACCATTATTGTACGAACCCCCCGTGTTTTTAGGTTTTTTCATTTGTTGTTACACTTAGCGGCAATATAAATACATCTAAACATGTAAACTGTCTTCCTATTACGGTTAATGAGATCCAGCCCGCTCCAAGACAGACGGACGGACAGTGGAGTCTTAATAGTAGTGTTCCAATGGCACCCTTTATAGGTACTCACGCCTGAAAATACGAGTTCCTATATGACTATACGCACTCAAACCATACTCAAACGTAGTAGATGTATTTACAAAAATAATACCCTGTTAAGCCTAGTTGGCAGTGACTCTGCCTAAAAAGCTAGCGGTCCCGGGTTCAATTCCCGGAATGAGCAAATATGTTTGTGATGTGCGCAGGTACTCGTATTTGTTCCAGAGTCTTGGTTGTTTTCTTATGTGTATTTAATTATGTATTTCTCTATTATAAATGCGCTTGGCGCCAACCGGGTGTAATTTTACATTTTACAACCCTAATGAAATATACTTTACGACTGTACTGAATAAACACACAAAATTTCATTGTTACAAACAGAGTGACCCGAAAATTTTATATACCTAGCTGTCCACCCGTCCATCGTTCGAAATCATATTCGCAATTCGCAAAAAATAACATTCGCAAGTCATCATAGTAGCAAAACATTGTTATTATTAAAACATGAATTAAACAGTGTCGACGGAGCTCCTATTTCTAGGTAGTTTGGCCCTCCGGGCCAACTATAAATGATATAAATCTAACATGAACCTACCTCCGATTCTACGAGTATAACCAAACCCGACTATTTGTAAATATCATGTTCTGCGAATATCGTGTTTTGCTCGTTGGTATGAAGTTATGCGTATATATGATGTTTTGCTAGTATAATGTTTTGCGAATGTTATATTCTGTGGAGTCCGCCCGAGTGTAATTTTTTTACTATTTGTCTTACTGTATAGATACAAACAAGTATATCTCCTGACATCTCCCTCTGTATTTAAATAAACTATGTTATCTGCCGGTCACGTGGCATAAAGCGCGCTTTCTTATTGTAGGTGCCTACTACCTACTCGCATTATTGCAATTTAATATTATGCAGTTACTAAATAATATTACGTAGGTATCTACGTTGTTACATTCTAAATAATGGTAACGATCATTGGATCCATCGTTGTTCCTGTCCGGGAGCAGACGTCTTTCAGCTGATGTTTTTGTAACTTCTTATTTTCACGCTCTGAGGTCAGTCAACTAAAACAGATATATTATTATTATGATAAAGATAACATTTACAGTGTATATTTGATTACGGGTTCCGCAAAATATACCGAAAATCCTTTCCTTTAATTAAAATGAACCCATACCATAATACACCTAAATTTGGCAGCTGGGGGGACACTAGGTATACTTGTCACTCAAAAACGATGATTGCCGATCGTTATTAAGAAACTGGTAGTACTCTACCATGGACCAGTATTACACATACACAGGACTTACAGAGCCAAACATTGGACTTACAAGGAAAGGTACCCAACTGTCCGGGTCAGATTTAATTTCCTTTTATATATGTCAGATAGTACCTAGTCTAAAATACCGGACATGTATTTTTTTTTAGCTGCCCTAACTCAACCTATTCGGAGAATTTTTCCTCCAAAGTACTGAAAAGTGACTACCTATGTAACTTCTACAGAGTTTTTTTTTAAATAACCAATTTACTATTTACGTACAGGTTTGATTATATGTTGCTGCTTCTAATAAAATAACAAATATGTGTGGACCGATCACTCTTGACCGATCTCGAACTTAATGTGATTGACGCAAACATAACGTCTCTTGCACGAGTCAGCTAAAAATAAAAAATATCAGATAATGTAACCCTATCAATAATTTTAAACAATTATGGAAAATAACGTAATCTTATTATTATTGTTTTATAGCGTTGATACGCAATTGCAGCGACCTTTTGTTAAGATAAACAATACGTTCGCTAGTTATATCTGACGTCATTGTTACCTAAGGGAATATACGTCAATTTACGTTGACTATTTAATCGGTTGATAATAACTGTCCTACCCCAGCCATAGGCTATGGAAAGGGTAAGGTTTTAGAATGTGTCAATTTATTAACTCATGGTAAGAAGCATTTTTTTATTAATACACTATTTAATTCCCTGTACTTAACATGTTGAATTTTATTCAAGACGGTTATTGCTTTGACGTGTTATGGTATTGTTTTTAACTCGACCGCCAAGCCGCTCTGTCAAGGAAACACGTCAAAAGCCATACAGTTTTACCTAGATCAATAGAGGCTCAAGGGCTGAGATTCTAGCACGGTAAAACAATATTGTTTTTGACGTGTTTCCGTATTGTCAACGTGTCCATAGCTCTTATTTAGTAAGAGTTACTAACTACCTATTTTGCAACAGGTATCCGCCATCATAATCAGGTGCATGTTGTGTCGTATAAAGAGAGATCCGGTTGGATGGTGGAGCGCGGGAAGGGTAACACGTCTGTCGCGATGCCTCTTATATTTTTTCCATGGTTGTGGCGTTACAACCTTTATATAAACTATGTTTATATACTTCATGCTATTCTCAGTTCTCTTGAAATAATAATTGGGGGTTAAATAGAGGCGTCGCGATTTGTCTAATAATATCAATATAACGTACCTTCCCATTATCCCTTTATTGTAACTCCCTTCGCTCCTTCCGCTGTGTACTCTCTCTCTCTCTTTACATCTGCTTCGCTCTTTGTTATGAATCTGCCAGGAGTCTGTCACCTCCTGTTGAAGTTAAAGTACCATGACCCTGATACTCAGTGTCCTAAGCACCTAGCAGCCCTATACTATATTATCAACATCATTATTATGAATTATTAATATAAAATAAATATGCAGTTATCTGCCCGAGACATTCACACCCTTTCATATAGGTAATACATATACCATACATGAAAGGATCTTCCCTACTAACTAGGGGGAATCGCATCCACGGGGATCTTTCCTATTACTAGGAGTAACCATATTCTCTCATCCACATAAAAAGGATCTTTCCTATTGCTAGGAGTAAACTTATTCTCACATCCACATAAAAAGGATCTTTCCTATTGCTAGGAGTAACCATATCCACACAACCGGATCTTCTCTACCAAGTAGAGGTATCTTACATCCACATAAAAAGGATCTTTCCTATTGCTAGGAGTAAACTTATTCTCTCATCCACATAAAAGGGATCTTTCCTATTGCTAGGAGTAAACTTATTCTCTCATCCATTAAAAAGGATCTTTCCTATTGCTAGGAGTAAACTTATTCTCTCATCCACATAAAAAGGATCTTTCCTATTGCTAGGAGTAAACTTATTCTCTCATCCACATAAAAAGGATCTTTCCTATTGCTAGGAGTAAACTTATTCTCTCATCCACATAAAAAGGATCTTTCTTATTGCTAGGAGTAAACTTATTCTCTCATCCACATAAAAAGGATCTTTCCTATTACTAGGAGTAAACTTATTCTCTCATCCACATAAAAAGGATCTTTCCTATTGCTAGGAGTAAACTTATTCTCTCATCCACATAAAAAGGATCTTCCCTATGTTAATAGAGGTATCCCATCCACTCAACGGGATCTTCTCTATCAAATAGAGGTATCTCTCATCCACATAAAAAGGATCTTCCCTATGTTAATAGAGGTATCCCATCCACTCAACGGGATCTTCTCTATCAAATAGAGGTATCTCTCATCCACATAAAATGGATCTTCCCTATGCACGTAGGGGTATCTCTTGTAGACACATATATTATGCTTATACACTTAGGCACCTGAACAGCAACACAGGTGTCCAGATCTCTAAGCCATATACTTTCAATTCTTAGGGACTTAGGCTAGGAACTTAGATACCTAGACAGTTAGGTATTTAGTAGATACTTAGATACTTAGCTTTCATTATCCTCCGGTTAATGAAACACAGGATACTACACACACTATTCACACCACTTTAAAAGGTTTTACTTATTCCCTCCAATTCGAAATGAAGGTTACAAAAGGCGCTCACCACAGACAATACGGAATCATTAAAGTTGCCAGCGTTTAAATTACCTGTCAGACTAGCTGTGTCGCATCGTGTCATTTCGCGTCGTTTCGCGCTCGTCGCGACACTCCCCACGAAGGGCTGAAGAAGTGCACTCAGGTTACTTGTCCATATTTGAATTTTCTCAAGGGCTCGAGTGGCTGCAACTCTCCTTGGGCGAGCTTCGCGAAATTGTTCTAATGACTCAGATGTAGTATTTGACTTAGGCTCAGATGAAGTATTCGACTTAGGCTCATGTGAAGTATTTGACTTAGTTTGTTGGTTAGTTTCGTCAGGACTTAAGGTTACGGGTAAACTTTCCCTTATATTGTTATTGTCGTAGTGTGCTTGGATAATTTCGTCCTCATACAGGTCTTCAGTAAGGTCGCAAGCTGGTGTACTTTCTGTGGGGTTTTCTATATATGTATCGTCAATAGTACGTTCTGGAAACTTTAAATTGTCGTCATGAGTTTCTGGATCTGCTGGGGTCTTGATGCAATACTCTTCACCGTCTTCTATTTCAAGGGGATAGAGATGCGCAATCGATCTTTTAAATTCAGTATTACCTACTTTGACTTTAGCGACTCTACATTGACCGTCAGCACTCTCAGTTAAAGAAATTATCTTGCCTACTTTCCATCCTATCCGGTTCTTAGAATCACCTTTAATTTGCACAACTTGTCCCACTTTAGGAATTAATTTCGATGTTACCCTTGGCTCTCTATGTCCATGCCAATATCTCTCTCGTAAACTTGGAAGATAACGATTGGAAAACATTTCTTTAAACTCACTCAGAATGACAATACCTCTTTTCCAGCTATTGACAAGATCATTCTTAGTCGCGGTGGCATGAATTCCTGAAGGAGTTTCATCAGACATTTCCAATGTAATGCATTTCCCTATGGTAAGAAAATCAGAAGGTTTCAACACATGATCGATTTCATTATCGACACGTGTAAGAGGTCGAGTATTGATGACGGCTTCAATTTCCTTGACTACGGTAATTAGTTGTGTATCCTTCATCAGATGCTTCTGCAAGCTTCTTTTCATGCAGTTCTTAACTATCCCTATTAATCTTTCGTAAAATCCTCCATACCAAGGTGCCAGTTGTGGTATGAATCTCCAGTGTATTTCCTTATCAACACAATACTGTTTTTCTAATATTTCTGCCATCAATTTGAAGTGTGTTGCATTGTCTGATGTGATTAAATCTGGTACACCTCGACTGGATACCATCCTTCTTAATGCTAGTAATCCTTCATCAGCAGTCAGATCATTAACCACTTCAAGGTGAACTGCTCTTACAGCTAAACATGTATATAAACATATCCATCTTTTACAATTACCATTTCCGTTATTAATGATGAGCGGTCCCAAGTAATCCGTTCCAACATAAGTAAATGGAGAGCTATAGTTTACTCTTTCTGCTGGTAAGGCTGGTGTTGGTGGTAACTTGTATGGTCCCCCTCCATGTTTTAAGCAGTCGGGACATTTATTTATAATGCGTTGAACTTGAATCCTACCTTGTGGAATCCAATATGACTCCCGAATCCTGTCTAAAGTGTGATTAGCTCCTACGTGTTTATTGTCACAGTGTATTTTCATAATATTTTTATTAGTTAAATCCGTATTCTTCGGAATGAGCATAGGGTATCGTTTGTCAAACGGCCAATTCGCGTTCTGCATGCGACCTTTGCACCGTAGAACATCATCTATATCTTTGAATATTCCCAAATTTCGACTTAAACTTGTTACTCTTCCTTCTACTTCAAGAGGAAAGTATTCAGCCTGAAGTTTCTTTATTTCTTGAATTTTATTGTCCTGTGTAGCTTCAATCTGCTTGTTCAGTCTTTGCGTTGTTTCGTGTATAACCGTCACACTATCATCTTTATCCATGTTACCTACTTCCATCGGTTCTACGTCAAGCTCTTTCGTCAGACCCTCCCCAGTCAAGAAAGAATAAGTATCTCCTACTTTAGATGTATTTGGCCATGTATCCGAATTTTCATTAAGACATTGAGGGCCTTTAAGCCATTTCTCTTTATCCTCCTTCGAATAGGCTGGTCTGGTCCCAACGTCAGATGGATTGAACTCCGATGGAATATATTTTATTTCCAAATTTTGATTTTTCTTAATTTCTTCGATTCTTCTTGATACAAACGGTGGCAGTAATTTTTTCGACTTGCACCATTCTAAGGCTATTTGACTGTCAGTCCATAAGATCTGTTTTGATATTTTATGTTGAAGAAATTTAAGGACGAAGTTTATTAGCCTACTCCCTATTAACACTCCTAGCAGTTCAAGTCGTGGAATTTTAAGATTTTCTTGGTCTTTTATTGGTACAAGACGTGATTTTCCAATTATAAAACTCTTTTTTGTACCGTTAACAAGAAAAACAGAAGCAGCGTATGCTTTCAGAGATGCATCTGTGAAACAGTGTAATTCATAGTTGTTTATATCCACATCCTTCATGTAGCATCTGTTTATCGATATCTCCTTGATACTATCGAGTTCTTCACGAATGATTAACCACTTGTCTGTCAATTCCTTTGATAAAGGTGAATCCCATTTGACTTTGGACTTCCAAAGCTCTTGTAAGAAGAGTTTAGCTGATAGGAGATGCGGTATTGCATATCCACAAGGATCGTAGACTGAAGCGATAATTTTTAAAACTCCTCTCTTCGTATTCAAGTTAGTGCTTGGATTCTGAAATCTTAATGAAAGTGTATCATTCTTAATATTCCAGTCCAAGCCAAGCACTTTAACAATTTCATCTTTACATGAATCAGGGATCGAACGCATAAATTCTTCAGAGTTAGAACTCCAATCTCTGAGGTTCATGGATATATCATTGAATGCTTCTTTACAGTCTCTGTAGAGGATTAATGCTTCTTGTGTCGACACGGAACCAGTAATGAGATTATCTACATAAATCTCGTTTGCTTTTTCTCTTATTCGCTGGTTGTCAGAATTTGCCAAGTGATGTTTAATAGTTGCGTTGAGCAAGAATGGGCTTGAGATAACACCAAAGGGAACTCTACAGAATCTTAGGTAAAGAAGATTATTTTTTGACACAGGTCTTGATGTGTCTTTAACCCATAGAAACCTTGTAACGTCACGGTCCTTGTCATGCAAGGCTATCTGTAAAAAAGCCTTTTCAATATCTGCAGATATCCCAATTCGGCTGCTTCTAAATTTGAGAAGTAAACCAGTAAGGTCTTCAAGCATAAGAGGTCCACGATATAAGCATTGATTTAAGCTCTTGTTATTATTGCACTTAGAACTTGCGTCATACACGATCCTAGTAGGTTTCCCTGGATGTTGTACTCCGTGGTGTGGTAAATAGTGTATTACATTATTTGAGGATATCTTCGTTGACTGCGGTAGAACTTCAATGATGCCTCTATCCATTTGTTCCTTTAAAGTTTTGTCGTATTCTAATAGAGTCTGCTCATTCATACGTTTAATTAAGCTTGTCAATCGACCAAGAGCTAAACCAAAATTACTTGGTAAATCTGGAGGATAATCTATCCACGGCCAGCTTACAGTGTATCTATCATTAATTATCTGTGTAGTCTCATTAAAGTATTGAATAGCTGCATCATCTCTATTTGCTTTAGGAGAATCAGTTATTCCTATGGACTCTAATTCCCATAATTTCTTTATGTCTCCATTGTCTAAAGGTGGATCAGGATGATTTAAACCAATTTCACTGCTCGTTTGTGCGTATGTTATGACTGATAATTCCTGTATGTGTTCTAATTTTGCCTGACCACTGACTATCCAACCAAACGCTGTATTAACCAGGAACAAATTTTCACCTAACTTTATCTTATCTTCATAGATATTGGAGAAGTAAAAGTCATTTCCTACGAGTATGAGTATATTTAACTGATCATTCAGAGATCCATCATCAGCTAAAATTAATGAGTCTTGCACATTGCAAAGTTCTTGATGCGGTATGCCTCCTCGTGAAATAAATTCAACGCAGTTTGCTTGAATAATAACTACATTACTAGTCTGTGTTTGCATTTGTAATTTAACAACAGGACTGTGTATCTCTTGCGGTTTTTCTGCACCAAATGTAAAGATGGTTAATATACTTTTTTCCTCAATAGGCAGCTTCAAGTCCTTTGCAACTTTCCAAGTAATATAAGATCTTTGTGAACCTGAATCTAGTAATACTCTACATTTAACTTGATTAGATATATCTCCTACTCTACTAACGTATACTATTGCTGTTTGTAGGATAGTTGGTCTTCTCGCGTTAATGACCATTGAACTTACTGGATCTGTCATTGTGGTGTTTTCTTTTTCTGAACATTGTAAAAATTTTGAGGGCAAAGCGCTCTATTATGTCTTTTCGAATTGCAATGTGCACACTCTCTAATATATCTACAATATCTGTTGGTATGGCCTTCTTGGAAGCAAACAAAACAGCGGTTCTCCAGTTTCAACTTCCTGTCAGAAATTGTCTTAAATTTGTCACATGAATCATTGTAATGTGTACCTTTGCAAAAAATACAAGTTATACTTCTAATCTTCTTCTGAGAATAAGGGTTTTCTTTTGTTTTATCCTGAATTTCTTCAAACTTTCTTTTAATTGGAAATGTATTCTCTCTTCTACTCTGAGTACTATTTTTTCTATTAAACCTATCTCTTTGATTGACAAGTCTATGTTCAAACTTCATTTGCTTTGCCTGCGTATGAAGAGCTTCTACAGTGCAGCTTTCTATATCGTTGGAAATTTTCTTCTGTGATATTCTTTCAGCATCTTCCCTTGCAGTTATTGTTTTTTCCAGCTGACTTCTTATTTCTTGGATTGACTCTGTATTTCCATTTAATTTAATCTCATAAATTAATTCTGAAGGAAACTTTTCCATAATTAGGAAGCGAAGATGGTTATGACTAATATCCTCTCCGAGTGATTCTAGTATTCTGAGATGTCTCTCTATTTCATTAAGAATTTGCCGGCAATCTGTAGCAGTATTAACAGCCGTATTAATTTTGTAAAGTGTTGAATAGTGGGCATCAATGAGATAAGAAGTTTTTCCATACCTCTCTTTCAGAGTATCCAATGCTATCCTATAGTTCTTATTTGTTGTCTCCAGTCCATCAATAGCTTTCTTTGCTTCGCCTCTTAAAGAAACTTTAAGATATGACAGCTTGTCAACATCGGACAAACTTTTTGAGTCAATGTTAGAACTAAATTGATCCCAAAACTGGTGCCAGTTCAAAATATCTCCGTCAAACTCTGGTAAATTAAGTTTTGGTAGTTTACTGGATATATTTGCTGGAAAATTGTTTTTACTGTCCTTTAATTTTATTTCCAAAAGAATCTGACTAATCTTGACACTTAGTTCTGCCAACACGTCTTCAGCTTCTAGCTGAGTCACACTCATTTGCGAGATGTCATCCGAGGAAGGAGTTGTAACCAAACGGAAATATTCATTTAAGTCACTACTAAATCTTCGCACTGAAGCTTCTAATTTACTATGAGCAACTTGGCCTAGCATAAGGTTTTCGCTAGACAAAATACTTGGTATATTGCTAATGTCGTTTTTCATCTTATCATGAATGAGCCTAAGCCTAGTCAACAAAATCTCGTCCATGTTCAAAGTGTCTAGTCCTGTAATGCCCATAAATAAAATCCTATAAATTCCTATATCTTATTTAAACCATTATCATGGGCTGTCAATTTTATTTGTAATAAAATATTTTAATTATTATTTAATTATTCATCATGACAAATTATCATTCAGAACCAACTCGCTGAAACTTGAAACAGCTGTTCAACAAGTTCATATTAAAATGATGTCAATTTACAGGTATTCATTTTATAGATGCATAAACAATATTAATTCTTTTTAAATATTGCACTTATTTATGGGTTAACATTTAATCATTAGGTACCAAATAATAATTACAAAAAATATAATTTACGAATATCAAATAAATCACTACTCTTATTATATTAGCAGTACTTAGTGATTCACAAATAATTGACAGCAACCAAACTTCAACAAAAGTTTTTGCTTATAAATTTTATCATTAAATAAGCAATCATATAATTTAATTCGTTTTCTTCGAATGCTACATGTATAGGTATTTAAATTCTAGAACAAAGTTTGTTTACATTTATCAATGACTGTACCAGCTTCTCAAATGTCTTTGTTTTCTAATTTATCTAATTTTAATTGTTTCATTTATATTTTCTATTATTAATTTTAGTTAGCAAAAAAAAAACTATTTTCAACAAACACTATATTTATATTTGAAATTAATTACTTCACAAGAATTCCCTTTTCACTGTACACCTATTTAACACACAACTCCTGTAAAAAATATTACCTACACAAAAACATCACATGGGTTAAAACGACAATTCAAAAAATATATAAATCAAATTTACATAAAACAGTTTGTCACTCAAAATTAATGTATGTAGATTATACCCTATGTACACGGGTATACTGTTTTATTAGTAAGCGCCCTTATCATCACAACGTAAAGTTCGATGAATAAATAGTGTTCTCAATCAAGTAAATTGTACTTAATGCTTCTACTTCAATAATATTTATAAAGATTTTATAAATACACATCCATACATACACGTATCTTAGTTAAAAAACGCGAGGTACAATCGTAAGTAATTGGCAGGTCAGAAATAAACATAGGTTATAAGAAAGTCTAGAATAATGTTACAAATTCTAGAAAGTTCTGCCTTAGTAAAGGAATAAAAATAATTTTATCAACCATATTTCATTAGCATAAGGTTCACTTTGCCTAAATGATGTTAAGTTTTTTCACAATTAAAAAAGAATGAAACTTTGTTCGAAATTCTTTGTTATACTGTACTTAATATAATTATGTCCAAAGGATATCTAAATTTTGTGGATTCCACACGATTCAATCAAAATTACACAAAATTTTGTGTTAAACATAGTGACGGCGGAAGGTAGTGCCTACTTAAAAGCACTAAGCTATGCGACCGAAGCTCCGCCATGCACCCTGACATGGCCGCCGTTCGGTTTTAGAGTCACAAAGTAATTTAAAGATTTAGATATGTACTTTTGAGGTAATAGGAAAGATCTATACAAATATAACAGACTTACCGGGGATATACTTGATTCAAGTTGGTCTCATTCGAGGTTAAAAACTTAATAAAGTTTATGCGTCTAGTCCAAGTTAAGTACTTATATGGGTATAATCCATTTTCTATCCAGTTTTCACCGTAATCCAATCACAGTAGTATTGCCCAATAAACACACTTTCAAACTCACTTATATCTTATTAACAGAGCCAAGGCGGCTTTCTAAAAAATTAAATTTCCTTTTACCAACCAATTCTCTGAACTCTCAGTAGGTACAGTAATTCTCAAAGGCGGTGTAGGTATTCGCGCCGGCCGGCGTAGCGTAGGAAAATGTGCAATGGCCAACTTAACGAGTTAGAATATTTTGACCAATTGGCTAAATTTAAATAACAAATAATATGTTTTTATTTGAAACTATATTACATAAATAATGTTATTAATTATATCATCATATAATACCATGTTAATGGGAAAACTAAGCAATATTTTAGTTTTCTAAAATAAACAAGTGAACGAAATTAAAATCTACTTCCGTTGTTTTCGTTTTTTGGTAATGGCGTGCCTGTGTAACCTTTTGTTTCCCGCTTCCGTTCGGTGACCGGATGCGTGAACGAAATTTATTTCCAGTAAGTTTCCTTCTTAACTAACAAAACATAAATTGTTTAACCTTATTTACTTTACAGTAATTTCATCTTAATGCTAATCATAATATTAAATAAAATAAAACTTAAAATTACAATTGCTTAGCATAAGTTACTTTTACTTCGTAAACAAATATCCTCGCGGCTCGCTTATTTTCAGTACTAGTAACGCCATCTATGATCGGTCATCGTCAGTATACGAAGTGCTTTAAATTATATTAATGCCTCATTTTGCCGCTTGTGGCAATGTCGTATCTATCGCAACATCCAAAAGTATCGCTGCCTGTGGTGAACTATGTAAACTTCCGTTTAGAACGACAACAAAATAAGACCAAACAAGTGTGTTGGTAATCATTGTTATACCTACAAATTTCCTTAAATATTTTTTTATTAATAAAATTAAAACGCTTGTGGAAGGTGAAGGGAGTTACACTTTCAATCTCATGTGCTTGAGTTATTACTTATTACGCATAAACATCATGCCTAAAATTCTGTTATTCATAACAATTTGGTGCTTTCTAGGTTCTTTTGCCATCTCAGCTTTTCTTCACCATGTCGCGATGCCTCTTATATATATTTTTCCATGGTTGTGGCGTTACAACCTTTATATAAACTATGTTTATATACTTCATGCTATTCTCAGTTCTCTTGAAATAATAATTGGGGGTTAAATAGAGGCGTCGCGATTTGTCTAATAATATCAATATAACGTACCTTCCCATTATCCCTTTATTGTAACTCCCTTCGCTCCTTCCGCTGTGTACTCTCTCTCTCTTTACATCTGCTTCGCTCTTTGTTATGAATCTGCCAGGAGTCTGTCACCTCCTGTTGAAGTTAAAGTACCATGACCCTGATACTCAGTGTCCTAAGCACCTAGCAGCCCTATACTATATTATCAACATCATTATTATGAATTATTAATATAAAATAAATATGCAGTTATCTGCCCGAGACATTCACACCCTTTCATATAGGTAATACATATACCATACATGAAAGGATCTTCCCTACTAACTAGGGGGAATCGCATCCACGGGGATCTTTCCTATTACTAGGAGTAACCATATTCTCTCATCCACATAAAAAGGATCTTTCCTATTGCTAGGAGTAAACTTATTCTCACATCCACATAAAAAGGATCTTTCCTATTGCTAGGAGTAACCATATCCACACAACCGGATCTTCTCTACCAAGTAGAGGTATCTTACATCCACATAAAAAGGATCTTTCCTATTGCTAGGAGTAAACTTATTCTCTCATCCACATAAAAGGGATCTTTCCTATTGCTAGGAGTAAACTTATTCTCTCATCCATTAAAAAGGATCTTTCCTATTGCTAGGAGTAAACTTATTCTCTCATCCACATAAAAAGGATCTTTCCTATTGCTAGGAGTAAACTTATTCTCTCATCCACATAAAAAGGATCTTTCCTATTGCTAGGAGTAAACTTATTCTCTCATCCACATAAAAAGGATCTTTCCTATTGCTAGGAGTAAACTTATTCTCTCATCCACATAAAAAGGATCTTCCCTATGTTAATAGAGGTATCCCATCCACTCAACGGGATCTTCTCTATCAAATAGAGGTATCTCTCATCCACATAAAAAGGATCTTCCCTATGTTAATAGAGGTATCCCATCCACTCAACGGGATCTTCTCTATCAAATAGAGGTATCTCTCATCCACATAAAATGGATCTTCCCTATGCACGTAGGGGTATCTCTTGTAGACACATATATTATGCTTATACACTTAGGCACCTGAACAGCAACACAGGTGTCCAGATCTCTAAGCCATATACTTTCAATTCTTAGGGACTTAGGCTAGGAACTTAGATACCTAGACAGTTAGGTATTTAGTAGATACTTAGATACTTAGCTTTCATTATCCTCCGGTTAATGAAACACAGGATACTACACACACTATTCACACCACTTTAAAAGGTTTTACTTATTCCCTCCAATTCGAAATGAAGGTTACAAAAGGCGCTCACCACAGACAATACGGAATCATTAAAGTTGCCAGCGTTTAAATTACCTGTCAGACTAGCTGTGTCGCATCGTGTCATTTCGCGTCGTTTCGCGCTCGTCGCGACAACGTCTTCTGTCCTCTCTCCTGGTAGGAATTAACTAACTAATATTTTTGGTGGTGGATAGTTTACAGTACGTTATTTTCTATTGATTATTGTATTTATTTGTGGTTTTTGCGATTAATCTTTACTATTCGAGTCGATCAAAGCAATGGGTTTTAGGCCGGCGTAATGGTGGGTAGTTTCAACTCATCATTGCCGGCCCCCGTTGGTCAGGAAATGGATACTGACCTGTTTAATTCTCCCAATAGCCCTCCAATGATGGACCAAGTAGCCTCAGTTTCCCCAGATTTAGACAATGATGGTTTCACTTTGGCGAAAACAAAGGGTCATGTACAGGCTCAAAAAAGAACAGCGTCAAGTTTAGTTGAATCAGATTCATCTCATATCGAAGCGAATAAAAATAAAGTAACCAAAATGAACCACACTCATCCGTCGGCACCGCTTCCAATAAGTAGGCAATGTTACACGCACATAGATATGGGCCCGTTTATAGTTCATGTCCAATTGAAAAACGTGTCTCCCGGTGATGGCACCAATCTGAATCCTGTCAAATTTGGTCAGTTATTATGTGGTAAAGGCATAGACAGATTGAAGCAGGGAGGAATAAATAAAATAGGACGAAACAGAATAAGCTTAGAGTTTACGTGTGCGGTCGCTGCTAACAAATTTCTAGAAAGTAATCAGCTTGAAAGTTCTCGATACCTAGCATTTATCCCATCCTTCAGTGTTTGTAAAATGTTTATTATACGCAGGGTTCCAAAAGACTTGACAAACGAGGAGATTGTAGCTGGTGTAATTACGCTGGAAGGTTTTGGTAAAATATTAAATGCCAGACGACTTAATACGAAAAGAAAAGTAGGTGAAAAATAAAGATGTTTATCTATCTATCTATCTATCTATCTAACTAAGACTGTGGCTCTCACAATTGATGGCCAAAAGTTACCTCAGCGTGTTTTTCTTTTCCACAATTCGTTTGTTACGGAAAAATACAACTTCCCGGTAATACAGTGTTACCAATGCTGTAGGTATGGTCACGTCAAATCTAACTGTAGATCAGAGCCCCGGTGCTCAAAGTGTAGCCAGGCCCACTGGACGAGTGACTGCACATCCTCCAATGATGTAGTATGTATGTTCTGCTCTGGCTGCCACCCTGCCACTGACAAATCTTGCCCAGAGTTTGACCGTCAACATAAAATAAAGTCGGCTATGACTGAAGATGCCATTTCATTCATGGAAGCTTCTCAACGTTTCCCACCATCTAGACGGTCGTTTGCAGAAGTCGCAGCTACTGACTCTCCTACCACTGTCTCGTACAGAAAAACCGTGTATCTTCCTCGTAAACCTCGCTCCCCCATGCAGGAAGGTTATGACAAAAAAGCACATCAAGCAATTCTCAATAACTATCGCATCCCCACTCCCCAGAATGGATGCGCCATTCGGGAGAGGCCCAGTATAGATGAGGGTAATATGTTGAGTGGTGATACTTTATATGCGTCCCAAGATGTCCGTGAATCACAATCTAATGACATTCCCTTTGAGGAGGGTCACATAAATGATAGGGTGCTAATAGATTCTCTCTTGTCAACTGTCATACATAATGCTTCTAAGTCTAGATAATATACCGTCCAACGTTGCATCTAAAATTGAAACTCTGTGTGTTATTTTAAATAAAAGACTTCATAATGTATACGGCCGTACAATGGAATGCGCGTAGTATAACAAATAAAAAACCGGAACTAACTTATTTCTCTAAAAAATATAATATAATATGTTTGCAATAGCTGAAACGTGGCTTAAGCCTCAACATTTCTTTAAATTGCCAGGTTATTCTTCGTTAAGAGATGACAGGGCGGATGGTTGGGATGGTTCAGCTCTGTTTATCAAAAACAATATTCCATTTTCACAAATTCAGTTGCCAGCTCACTCTAATAATATTTATATCGTTGCTGCCCATATATATAATGTTTCCTATGTTTCAGTGTATATCCCTCATCCCTCCTCTACTGTGTTGTCTGAATTTTACTCTATTCTCTGTGATATTCCTAAACCGGTTGTGATTATGGGAGACCTGAATTGTCATCACGTGTGTTGGGGCTCAGGTGCAACAGATAGCAATGGCAGACTTTTATTAGATTTATCAGATAGATTGAACCTCTGCTGTTTAAATAATGGAAAACCGACCAGACGGACGGCTCCAAATCAAAATTCTTCTGCAGTTGATTTAACGCTCTGCTCCATTGATCTTGCTACGGACCTTTCATGGAGTATTTCGACTCTGTCTCATAATAGTGATCATTTCCCTATTTTTATCACTTTGCCTAGTAAATCAAGCCCCGATAACTCTCTCCCCTCGTTACAAAAATATAAATTAGACAAAGCTGATTGGGATAATTATTCTTTATTATTGGATAATAAAATTCAAACAATCTCCTCAAATCTGTATATAAGCCTAAATGCTAATCATGAATCATTTGTGGACATAATCCACGAATCTGCTGAGGCAGCTATCCCTCTTAAAAAGTCTAACTTACGTCATAGGCCCTCGCAACCGTGGTAAAAGAACGAAATCAGGCTGAATTTGAATATGCTAATAATATTAATATTGAAAATTACATCATTTTCAAGAAGGTGAGAGCAAAATGTCGTAGAGTTCTTGCAGCAAAAAAATCCGAAGGATGGAATTCTTTTTGTGAATCTATTTCTCCTTCCACTCCTCCCTCGTTGGTGTGGAAGAATATTCGTAGATTTCGTAGAGGGATATCGCCGTCCTCATCTTTGGGCTCGTCTTTGGATTGATTGGACCAATGATTTTTTAAACAAATTAGCCCCTCCAACAGCGCCTAACTTTTATGATATTCCGGCTGTATATTCTTTTGATAAATCGGAACCGGAACACTTTTTAGAAAAGGACTTTGATTTGGCTGAACTTAAGACAGTTTTGGATGCAGTCAGGGACTCTTCTCCAGGCTTTGATGGAATTGTATATTCTTTTTTGAAAAAGGCTGGTCCGGTGACTCATGCTTTCTTTTTAAACCTAATTAACAAAATATTTGAAACGGGTGATATTCCTGAGTCATGGAAGTATCAGATAATTTTGCCCATTTTAAAGCCTGGAAAGGATCCTGAACATCACAACTCTTACCGCCCTATTGCTCTTTCATCAGTATTATGTAAGATAGTTGAACATATGATTAAAAATAGACTAGAATGGTTTGTAGAGAATTCAAGTGCTCTCGCGGTTACTCAATTCGGTTTCAGAAAGAGAAGGAGTATAACAGACAGTCATGCTCTGCTATCGACTGATATCAGATTGGCTTTTTCTCAGAAACAGGTAGTAGTTGCTGTTTTTTTGGACATATCGGCTGCTTATGACAACGTGCTGCTCTCGGTGCTCAGTAGCAAGTTGCGTCATATGAGTATCCCAGAGAAAGTAGTTCGTTTCATAAACAATCTTTTGTCTGGTAGAAAGATCTCATTAAGACTACATAACTTACAAAATAATGTTAAATTTATTTGGAGAGGTCTACCGCAAGGCTCGGTTCTGAGTCCCTTATTATACAGTATCTATACAGCTGATTTAGAACAGTCTATCAACCAACATTGTAATGTTCTTCAGTATGCAGATGACATAGCAATATACTCTCAACATAAAAATGTTAACGAGGCTGCTAATTTCATTAACAATGCACTTAACTCTTTAGGACTTTGGCTAGATGCCCATGGTTTAGATTTATCCCCTTCCAAAAGCGCAGTTTTAGTTTTTTCCAGAAACCGAATGTCCCCCGCTGTCAATATCTCATTTCGTTCTCAGTCCATACCGGTTCAAGATACAGCAAAATTTTTAGGAGTAACCTTTGACTCTAAATTATCAGGGGCTGAACAATTATAAATAATGTCGTAGGCAAATGTGAAAAAAATTTGAATATCATTCGTGCTCTGTCTGGTTCATGGTGGGGTGCCCATCCGTACTCTCAAAAGTTGTTGTAAGTATAATTCTTTAATAAGATCCCACCTGGATTTCGGCTCCATTATTGTTGAAACGTGTAACAAAGCTGAACTTAAAAAACTAGATATGGTCCAATCCAAGGCTCTAAGGATCGTAACTGGTGCTATGAAGTCGTCGCCTATCAGGGCACTTCAAGTTGAATGCGCTGACCCTCCTCTAAATGTTCGCCGTCAATATTTAGCTGACAGATATTTGTTTCGTATTGCACAGTTGGAACACCACCCCTTATTTACTAAACTGAATATATTAAAGGATCATGTAGATGTCGATCCGTACTGGCTTAGGAAATCAAAACCGAATCTTTTAACTAGCTTGAGTAGACTAAGTGATATTGATGCTCATTTAGCTAAATTTTCTAAAATCCCTATTTATGTAGTTCCTTTTCCCGCACTTACTTTTCAGTCAAAATCAGTAGATATTGACATCCAGAGAAACTCGACCTCTGTTAATAACAGGTTCTTGGCTGCAGTAAGAGCGAAGTGGCAGGAATGGGATTTAATTTATACAGATGCCTCAAAGCTTGACAATAATGGACAGGCTGGCTGTGCTTTCATTCATGATAATTCTGGTGAAACCCACAAATTTAAGTTGCCTACGGTATGCTCTATATTCACTGGAGAATGTTATGCCATTTTGAAGGCGGTTAGGTTTGTGATTGATCACAAGTTGTCTAAAACAGTTATCTTTTCGGATAGTCTTAGCTCTATTCAGGCTATTACATATAATTCGTTTAAAAACTGCGCTAAATCACCTTTAATATGTCTCATTAAAGAGGCTCTGTTTTCTTGCCACTTATTACAATTCGAAGTTGTGTTGTCTTGGATCCCAAGTCATAAAGGTATACATGGAAATGAAGCTGCTGACAAAGCTGCTAGAGATGCATGTATAAATGGTAATCGCTCCATATATCAATGTTTTAGTAAGGATCTGGATGCAATCTCCTCGTTTAAGTTATTTGAAACATGGTCGAGCTTATGGGTAGCTGATAATAAACTACATTACTATCAAATCCAAAGAAATATATTACCCAGACCTTGGTTTTACAAATTTAAATTTAAAAAAAAGGTAACCAGTTCTCTTATTCGTCTTAGACTTGGTCACGTGTATTCTCCAGAATTTCTATTCAAAATAAAGGTTAAAGATAGTGCAGAATGCCAATGCGGTTATGAGATTGGTTCAATTGATCATATATTTTTTGATTGCCCGTTAAACAGATTTTGTCTCTATGATCATCTGATTAAACTAAAAGTTCTCCTTCCAACCAATGCCAAAACACTTTTAGTTAATTCTGACCCTAATGCTACGAAAGCTTTGGCAGAGTTTCTAGATAAAAATAATATTTAATTGTAATTTTTTTCTTCCATAATATTTAGCATTTTACTTGACAGTTTATGGTATATAATATGGTATGTTCATATATATATGTATTTTAACAAAACTAACTCCCTCAGATTATCCCTTCCTTTTCCTTTGGGGGGAAAAACATAGCGCTCTACAGTTTCCTACGTCAAATAACTCGAACCAATTGACATTGGCAAAGTGCCTCGTAGCAATAAGCCATTCAACAAGGAAAAAAAAAAACAAAGAGAGATCCGTCATAAATATTTTATACAAATAGGTGGTAGATATCTGTAAAAAACAAGTTTCTAACCTTAGGTCGCTGCCAGAAGCTCGCTATGTCGATAAAACGGCAAAAACTTCGAGGTCATAAATAAAACTGAAACTTTTGAGAACCTGGTTTTGAGCACACCTTTTAGCTAAGCTAAGGTTTTCGAATTTTAGAGTTGAAAGTGGTACACTGAATTATACAGAAATCAAGAGATTCACAGACAAATTATGGATATCTCCAATTCTCCATAGCCAAATTCAATTTAATCAAGGCTAACAGATCTATTCAATCTTCGAACGTAAAAAACTTTTTCAAATCATTAAAAACATTAAGTATAGTTATACTTGCTCTGTAAAAATCGACTTTATTATATTGCTATTGGATTGATTAATTCAACACACTTTATGTTTATAATTATAACCCAGCGATTTCTGCCCGATTGGATTCCCTCTCTATTATCCAAAGGGACGTCAGTTCAACTTTGCGTGCTGTATAGGCTTTACAACAACGGGGTGTGTTCTGAAGAATTATTCGGACTTTTCCCGGCCGCTGAGTTCCACCACCGAAATACTCGTCGCAAAGCCAGGTTTCATCAACATCATCTTGATGAATGGCGTTATTCCACCGTGCGTTTCACTAGGATTTTTTTGCTTCATACAATGAAACTGTGGGTGGATCGATCTTCCTTCGAGATCCTTGCCTGCCTTCAAGAAAATATCTTACATTTCTTTAATTAGCCGGCAACCCAGCGACCACTCTTCTTGAGTTGCTGGTGTCTATGGGCGGTGGTGATTACCTACGGCACTATGGCACTTCTCTTCATAAATGAGCAAGTCAATTCAGAGCGACAAGTTTTTCATGAACTTCCGAAGTAAATAACGGCAGTCCTCATAAACTCTCTGTGTAGGGTACCTAGCTCTCTTCCTATCAATATGCGCAAACCAATCAAGAGTCGCATATTTATACATCAATATTTAATATCCCTTTTTTGCTTAATTATTGTGTGGCAAATTAGTGTGATATGACGCGTATCGGCCACTTTATCTCTCTGTCCGGAAAAAACCAGTAAACCAGTTATAGGTACGAATCTAAATTGAAACCGCAGTAGATATGTACACAATCATGTTATTGCTTATTATTTATTCTTTCATTAGATGGGCGGGTAATCAAGTAATAAATAAAGTGAACGTCAATCAGTAAATCAATGTAAATCAGTAGCGGACGAAAAGCACCTACCTACATTCGGTGAGCACTTAGGAGGTGCATCGGGTTTATACGTCTCTCTCACTCGCTCTTAATAAGAGCGTATGAGAGTGAGCGAGAGACAAATACAAACCCGAAGTACGTTCTAAGAGCTATTGCACTGTACTTTAATGGGACAATTACAATGCTTACAGCGATGCCACACAAGCGTTGCCGGTGCGCTGCGTCGTCGCAACGCTGTGGTTTTACATAGAGAGACGCACGTAGGTACCTCAACGCATCGTGTGGCATGTCGTTCTAATTTATACAGGGTGTTTGGTAGCTAGTTCGACAGCTTTAAGGGGGTGATTGAGCAGCTCATAAGCTATCGACTTAACCCCCATGTATGTTCAGCAATTGTTATTAGTTTCCGAGATATTGATCATTTTAATCGGAATTTTTGTAATTTTTCCTTATGTCCATGTTACGGAAAACCCCTAAGTTCATGTATTAATTCTTTTTTTTTCAGTGTTTTTTTGCATGGTTAGAATCACTATGAACTAAAGAAGTTTTTAAGGCTACATGAAATTTATTTTCATTACAACTTTCAAACGCGGGGTTCTCTTAGTATGGAGAAAGTAGGTAACTCTGTGCGTTTGCTTCAAAAGTTGTAATGAAAATAATTTTCATGTCGCTTTAAAAACTTCTTTAGTTCATAGTGATACTAATCATGCAAAAAACACTGAAAAAAAAAAAAATTAATACATGAACCTAGGGGTTTTTTGTAACATTGACATAAGGAAAAATTACAAAAATTCCGATTAAAATGATCAATATCTCGGAAACTAATAACAATTGCTCAACATATAGGGGGGTTAAATCGATAGCTTAAGAGCTGCTCTATCACCCCCTTAAAGCTGTCGAACTAGCTACCAAACACCTTGTATGTAGAACAACGCACCGGCGACGACGCAGTGCACCGGCAACGCCCGTGTCGCACCTCTCGTCCGCCTATTGCAGTCGCCTAGTTAAACAATTGTTCTACATTGGCCGTACTTATATTATGTAATCGTAATTATGTATATGTGAGATGTTTATGATTTATACATTTTATGATAAAGAGCAATTCAAGGACAACTTCAAATATAAGTGGCCACCTCGCATCTACAGTGGTTAATTGTTGACCTTGTTGTCAGTGGCGTAACTATAGGGTGGCGGAGTGGGCCAAATGCCACGGGCCCCCGGCTTGTGGGGGACCCCCGTTCTGAAAGGCCGTGAGCACAGGAGGAACCTGTATTTATTTCATTTTTAATCAATCTGAAAGGAAGGGCCCTATCCCACGATTTTGCCACGGGCCTCAGTTGGTATAGTCACGCCACTGCTTGTTGTGGCGGTGGTTCTATAGTTACTACTTATATTTTAAAACATCAATTTATTGCTGTCTGTTCCTTTTCACGGTTCCGTAGCCCAGCGGGACCCTATTAATATGCCTCCTCTGACCGTCCGTCCGTCCGTCCTAACTTTAAACAGCTCGTTCATTCAATACAAAACGGACACATTCCAAAATGAGTCAGTGTTGCATTTTAAAATTAGAATCTATTCGTATAAGATTTTTAATGCAAGAGCAAATTATTTTGGAATGTGTCTGTTTTGCATTCAATGAGCGAGCTGTATCTTTTGAACCGTAATAAATAACGGATTGATTTCTTTTTCAGAATAAGTTTTATTACAACAGATTTACTACTAATACTTTTACCAACTTACATACTTTTACATACTTTTAACTTAACATAAGTATTATATATTATATATATTTATTTATGTTATTTGTTTTTTTTTTTTTTTTTTTTTTTTTTATATATTTTTGATGTACCTATAGTAAAAGGGTAGTAAAAAGCGTCAAATTTGATATTATTCTACCTACTTAGTACAAACCGTGAAAAAAAACAAGAAATACTAAAAATGGTCAAGTGCGAGTTAAATTCGCGCAGATTCGATTCGAAATTGGAATGTAATAATACCTACTGTGCGGCGGTTCGGAACCCTCGGTGCGCGAGTCCGACTCGCACCGGTTGTTTTTGGTCAGTCATCGACTGTTACGAGGGCTGCCTTTTAAGTTCTGTCGTTTGCAAGCCTTCCGTGATTGCATAAAAAAGAACTAGTGTCATCTTAAAATATTTGAAATTAGAATTCGAAAACAAAAGAATGACTCGAAATCGGCCCAACCGTTTTAGTACAGCGCTCGTTCAAAGTTGACAAGTCAGTTGTGAAAATGGAAATTTCGAAGGAAAATTTACGTGCGATATTTTTTTACAACTTCAAAAGGGGCTTAACGCGACTTCAGTGCTTCGAAGAGTTGACTACGGTTTTCAATGATAAAGCACCATGCCTCCGGACTGTGGAACGCTGGTATTTAGAATTTCAACGTTGTTGCTCTAGTCTTGGTGATAGACATCGTGAAGGTCGACCAAAAACAGCCGTAACCCAGGAGAACATTGATGCTGTACGGCAACTGATCGTCGAAGATCGCCATGCGACATACCGTGAGATAGAAGCTTCCTTAAGTATTTCAGGGACCAGTGTTCACAGTATTTTGCATGATCACTTAGGCGTAAAAAAGTTGATCTCTCGCTGGATACCACATTTACTCAGTGAAGACCAAAAAACGGCTCGCGTTCGATGGTGTCGCAAAACTCTGCGGCAATTCAACCGAGGAAACTCGAAACATGTTTACGACATTATCAGTGGTGACGAATCTTGGATATATGCCTACGAACCCGATTCTAAACAGCAGTCGACTGTTTGGGTGTTCCAAGATGAGCCAAAACCGACCAAAGTAATACGCTCACGGAGCATTTCGAAAAAAATAGTCGCCACGTTTGTGGCGAAAAGTGGCCACGTGGCCAACATCGTGCTCGAGGATCGTAAAACGGTTAATGCTGACTGGTATACCACTGTCTGTTTACCAGAAGTCATCGGCGAGTTTCGAAAAAATAACCCAAGACGTCGTATAAGACTGCATCACGATAATGCGAGCTCGCACACCGCCCGGCAAACAATTGCGTTTTTAAAAGAGCAAAACGTCGAAATTCTGGAACACCCGCCGCACAGTCCAGACTTAAGCCCTAACGATTTTTTTACTTTTCCAAAAATCAAGCAACGACTTCGTGGTCAACGGTACCAGACGCCTGAAGAAGCCGTTGAGGCATACAAAACGGCCATTTTGGAGACCCCGACTTCGGACTGGAATAAGTGTTTCGAAAACTGGTTCGATCGAATGAAAAAGTGTATTACATATCACGGTGATTACTTTGAAAAACAATAAATACCATTTAACACTTAAATTGACTTTAGTTTTTCCAAACGACACAACTTAAAAGGCAGCCCTCGTAATAGAGAGTCAACTAAAGAGTAATCTGAGTTCATGCCTTTTACAATAGCCTTGCATTTTAACTCAACAAACATCTGATTGCTGACATATAAAATAAACAAGGTAAGTGGAATAAAAACTTGTAACTTTTGGATCACTAAATGTTTTTAGCACGAAAATTTTACTTAATCAAATATCAATCTTGGCACCAAAGCGGTAAATCTTGGTTGCATCTGCTCATAGAATGACCATACTAAGATCTGAAGATGAAGAGAATTTGACAATTAAGCAAGACATTTTATTTTAGCAAGACAATTAAGCAAGACATTTTATTTTAGCAAGACAATTAAGCAAGACATTTTATTTTAGAAATCCAGCACATTCATTTCGAATGTAGGTAACTGGGTAGGTACGGTCACGAGCGTTAATTTGGGATCAATTTCAAGAAAAATATGCTTGAAGTCGTCAATGTCATTAGAGATGTCAAGTTAAATTTGTTAGTAAACTCAACATTATTGTTGTAAAATGTCAGATTGACTTTGGACCTAAGGTGGGTACCAAATTAAATCTCGTGACTGTACCTATTTAATTCATTAATCA
Organism: Acleris laterana; assembly: GCA_963966035.1. Taxonomy (NCBI): domain Eukaryota; kingdom Metazoa; phylum Arthropoda; class Insecta; order Lepidoptera; family Tortricidae; genus Acleris; species Acleris laterana. Next base: position 6,552,164 of record OZ014448.1, on the reverse strand, counting down.
GCCACTGATTCGGATTTCTGTTTGACCGTTAAGTTCGCTCTATACAAAAGATATCAACGCGTCCGCACTAAGCAAGGAATATTTACCAAAAAGAAATAAAATTAAAGTCTTTAAATTGCATAATGAACCAACGCATATGATGCCGACTCTTTCACCAGGTTCCGCATCTTGTTTTATACGTAGGTCGCATACGTAAGAACGTAGATACTCGCTAAAGTAAAAGTCATAATAACGTTTATATGCGTTGCCAACAATCAATGCGTCAATTTAGTACCTAAGTACCTAAAAGCTGTCCTATTTTAAAGGCGACCCTTAAACTGTTTAGGTAGTTGTCAATTTTCTTTCATACAAAGGAAAGGATAAAGAAGGAGGGGAGGGTCGTGCTGTCCTATCCTTTCTGTAGTTGCAGCCCGTGCAAAACATTATTTAGCTTCGCGCTTATACGTTTCTCTCCCCTTAAGACTGCGCCGAGCGTACGCCGGATGTACAGTGGCGCCCTCATTACTTTTATTGTGTTCTCTAATAAACTAAGGAATTTTCTTGAAATTAGACGGTATAAATAAATAAATAAATATAAGGGGACAATCTCACACCAATTGACCTAGTCCCAAACTAAGCTCTAGGCTTGTACTATGGGTACTAGACAACGATATAAATAGATACTTATATAGAGAAATAAATACTTAAATACATAGAAGACATCCATGACTCAGGAACAAATATTCGAGCTCATCACACAAATATCTGCCCTTACCGGGATTCGAACCCAGGACCACTAGCTTCGTAGGCAGGGTCACTACCCACTAGGCCAGCGCGTCGTCAACCCCATCACATAGTTTAATAAAAAAACACCTTCGAGTTATCAACTTAAAGGAACTTTTCCCGTTAAGCTGACTACTCAAAGGGTAATTGTTATTACAGTTTGTTACGTATCCCATAAATTGTGTTTTCACTTGCACTACAAAAACACATCATCTGATTGCAAGGAAATTCTTCAGTTAATTAGAAAACACAATAATAGTAATGAGGGCGCCACTGGACGCTCGACGTTTGCTCGATGCAGTCTTAATTGAGTCCTATTTCCACGTTTTTTTAAATATTTTGTAGTTATTATGAAAAACTACAGTTTTGGCCGTTCTAAGAGGGTAGATTTAATAGGTGTCACCTTTGTACAAAATATATAACCTCAAACTCATATTTTGTACTCAGACGACAGCTGTCAAATCGGCCCTCTTAGAACGGCCAAGCTGTAGGCTTGTTTGTTTTTTTTTATTTGTGATAACAAGTAGTTTTTCATAATGTATACAACTCATTCAAAAATCTGACAGGCGAGAAACGTTACCGCATTTTGCATGTAATTTTTTAGCCTAATAATCGTCATAATCAATCTAATTAAATAAGTAGCACTAACACGCACGTCCTATTGTTAAAGATAAAGACTACGTCATTAAAAAACACATCGTAAGGGGTTATAGGTGAAATTAAATCGACACAGATTGCCGTACGATGCCCCACTTCGCTTACAAGTTTAAATAAATGGAATGTTCTAGTTATAAGAACGTAGATTGTGAAATGGGTCAAAGAAACTTGGCTGTTGGCATGTAGAAGCTTTCTAGGGCATAAGTAGGTACAGTCGATTACAAAGAGATGTAGGTAGCCACGTTTTCACTATTTTGAATTGTAGGATCGTTTTCAAAAAAAATGTACATAGTTAAGGGCTTTAATAAAAACAAAACTTAATTACTTCCTTTGTGTGACGAAAGTTAGCCATATAGTTTGTATGACTAACTTTCGTCACACAAAGGATGCGATCGATATTTTGTTTTCAATAAGCCTTTAATTATGTACAATATTTTTTTTAAAGTCCCTATAATATGGTCCATAAGTGCATTTAAAAGACCCTGTAATATGGTCCAAAACATCTCTTTGTACAGGACTGTACGAGTAACAGGCAGGCGTGAACGGAAAAATGAAATTTCAATCAATCCGTTTACCGGTTGGTCTTGAGTTAACCTTTACAACGCTATATCAGATGCAAAATACTTTACTCACACGCTAACGACGGCTTAAAAACCGACCAATTATCAACCTCGCCTCAGTGTTGAATTAAAATGTACGGGAGCTACCTCAAATATTATTTTTACTTATTTCATTAGTGATCTTAGTGCGCCTGCGCCGTATACGTAAATAGTCTACTAAATTTCATTTTTGATAGTGTTAAGAAAAAGTGAGTGTGGCATTCAGAGGGACAGACAGACATGGCGAACCTATAAGTGTTCCTTGTTTTAATACGGAGCCCTAAAATATAATCTTGAAAACCATATTTCGACAGCAACTTATCACATGGGACACTCTAGTGGAGTTAAACGGAGTTAAACGGCGGAGTGAAGAAGACGACAAATTAGGTTATACAGCAATACCCACGATCCGATTAGAAGTTATTTAAGTTTATGAGATCATGATGAAGTTTTGGATTTGTGTTTAATACGAAGGTGGTCGTGATCGCTTTTGTTCTATAATCAGTATAAAGCCCACTTGCATCTAAATTTAACCCTAAATGAACCCAGGTTAAATCATTAAAGAATGTCAAATATAAGAACTGTCCATTTTAACAAATTAACCTGTTAATCTGGGGTAACCTAGGGTTAACATTTACGTGGAAACGGGCCTAGTAAGGATAAAAATAAATGTAACAAAAATTCAGAAGGTGTCTCGAGGGTATTCGTGTTAAATCAAAAGCAGTAGCAAGTTCTTATATTAATTTATTGCAGACACAAACTGTTCAGCTCAGTGACCCCGCCGAACTGAGTTTTGGTGTACGACCCACGTTATAAAATACATACCTATATTATTTACAACAATTAAACTATAATTAAATTTAACTAAGGTAAAATAAATAACCAATTTTTCTAAGAACCGAGTACAGAGCGAGTTACAGCTAAATGCTTAATTTAATTTAAAATTAATAAAAAAACAAAACATGTAACGTTTTATGTAGTTAAAAAAAATACGAGATCATTGTTTTACATGAAAAAATTAAAGAATACGGTATCTTTTGAACACAGCTGGTGTGATTCGATTTCATAAGTTGATGTTACATTGGCCGAGTGAATAAAAACGTGAAATCGCATTTTAATTTACTAATCAGTGGGATTAACATGTACACTATATACATTAAGTATATTTTAGATCTTAGCATGTATGGAATAAGAGCTACAGTAAAAAAAAGCAATAAGTGGTTACCAAATACCATTATCCATCAATCACAACGGTATTTAAAAGGAATTACATTTGTGACAGTTGAATAGCTTGTTCATGGAAATTTAGAGCGCGTCATTTCAGTCAGCTCAAAAAAGCAATTTGTAGCCATAGATAAGTTAATTCTTATTGTTTTTTTTACTAAACCATTTATTTATTTCCAGTGTTCACTATTTTTACACTTCAACCAATATAATTATGGAGAAAGGCAACACTTTACAATTTAATAGTTGTTTGAAACCTAGTGATGGTGTTCTATGACTATGACTGATACAAAAGAAATTCCAAAATACCCAATGGAGAAAAGTTAGTTTTTTTTTGTTCCAAACTTGGCTTAAAAGAGGTGATAGATGTTGTCTGGCAGCTTCCCTTCTCTTTATGCGTCTCGATAAACCACTGACTAATTTATTAATTTACAATATCATAGACGGATCCACGTTTCACGGCGAAACGGTTGAAATTAAATCAACTGTAATCTGACCGAAAATATGAGTTTAAAGTTTAAGGGTGTGGTGGTTTGACAAACCAATCAAAAATGGAGGTGGGCAATTTGATGGCCTCTGCAAGCAGCCTCGTGTCGCCTTTCTCACAAGTTTCAACATAACTATAACGGTAACACTACTGCAAAAATACGACACTCCAACACACTCTAGCCTTTTTAGTGAGCTGTTTAGTGCCATATTAATACAGTAGTATAAATTATTACGGGTCCCGTATATCTTGCATAATATCGATTGTCCGAAATGTACTTCGCATTACAGTTCTCGCAGAAACATTTTAGCCGAATATTCTAACATAATAATATACTTAGCATAACTATCATAATGCAGAACATTAATTTGGCAGAATTTTGAATAGCAGAATACTAATATCGCTGAGTTTAATTTCGCAGAATATAACTTCCGCCGAATTTATTATGGCATAATTGTACCATAGCAAAATATTAGTAACGAACTGCTACCAATCAAGTAGGTTAGGTTAGAGCTACGACAATAACAGCGTCGATAGGACTATAAATTATTCTAATCAACAGTATGCCAATGTACTATTCTGTCAAAGAAGATTGTGCGAAATGACAGTATGCTAAGAAAATTATGCGAAATGAAGCTTCTACCAAGAGTTGCGAAACGAAATTATGACAATCAATTTTATGCAACATATTAGAGAACCAATTATTACATTGTGGATTTATTCAAGTAATTCCTAAATAAAAAAAAGAACAATTAACAACCGTCATTGCACACACAATCGCTGTTTAAGTAAAATAATAAATTAAAAGATAATATTTTACCGACAATTTGGTAATTTTAATGAGCATTGTGCTTAGGACGGACAAAAATTGATTAATATTCTGTTGTACGTGGAAGATTGTTTGGCTGTGAACCTCCGTTCGACCTAAGACCAGATTTTCTTTTTGTCTTCGTATTTGAGACCCTTAATTTGAGTATGTTTACCACCGTAAACATACCACAATATACATTTTTATGTTGTAATTTTTTTATGTTGATTCAAAATCAAAATGAGTCTAAATCCGTGTCTTTTTTATTTTTGACAAACTAAAGATTAATCCGATCTTTAGGGAATAATAAACTAATAATACTCAATAAATTTGCGATTCCAATTTTGTCTATCACAAAAATGATCATTCGAAAATGAGCTTATCCATCGATGCTCGGAAACCAAATATCATATATCAAAATAATCTGATTTTTTTTATTTTCTGATATTAGAACTTAAAGAACTTGTGTTTTTTCGCGCGGACTCTCATTTATACATCAGAGTTGTTGGTTTCTACTAAGACTTTTATAATGCCGCCATTTTGTTTAACATTCCCGACCAATATGTAGGTTTGAGTGCAAGTGAGATCCAACCAAATGGCTACTTTAACATCCATTTGAAACTGCTGTAACAACTTTACAACGTTACTAATAAGAGTCCGCGCAGGATCTTATAATTTGAATAGAAAATTATAACAAAGTTAAAATAATATTTACAATAGAAAAACTAATTAAACGTAACGCAAGTTTTGTGCTCCATCTGAATATGAAAGACTATTCGGATTAACTTATAAATAAGTATGGGGTAAACTTAACTATACCAATTTTAAATTATTTTAACTTTAAACACATAAATTTAGCGGTTTATCGGGATCAGATGAACATGCAATTCCAATCGAGTATTAAGGTCTTGGTCTAATCACTCAGTTACGTTTTATACAGACTTATGCCTGTTTTATACAAAAACTGAAAAATGACAACTGTGAAATATATCAGCAGTGGTACTAAAGGTACACTGATATTTAAAATAACAGTAGATACCTTGGAACTTAGTTTCCTAATTTATAAGTAAATTATTCGCGGTTCAAATCTTTTTTCCTTTTCGACAACCATAGCGAAGAGTGTGGCTAATCTCCCGAACGCCAACAACTGGGATATACTAACATATTCATCTGATCACGTAAATCGGTTCAATCAAATAATTTTGAACTCAACAAAATTTACCTATTTCCCAAGTCCCGGTCAAACAGAATCTCATTACACAAAAATAACCTAACTAAATAAATAAAAGTTAGTACAAGCGGGGTACCTATACCGAAATGCCCTGGATTCGACTAAACATATCCTATGACACAATCCACCGCACGACGAGTGTTCACGAGGCACTCGCTAGACGTCGCTACGACGACCTTTTTGTAATCAAAGAAGGACCACTCAAATTATAATCACTGGCAAGATTGTTTTAACCTTTTTCACGACGCGGAAGAACGCTTACTGCGATAGAAATATTCAACGCTTCATACGTTTATCACGTCATCATATGGGGGTCAAAGGGTTGACTACTTGACTGGGGCAATCTGAATTTGTATGTTTATGCTTATAAAATATTTACAGTTCAGGGAGTCGATTTTCAAATTCAGTATTTTCAAGATAACCCTAGAAGTAGCGACACCTAGCGAGATTTAAGCTTATAAACATCCGATAATTCATTAATTTTTATTATTGGAATGAACATAAAACGTCCAGAAAGTTTCATAGTACAAGTCATTCAGTTTTACAAAAGACGAACTTAACGAATCTGATATACATGGAACAAAGTGCAGTTTGAATGCGAACCAACGCCGCATGAATAATGTCTGTAGTACAGGCATCCACAGAAGTACGTACAAAAACTATTGTCAAGAGAATAAGAGTGACCTACTTCTGCGGACTGTTTAAAGAAATTAAATTTACTAGCCGTCCAATACCTCCAGGACTATTGCCCGACCACACAGAACCATAGAATAGACGTATATTGTCTATGTTTGTCTTTATTATTTTGTGCTATGAAACTAACGGGAAAATGGTCTAACCACGCAAGCTTGCAAGACTGACCACATGTTGTGTGTTGGCACTGCATTTCAATTTGCATGAGCGTCGTGCGGCGGCCATTATTCGCTTGTTATCCGTAAGTAAAATGCTCCTCTGTCCCATTTACACTTGGTCCTGTATTTACACTTCAGAATTAATTTTCAATTTTAACTAGATATTTACAACGCGGTTTGGACGCCGTTTACACAATATTAGTGGTAAGTACGAAGGTTCTTTCCAGGTTGGCACTATAAAAAAAAAACAACTCAGGAAAGACTGTAACTGCCGTTCAAACACTTAAGTGATCCGGTACACGTCGCGTGTTAGCCGTCCCTAGGTAGTGCTTTTACAATATCAAGATCGGGGTTAAATCAAAACAATCATTACGTCAGCATAACGAAACTGTAAAAAAGGATTATCAATATTACCATTCAAATTCTGTTATGTTTAAGTATTATGCGAACTATAATAAATACAGCCAAATTGACAACCCTACGTCGACCTTGACATGACAGTATAAGGTTGCACAAAAATTGCAATCTTATACAAAATGAGTATAGAAAAAAACGAAGGAACCCCGGCGCCCACAACCAGGCACCTACGCCTCGCTCGCGACCGGCTCGCGGGCGTGGTGGATCTTAACGTGCTTGTTATGGTTGGACTTGTTGCTGGACGTCTTCCCGCAGATGTTACACGAGAACGGTCGCGCCCCGCTGTGCACCTTCATGTGTTCCGACAAATAGTAACTCCTATGGAACGACTTACCGCATTCAGGCACTTTGCAGACGTACTTCTTCGCCATCTCGTGCTCTCTCACGTGGCGTTGGCAGTTGTATTTTCTAATGAACTGACAGCCGCAATAGTTGCAGGTGTAAGGTCTAACCGACTTATGAGCGTTCATGTGAGATATGTATTCGGTTTGCCTGATGAAGGCCCCCTTGCATAAAGTGCACTTGTAAGGTTTGGCGGAGCGGGACATGTGCGTCCAGCGGTGCAGCTTCAGGTTCCACTTGGTGGAGAATGCTTTGTTACAGATTATGCATAGGTAGGGTTTTTTGCCGCTGTGAGTTAGGAGGTGGGCGCGGAGGTTCGTTCGGAGATACACCTGGAACACAATTTTATTTTTCACGTCAAGGTTTACAAAAATCAAGGTCAATTCAAATCTATTACTGGCTTTTAAATCTACCTTAAATGTACCTTAAATGTATCTACCTTAAGTGTACATTTGAGAAAAGCACTACGAAAGCCTCGGCCGGATGAATAAGTTGCTAGACGGTTTCAACCACTTGCTTCCCGGCCTCTACAGTGTACATTAATGTACTATTCATAAATTAACTATTCACGGGACATTTAAGTAATGCTAGAACAGTACATCAGAGAACATTAGAGCAGTATCAAACCGAACTGACCTGCTTGCAGACGGGACAGGGCACGTTCTCAACCTTGCCACTGTGGCTCTCGCCTAAGTAGTACTCGTTGTGGGTGCGGCGCACGTGGCGCGTGAGTGACGCCGCGTGCACGAACTTGTCGCTGCAGTACAGGCAGGCTTTAGGCCGATCGTCGTGCGTCTCGCGGTGCCAGCGCAGCTTAGCGCGCGAGTGGAACACGGCGCCGCACTGGCACACGAAGTCGCGGATTTTGCTCTTCTTGTGGAAGTGGTGCCGGTCTCTGTAACACGTGGTTGATCGTGTTTGCTATGATAATTTCGTGAGTGATCGTGCCACAAACACGTTTAATGCCCATGACCGACGCGTTTATAGATTTAACGCGCATCATAGTTTAACACGACATAATATTGTATGCTCAAGACATCAACAACCGTATAAATGAAGAGATTGGGATGCCTGTGTTGATCTGCGTTAGAAATCATTTATTCTATGCCTTGACGTTTACTTTGACGTATCTTGAGAAGGGCAGCTCACTCAAGCAAAATCTTATCTTTTCTTCTTTCTTTATAATCTTTATTAATTCTACAATGTCTCTCAAAGAGACATTTAAGTACATGTTTTTAAAACAGCAGGGACTATTTCGACGATTTCGAATAGGTACAAGTACCCCTCAGTCAAAATAGCCCCGCGAGACCTAACTGATTTTTGAATCTTGTCTGTACTTGGAAAATAAATAAGTATAAGGTAATTATTTAATCAATATGTATGAAAACTGACCTGTGCTGCACCATGTTAGAGTATCGCCGAAAGGTGTCGTCACACACAGTGCACTTATACGGCGTCCGGCCCGTGTGCGTGTTGTGGTGCTCCATCAACTTCTGCCGGGTCAGAAACCGTTTCTCACAAACCTCGCATCTACAAGGAGAGTTAACGTGTTAGCAGCCACATAAACTTTGGGTTATGATCACAATGCCTAAAATTATATTGCCTATATTAACAAAAACGCTAAAACGCATTTTTAAACTTTAAACTGACTCAAATGGTGACGTTCAAAACACAAAAAGCCTTTGTTTAGCTTTTTAGGGTTCCGTACCCGAAGGGTCAACACGGAACCCTATTTCTGTCACTGACGTATCAGTCTGTCCGTCCGTCGTCTGTCTCACAGGTTTTACAGCCAAACAATTGAAGCCACACTCTTCTAATTTTAGTATAAGCATCTCGTTGACCATACAAATAGTCAATAATATTTTTTAATGTGTTTAAATGGGGCGCCCATACAGTTTTTTTTTTTATTATTTGATACCCGGTGATAATGTTTATTATTACTAGGGTCCGGATTTTTAAGGGTGCGGCTTTTGACAAGTTTTAGGTAGAGAACACCACTGCTTATCGATGTTATCGACAAATGGAGTTTCTTTTTTAAAATTATGTTTTTATAAATAAAACCTCAGACTTTCTGATGAAATGTAGGTACTCTTTTCAGCGGTTGTTTATAACTTCAGGCATCGCGCTATAGTCGGACTCCATATTAGACACGATATTATTTCGACATTTTTTATTATTTCGAAAACTAAATTTTAGCCCATGTACGCACTAGCGGTTAGCCGCGCATGCGGTTGCGGCGAACCGCTAGTGCGTATAGCGCCGCGGTGGAGTTTTTTCATATATTTTGATCGACCGCGCGGCTAGCCGCCCCCGCGGTTAACCGCTAGTGCGTAAGGGGCCTTAGACGTTGTGATCATAACCCGGCTGCGTGGGTAGAGGTAGACAGATGCGTAGGTTTGAGCCATACTCAAAATTAATTTAAAAATAGAAATCATAATAAACCCTGTGCTGACGTAATGAATATACACTTCCTTGCAAATAAAACGAGCCCTATTGATTGTTTTTTTTTTAAATATATTTGAGGAAATTATATTTTATGATACAAAATTCAACTGATAATATTTATACACATACAGGGTGTCCCGGGACACCCTGTATAATTGTTTTTCGTCAGTAATACTTTTTTCATTTACTTTGTAGCATAAAATATCATTAATTTACAGTACATTTAAAATACCTTAAAAATCGAAACTGCCCGTTTCTTTGCATGGGTGTATATATTCATTACGTCAACACAGGTGTGGTTAGCTTGTAAAGAAAATAAATTATATTTCCGCTGTGTTGTGTTTAGATAGTATACGAAAATGAGAAAAATATGTAATATAAAAAAAAACAATTCTAACTAGTGTTAGTAGAAATATACCTACGATAAATGATTAAAGATATTTACATTTACCAACCAATTATTTTAAATAAACTACTAAAACCTTAGTCAAGAACTTAACAACGCATGTGATCATGTGTCATGTCATGATCCCCTAAATTAGTTTTTTTTCGTATATATTATTTTAACACTTTGTTTTGGAAAGTGAAAAGAAAGAAAATAAACCTTGACCAGTTTTATGGTGAATATGCTCTGCGATCACATTCATTATTACACATGTATTTTTAACGTGACAATGTAATGAAATATTGGAAGTAGGTATTAAACCTACTTCTAACATGGTTACATCGAGGTAGTACGAAGGGGGAAGGTGACCTCCACAATGACTTATAGCATAGTATAAATGGAAAAGTAGTTAGTCTCCGGCCATTTAGGAGTTTCTGACACCTATTGCCGCTCGGGCGCTAGAGTTGCGTCGATGCGGGGTGCTCGATATTTAATACGCACGCAACCAAACGCGGCGACGGCGTGGCCCCGACTAAACTGACTTGAAGTGAGTTGTTGAGCACGCACACATGCAAGCAAACGATATACCATTGTTTAAAAAGACGAACTACGGTCTAACCTATCCTGTCACACTTTTAACTGCCACCGACCCGCTAGGCTGGTCCATTTTGTATGAAAATCAGAAGCCTTGGCAATGAAAGTGTAAATAGAAGGTCCGTCGAGCTTGGGACTGGTTTAGGTGTCGTTGACTTAGTTATCAGTGAAACAAATACTTTTTAACAAACAAACAAAATGTACTTTAAAGTATTAATCGCGAAAGTTCAACGCCAAAATATATTTTGAAGTAAATTTGAATCACTAATACGTGCGTGAAATAGTCAACATACTAGAAAAACAAGGCAAACTTACTTGAAATTCTTAATCCCCAAATGCGTCTTGATATGCAGCGCTAAATTAGCCCTCCTGAAGAAGCACTTCCCACACGTGAGACACTCCAACGGGTGCAGCTTCAGGTGTACATGGAACGCGGTCTCCGAGCCCTGGTCTATCTTGCATGTAGGACACACGAAGTCTTTGCGTTTTCGCTTGGGTTCCTGCTTGATTAGCGCCTCTATCTTAGGCTTGGCCTCCATGACGTCGAACACTTGGAGAATGGATGGGGATATCGATTCCTTGGAGTCCGGAAGAATTGTTACTGGGGAAAAGATGATGATCTTTACTGTGTGGTTTAATATAACGACATAGTCTGTAGGGAGGTGTATATAAGGTTCCCCATAAATATAATAATTTTCATTTAACTTCGACGATATTTTGGCTGTATTCCTGGAGATACCATTGTAAAGACTAATCTTTATATTTTGGGTTATTTTAAGAAACACTTAAGCAGGTTATGTTATCTTCTTACCGATGCTTTTTGAGATGACTGTGTACAGTCAAAGAGAAAATTATTGCAACAGCCCAACTATGAACTCCCAAGTGCCTACGACTCCTGAAGAGCACAAATTCATGTTTTTCAGAACTTTGTCTGCTGCCATATTTTTCTCCGTAAACAGATGCGGCTTAATAATCTACAACAAACTCAGCACTGTATCTCACCTGGACTGATAATCTCAGTCTTCTCCTCCTTCTTGATGCATCTAGCAGTGACGAGCCGGCTGTAGGATGCGCTGGAGCAAGTGGCGGCGGCGTGCACCAACAACTTGTGCGCCCGCATCTCCTTAAGCGACTTGAACTTGGCGCGACAGACGGAACACGTGGAGAGACGGGGCTTGGGCAGCTGGATCTCTTCTTCCCTAAGAATAAATTATTGTAGGGTAAGTATTGAAGCCATTACAGCCTTAATAATGTCCTGGTAAACATCTTAGCCTAAGTGTGCAAAATGTGGTTACAGAATTATCAACAAGTTTTTAGAGTTGTTGGTAATTCTGCAGCTCTGCCTACCCCACTCTGGGAATAAAGGCGTGAGTTTATGTATGTATGTATGTATAATGTCCGTAACTGTATAAAATCTGATTTGTCTTAAGATAAGTCTGTTTTAGTGACTAGGGAGTCTAGAGACTTTCACCTGCCATTCAATACACCATAACGGAGTAAAGCCAGTTCAATCTTTTTTTGCTAATTTTCAAGTGACAATACTTTCTAAGCCTTTTTTTAACAAAGCCATTATATAACAATAAACTTTTTAATTTTAAAAGGTTCTGTGAGCTAATTGAGAATTCTCTTCTAGACAATCCAATGGCAAGGTAAACAATGGACTCTTGCGCGTGAGCCGAGGAATTTAAGCACGGGCAACGCAACTATCCAGCAAGCCAGACCGCAGAGTTTAACCCCTCGTATGCAGGAGGTAAAAAAATAACAAGTTCTAGTCTTTTAGCCACATAGCCATAATAGTCCAAAAATATATCCAATTTTTTTAGGTCTCTTTCTCGCCCTTTTATATTTGGGCACTTCTTTAAGTGATCATAGAGAGGTTAAATTGATAGTATAATTATAAATAAAGTACATTCATTGATTAAAGGATCATTCTACTTCAGACTTGATTTTGGCTCTGAAAACTAAAAATAAACCATGCAACAGCTGCTTGTTTGTAAAGTCCACCGCGATCATTGCCAAGAGCAGTCCATTGTTCAAGAGAATGTTTATGACAAATGTTGTTTTTTTTACAATCATAGAAATAATAGACCAAGGAAATAATCACTGGTCCTTATACCACCAGAACTTTTCTTAATTTAAGATTTGATTATCTTGCTAGTAATAACAGGAATGCGGTATAATGCTAGCCCATCGTGTACAGAACAAGTCATATCTAACTGGTCCCAAGTTAAGTTAATCAGCCTAAAGATATAGATTTAGAATAATTACGAATTTCGATTATTCGAAAAGTATGCTATATAAATCATACTCATAGGTCTTGTTTCTTTCAGCTAATTGCGAATACAAAATATGAAGCTGAAACTATAGTCAAGCCAGCACTGCCGCGTTTTGGAGATCGTTCCGCAAGTGTTGGAATTATATCCTCCGCCATTACATAGGGCGAAAAGTATCCAACAGTTCACATCCAATCCAAGCTTAGAATCGTTTGTATGAGTTACCAAAAGCAATTTAAACGTATTACATAGGTTTGCTACTAAAGCTAAAGCTAGCTTGGACATATATATATTTATAAATAAGTTTCGTTTTATGTAACTACACAACACGTTACGTTACGTACTTGTGAGGCCAAACAACTTTCGTTTAAAAAAAACGCGCTTTTTCGCTTTGAGGGCTAGACACTTGATCTAATACCTGTCTTTCATCACTAAAACAAATATTAAATAACAAAATAATGACAAGACTTTTTTTCCCGCCATATTTTGTTTTATTTTTCAAGTTTTAAAAATAATTTTCCGTGTGACTTAAGGCATGGATCACAAACGGGGTGCGTGTCTACTCACATAACTTTTTAAGTCCTATTATCGGAAGTCCGAAAATGTTTCTCATACCATTTCACATCATAATGATCACTCTTCATACTCTTCTAAAAATTTTTTAGTACTAACCATCGGAACTCATAATCATCTGAATTCATAACGCCAATATTAATGAAGCCGTACACTTTTCACAATTTCTTAAATATCTTACGTGTAATAAGGTTAGGTTAGGTTAGGTTAGATTTAAATTCGATAAAAATTCTTAACAGTGTCTTAAAAAAAAATGCATTATGAATTGCGATAATTATGACTTTAAAAGTATGAACAAAAAAGTATGAGGAAAAAATTTATGAAGAGTGATTATTATGAATACAAATCGGTAGGAAAACAAAAAATAGGAATAAGAATTTTATGTGAGTCAATATGGACCCTCACAAACGATGTAGCCTAAAAAAAAGTTCATTTTATTAAAAAAAAAGTTGTCGCTACCCCTACTTGATTGTAATTTCTATTTCGTTATACAGATTTTAATAAATGTATAAATATGTTTTTTCTATTAAGTTTTGTCTAGGCCTGATATCACTTTTACGCACTGCAGTATTAAAAAGCCGTTGTCCTCCTAAACCCAGTATAAACAAGAACTTTATGAGAATATGAAGTTAAATTGTTTACTTCGCTACGCGATACGTATACGCCAGATATTCACTACTGGCAACACACATTAACGTTTTTCTGATACCTTCTGATTGCCACATAATTATGTGCATTTTTACCGGTTGCAACACGTAAAACGACGTTAACGTCATATGTATATTTGAAAACATTATCGACTGCTACACATTTGCCCTCAACAGCGGAGGAAAGCTTAGCAAAAAGAGTTTGGATAAAATGAGGACACTGTTTGAGGAATATTCGCAATATCATCCTCCACTATCACTAGTTTCTGCTACTAGGTGCTAACTATCACTACCTAAGAATGACACATTACAGGTAGTAATACTAACAGGTTCTCTCGCTTCTCGCTGGTGTCGATGTCGGACCCGTCAGAAACCCAACTCTCGCGGGCAATCAGGTCATAAGGCTCCGTAGTTCCCTCAGGGTACATCTGAAACGTGATATAATACATGTCTTTTTTCAGTTAATCCTCAAATCATAGTACGAAAGAGACCTCCGGCATTAGGCTAAGAAAGTAACACATTTTGAGAACTAGCTCATCATCTCACGGGTTCAATATTGACAAACCATGGAATTGTAACTCGAAAGAATATTAATAATAAAAAAAGACAAATTACATTATTATTAATTGATTTTTTGTTCTGCTTTCACAGTTTAGCTAATAAAAAGTATACCTTCCCGTCAACTGCTTATGATGATCGAATATTACGCGAAAGAAGCGGCGGTATAAAATCTTATAGGTAGTTTCATAAAAGCTGCCAGTCTAAAATGGTTTAAAATTTCAACTACGTTGAACAGGACAACACTTCTATTTATGGTAACTTCTAAAACCCTAAGTTAGGTACCTACCCGCGCTGCATTACATTGGCTGCTTAAAAAGTAGGTCACTTCACAAATGTAAACATTTGAAATGGAACATTCATCTTGTTACTAGAACAATCCATCTGTTTTTTTGGAGAGAAGGAAAAATCTTATCAAAATAAAACTTACCCCACTCCAAGGTGACTCCATGTCCCCGTTGCTTTCCTGGCCGCTCAGTTCCCCACGCGGCGGCATTCGTTCATCCGCGCATATATTTAACGGGACTTCGCTCTCGCTCCTTCCCTCGCTTAGCACATCTGTTTTACTGTCTTTCTCACTCGATTCAGGATCAGCATCGGCATCAGCTCGATCACCTATTCCTGCGTAATCCACCCCACTTTCGGCTATTTTATAGCTCTCATGAATAAAGTTAGGTAAGACAAACTCGCTAACCTTCTGTGAGGACTCTCCCCAAATGTACATGGCATCTTTTGTAGCTTCTTTAGAAAAGGCTACAGATTCCCTCGCGGCATCAAACGACTCTACGCGATCGGGCGTAAAATAATCCGCATAAATATTATCTCCAAAGTAATTTTCATTGATCATGTTCACAAATTGTTTGGTTTTGGATGCCGCTTCGAGCTCTAACAGTTCTTTATGATTAGACTCCTCGTCGAAGCCGTCGGCCGCCATATTTCCGTAAGATATAACGTTTATGGGTCTAATGGACTCCAAGGGTATCATATCCTTGTCAGGACTGACAGCGCCGTTGCTAAAGCCACCTTCATTGCTTGAGCTAATCTCCTCTTTAACCTGCACTGTAGTAATGCAAGTAATGCTGGAGTGAGCCACCGGCTCTAAGTCCATTGATTGCTCTTCAGTATCAGCATCAAATTCATGATGATTGCTTTCATCATTAAAAACTTCAACAGACACAGTTTGAAGTGAATCTATTTTGATTTTCTCATCTGCACTATGAATCTTATTCATTGTAAAATTTTCAGGTGGTCGAATATGAGATGACGGCCCAGACTGTCCCTCTTTGCTGCTGCAAGGGCTCATTGAAAAACTCCTAGAGTTCTTAATTTCTAAAACCTTTTTATGCTTCTTCACAAAGATATTGTTCAGTCTTAAAGGAGTGTTTCTGTGAGGTTTATGTGGCTTTGTCTTTTCTACTTTTACAGGCGGTGGGGCTTTCTCTGGCTTGGGGGATATAGAAATTCTATCAGTGGAATTGTCCCCATTTTCAGAGAGCTCACTGCAAGGAGAAATAGAAGGTTTCTCCTTACATATGAGATCAGGCATGGGGCAGCTGTCCGAAAATTCATTATCAATTTTATTATCTAATACACAAGACTTGGAAATTGAGTCTTTGTATGAGGGAGGATTCCCAACATTTTTTATCACAGAGAATGTATTTGAAACTATACTATCATTACTAGTTGCAGAAGCCTGCATGCAGTCTCTAGACAAACTGTTATTTGTGTCATCAAAGTCTGGAAGGATCCTGTCAGGGGAGGTAGATGTGTCTGGATAATCAGATTCATTTGACCCAGTAAGGTCTACCACAGTATTGAGCAAATTCTTGTGATGTTGCACAGGTACTTCCACCTTAATATTGCTAAGGATTTTGAGCCCCTTGCTTGGCCCTGGTGTACTATTTCTACTATCATTTCTTTCTAGAAGCTTCTCAGGCACTGGTGTAGGTGTAGAGGAACCCGAAGTAGTATGAGATGCCTGTGAGGCATTCGAGGTGGTACATGTTTCCATTGGAGCTGGGGTCACAATAGGACTAACTTCAATAATTAATGTTTTGTTTGTTTCACTGACCATATTATTGGATAAGGTTTTCTCCAGATTGCCCATAGACACTTCATTATATGTTGGTGTTTTGCATGGTTTTGACAGGATCTGTTGAGGAGTTGAGTACATACAAGATGTGTTCCCAAACTGGTCAACAACCATTACATTTTGGTACATGGAGCTAGTTGCAGCTACATTTGTCATACTGTCATGGCCACCGAGGACAGCAGGCATACTAGAGATGAAGGGTTTTCCATCAATATTGTGCACCATTTCTCTATAGATGATCTGAGAGTTTTGGGTCACAACAGTGGTGCCAGGAGTAAAAGTACCCGAAGTTAATTGATTGAATTGACTGTTACTTGTCGATAATGGTGAGTTTACAGACTTCGAGTCCATGATCTGAGTGGTAGGGATGCTTCCAGATACAATCATACTGTTTTGAACATTCTTCTGCACAAAAGTAGGTGCTGTGGGTACCATTAAATGCATAGGCTTCACACCTGGGGTAAGATATTGCATGCCTCCCATATTTGCCTTCACAAAAAGATTATTAGGTTTGGGCAACAATTTTACCAGATCATTATTCCTACGAGACCCCGTTGGCATCAAAGCTGTCTGTAATTTAACCCCAGGGGTCAATGATGGCATATTATAAGCAAAAGCATTGTTAGTGTTGTCTATGGCACTGTACTCAGCGCTGCGTGAATACTTTATCTCTTTGTCCTCCTGCTGATCTGGGTAATAAATATACTGCGGATCAAACTCTGGCACTGGAAGGTTTTGGATGAAGGGCTGAGTGGACTTGTCAGTCTTCATAAAAGGTATCCCAGGGTAGGGGTTTGATGAAGTGGTAGTAGGGCTGCTTTCAAAATTAATATCACTTATTCTCACATCTGATGGTGTTCCATTCCTAGTTACACTGGACACAGGAGTTTTGGAAGACCTACTTGGGGTCCTGCGCCAGTATCTGTCATTGTCAATACTGCGGTGCGAGCTAGTCCACCGGGGACTCTCCTCGGCGGGGGTCCGCGATCTGCTCCTGAAGGAGCGCTCGGAGTGCATGGGAGTGGAAGTTCGGCTTCCAAACCCATTGCTAGCTGATATATTGCACAGCGCTTTGATGACCTGGTCTTTGGGGTGAGTGTCAAGGTGGCACTCCAAAGACATCCCATTGTGCAGGAAGAGCGTGCACACGGGGCACTGCACAAGCTGCTCCATGATCACCTCACAACACGATCACTAACTATCGCGAAAGATCGCGGCAGGCGGCCCGCGCCGTTAGCCCGAATCACCAACCCGCACGATGTCCGTCACGATCATATTTAGTAACCACACACAAGGCTCTCATACGGCCCGAGATTGAGCACAATCACCGTCGAAACTTCTCTCCTTATCGATCTGTCGGGCAAAATAACTCTATATAAATATCATGATCGCTACCCACAATGTCGAGTTACACAAACTCGTTTAAAGTGCAAACAGAGGACAAAAGAAAACAAAACCCCGAGATAAAGGCCATTGAGACATAAAAAGTCCAGCATTATGTACGAGGAAGAAAGAAATGAATACATTGTATTGTTAACGCGCAGTAACGGGACTTACCTTCGATTATTCTTTGTCAAATATTTTTCATAGCATCGATTATTCTAAAATAAACCTTTTAATTAGTTACATACACGAGTACTACGCTAAGCTAAATCTAAAAATATTTCCAAATAGTCAGACATATTGCAGACGTCTCGTTCTATTGCTTGCAGTCACAAAACTTTTGTATTCCGATATACGTGCTCAAACGTCGATACGCGCTTCGTGGCAATGTGCTATAATCGGATTTCTATATATTATTTTCTAAGAAAAAAAAGAGTGACGACCGCCGTATGCGTCGAATGGACTAAATTTCAACCATAGAGAATTATTTACTTATCTTTTTATTATAAATGCATGGCTCAACACTCGTTCAACATTACATAAACATTATAATTAAACCTTGATATTCCCTATCAACATATTTGAAAAATATTGCGTCTGATCAAAAATGTAAATGAATGCTGCGAAAGACTTAGTAACTAAATTATAGTTATAATTTATTTGTTCTTTTGATACCTACTCTACTGTCTCTGGCATTTTAATGATTATGACATTATGACACACCACATGTCATTCTGACATACCGATTGATCGATGCCCTCGTGCTTATAATCTGTGTGTGTTCTGACTGACGTACCCTATAATCTGTGTATGTATGTATGTGCGTACATGACATTCTTTAGACATATCCTATAATCTGTGCATGACATTTCCTGCTAGGTAGGTAGGCACCCAAACTTCAATCATTTTCAGATTCCCAACACCAATATACAATCAATTACTTCTTAAAATTTGAAGACAGAAAGTTAGCAGCTGAAAATGACTTACGAGTACGAAGATCTCAGCATATCAGGTTCGTTCAATAAAGTTGTATTTTTTTATTAAACCATTAGTTGGTCATATTATAAATAAATTATAATAAATCACTAATTATACCATTAATTGTAATATATTCAACACATTTTGAAGTTGAATTATGTATCCAATACAGTCTTTACCATAAGGGCAAACAATTACCAACCGACCGAAAATTTCTAGAATTGTAGAAAAATTATAGTATATGTCACTTGCTCTACTGTCCAAAAGGGTCCCAAATTCTTGTGTGCCCAAGAGCATAGTTAAGGACGGCCTTGTATGTATCTATGAATACTTTGTTCAAAAAAACAGTAAAGTACATGTATACAAGTCTATAAGTACTATAACTTTCCTGAACACTAGAGGCTAGAGGCAATGCAGCGCCCACAAGTAAGACAGTCTTAAAAAAAATACGTTTTATAAAAAATAATTGCTTCTGCTTCAGTTCAACTGACTTAACTGACTAGATATTGATAATTAATCAATAGGTTCCTACCTGTTTTAGTTACTTACAATATTTTTAAATCCAATTTTTAGGAGCTTGATCTTGTAATGATCATGTTGCTACCCTTTTAGTTTCATTGACTTTGGCTAGAAAATATATGTGTTTTTATCCATAAATTTTCCAGAAATAAAAGATTTGCTTAGGCAATGGCGTGAAAGCAATGAGCGACGCAGTGAAGATGTGATGGAGTATTGGTCCACAATTATGGATGACATGGGCAAACTTGGAAATGAAAGTAAGAAATTACTCTTCCACAGAATAAGATATTAATGTTATTATTTTATCTCATCTATCCTGGTAAGGCCCAATGTCATACATGTAGGACTTTGTCGAAGTGAATTTTGACTTTAGTTGACAGACACAAGATTCTTTTTCGAACCAACGAAATTTGTTTCTTAAAAAGGTGGCAATTTTAGCATGTATATTGATGAAAGAGTAGTACTTCATTTTGAATAAGATGTGGTCAGCAGCTATGTCTTTGTTTTATGTTAACTTAAACTATGAATAAGTGTTGTGCATCCATACTCTCACCCCACAGTGGCAACTGAGCCAGGCTAATTAACAACTTCTACATTTAATTTTTTTGGTTGTACGTTATTTTACAGACTGAAGTTGTTTAGAATTTCATTTCATAGAATTTTTTTCTCGTATTATCATTTCATAGAATAATCAATATGTAGAATAATTACTTTGAAGACTTTTAAATCATCGTTTTTTATTTTAAATAAAATTCAATGTTTCTTTTTTCATATCATAGAATAGCAAATTAAATATTCTTTGTTCTCATATTATTTATTTAAAATATAACTTAATAACAATAAAATCAACTTATAGAGTAGGGTGCAGTTTGTGAAGGTGTGTGAAATGAAACGTTTGAAAAAAAGCATACGATTTTAATTTGCAGTCAAATGGTATCGCATAGCTTATTCAAGGGATATAAAAAAAATAACCTCGAAGGCTAAGGCGGGAGCTTGCTTCGCTTCGCTCCCGCCATAGCCTTCTAACCTAACCTATTCAAGTCGGTTCTGCCCAGAGAGGTCTTGCTCGCTCGCTTCGCTCGCTTGCTCACTCATATTTATATCATAATATAGTATTTATCTTATAACCCAACCTTCTAAAAAATGCACTGACCAAACAATATTCGTTGAAAAATAATTATATTGTTTGATAAGTATGTGTAATGAAAAAATAAAATTACAAAATTCATTGAATTGATTTTCTGTCGAATTTGTTTCTTTCAAGTAAATAGTTAAAAAAAAAAAATATACGAAGCAAAAATACAAGGACCAAATAGTATATGAAACATTTTCTGTGAAACAAAATTCTGTAATTTTTCAGTCTGTAAAACAAGGGGACACCAATTTTTTTACATACATACATACATACATAATCTCACGCCTTTATTCCCAGAGTGGGGTAGGCAGAGCTACAGAATTACCAACAACTCTAAAAACTTATTGATAATTCTGTAACCACATTTTGCACACTTAGGCTAAGATGTTTACCAGTGTATTAGTGACAGGTTGCAAGCCCATCGCCTAACAATACTATACGCCTTTATTTCCTTAGCCGTCTCTTACGACATCCACGGGAAGATATGGAGTGGCACTATTCTAACCCGGCAACCACACGGGCCCAATTTTTTTTTTTTTTAATGGTTTATTAGGATTTATAATTGTTGTTGATGTATGGTGTAAATTGTATTACTCTTGTTTACTGTTATTTAGTTCAAGATTATATTTACATACCAAGGTTACAACATTGTTAAAAGCTTTCTTAATGCAGTGAAGACTATTATTGCTATGGGAACATTTGAATAGTAAATACACATATTATTTAAATGAAGAAAATTTAAGACTGCTCCAAAATTTAAGACTAGGTTCATCGTTTTATGATCTGCATTGTCTGTCAGTCACGATAGTTTTATATTATATGTAGATATCTAAAGTAAGTCATGAAAGCTTATAATTTTTTTTAGAATACCTAATCCTGGAGCAAGTGTTATACGCCGCGTTGGATACGCACTCGTATGGCGTGGCCAACCTGTGCATCTCACTGCTGGACCAGGAGTTCCCGGGCAGCTTGCGCGTCATGAGATACAACGCGGCATGGCTCGAGGCCCAGGAGAAGTAAGGGCTTGGTGTTGCTGACAGCTGGGCCAGGGGTCTCCTGCCTTTTGGCCGAAATATGTCTGGCAAAATGTATCGTTTCCCAACTGTTTCATTTGCCATCCCCCTTTTTTTCTGTGACTGTAGTTATTTCGTACTATCATGTAGAACCCTATAGGTTATGTTATGAAAAAAAATACGTTGGCAAATGAAACAATTGGTAAATGATACATTTTGCCAAACATATTTCCCAAATGCAAGTGCTGGGAATGGTTAATTATGGTTCTTAACCAGGTTCTCCGTAAAGGCTAGCTCAAAGCGATTCGTTTTTGATTATTTCTTCATTTGGATGGCGTTGCGACTAGTTTTAAAATGATTGAGCCTGCTTGACTTCAAGCTGAGCAACTGAAAATGCGACTAAAGAGCTACTATAACTATAAGGGTAAGAGAGACGAGGTTGTGGGCGGTGCGAACAAGTTAGCGAGCGAAATTAGCCGGTATTTCGAACAGAAACAGATTTATTATACTCTTTGATCAAAACTGAAATAATGTGTAAATTGAAAAGTCATTTAGCCACCTGAAATGGATTTATCAGACGTTTAACGCCCGAAAATTTGGATCAAAATCTGATCGTTTGTTTTAACAATGGGTGGGACATGGGGGGATGGGATAAATCGTTTTGAAAAAAAAAGAAGAGAATTACGTTATTATTTTGATTACTTTGAATAAAAAAATATTTTAACAACCAAAACTTGGAGGGATCACTAGTATATAGAACAAGCATCGATTAGTGAGTTTATCGATATAGGAACTCCCTACTTGTCATGAAATTTTGCGCCCCCGGATTCCTATGTCTGTTCATAACATAATGAGTATTTTCTTTTGTGCTTTCCAACCATATACGTACCTAATCCATTGAGTCCGACTCACACTTAACCGGTTTTTTTTTATTTATTTGCGTATTATATATAATTCAAATAATTTACTCTACATGCTTAAAACATTGGTGTTTACAGATATGATGAAGCTCTGGAACTCCTGGATGTGATCATAAAGGCGGACGAAACCAACGCCGTGGCGAGGAAACGTCGCGTAGCTATACTGAAGGCGCAGGGACTCATTCCGGAGGCTATCAAAGAGCTCGCGGACTACTTGAAGAAGTAAGATGATTCATACAACTGTTGTTGTAGTCGTCACTCGACTGTCCCGGGGGACTGACTTGGAGAAGCGAGGAGACTGCTAGAATGCGCTTCCCTTCCCCGCTCCATAGCCTGTCTTCTTAAAACTTTGAAAACTGTGGCTGTGGACCTGATAAACCGAAACGCGGCATGTCATACGAAAGATTTGCAGTTTGTGTAACCTCATCAACAAACCCCGTTATCAGAGTTACAGAAAAAACGCTAGGCTACAACACTGCACATAATTTTATCATGTACAGTCAACCAATTTGATTCCTAGGCCACTATGGACTTTGTCAACGTGACGTTGTAAACCAAATCATAGGGAGTCTCTTACGTTTTGGTTGACAACGTCACTTTAACATAGTCCAAAGTGGCCTAGAAATCAAATTGGTTGACTGTACATAGTCACGGGATTTAATTTGGTTCCCACCTTAGGTCCAAAGTCAATCTGACATTCTACAACAATAAGGTTGACTTTCCTAAAAGTTACAAATGGCTTGACATCTCTAGTGACATTGACGACTTGAAGCATAATTTTTCTTGAAATGGGTCCCAAATTAACGCTCGTATATAATTTGGTGCACCTGTTCTATTTGATGTAAACTTCACAATTTACCTTACGGGCTAACAAGAGATTTTATTCTGTTTTTGAACTCCATATATCTATAGGTACATATAAGGTGATTGTGTCAATTATTTGTCAATAATGATTAATTTTGTATACAATTCGTTTACTTCTTAAGTATTTAGCTAAAGCCATGAATTTCCTGAATGATCTCGCTGAATTTTCCTAGTTTAGAACAGAGGTGGTGGGGAAATTGGAAGTGAGCCGAATGCGACACAAAAATTTTGCGTTTAGCTCTTTTAAAGAACAAAACAAACAACAAAATCCATGTGGAACCAACCGTATAGGTGGAGCAGGCACAAGGAGTTCTATTTTACAGTTTGAGGTAACATCGCGCTTTAACACCTGACTGTCTGGTCCTCAACAACGTCTTGTCAATAGGGCGGGATGTTCGACTAAAACTTGATATTTATTCCGTAGGTTTATGTCCGACGTGGAAGCATGGCAAGAGCTGTGCTCGCTGTACCTCCAGATGCAGGAGTACGGGCGCGCTGCCTTCTGCGCCGAGGAGCTCATCCTGCACCAACCGCACAACCACCTGCTGCAGCAGCGGCTCGCAGAGATACGGTACACCATGGTGAGTACACTTTTACGGCCTGTAAAATCCCTGTAGGAAACTATGTGCCGTATTAATAAACTCATCCTAGCTGTTATGCCTGTCACATAATAAAAAAATATTAAATATTATCTTGGAGTATTTTATAAAAAGTGAATGCAAACATCCTGTACATGCGGTGTCCGGGTAAGACGCCGCGCGATAGATCAGATAAGGAACCTGTTGCTGTGTAGCGTCGTATGCGCATCGCCATTCTCAAGTGGTTGAGAAGGTGCACATTGGCGCAGCACTATCCTTCTTGCTAATGTTTAAATAGGTTACACAAAATTAGTAATATGATGTATTCGGCGTTCCAGGTGTACAGAAAAACCTTGCATGGTTTGTGTTACACTTGTTTTTAATGTTTGTAACTGTGTATATCAAATAAATAAATAAATAAATAAATAATCACAAGATAAACTTCAAAGTAAACGTGAAGTAAAACGTGAAATGTCAAAGTGAAATGGATTTTTACTAATAGTATGGGCTTGTACTTTATTATGCAATAGGCCCCAGGTGACCTGTGTGCTCGTTTGCCTTCTCCTTGCCAGTGGGCAAAATTACAGGTGCATGGCTAACCTTGAGGCTTAACTTGCAGTACCTTAAATTCACTACATACTACACTGGCCCGCAAAACGAATTATCACACTTTCAATGAAATTTTCAAGTAGTATGTAACAGTTTGAACACCGAATGTGTAAAGGCGGTTCCCCATTTGTGACATTTCATCGTAACATGGTTCCGTGACCGCGTCAGTAACGCATGTCAGTACCGGTTATGAGGACGGTATTTGTCATGTATTCTCGCGATGTGACCCATCTCTAGCGCATGATTTATACGGTCCACATTTAACATAAGTACTGTTGATTAAGGCCTATAGTCTGGACCCACCTTTAAGGATGATAGAGACACGCGATAAGTGTCTGAAATTCGGAAACGCATAAAGCGGGAGTTCGCGACTAGACAGTCGAAAGACCGTTCATTTACACAACTTTTGTGCTTACACACAGCTGTTTTCATAAGTATTAGGGAAAGTAGGCAAACGGAACATGGTGAGACCGTTTCCATTTAAAAAAAACTCGCAGTTTTACGTTTAGCCAAAGCTTTAGATCTGAGTCGCGACATCTATCGTCTATCGTCCAGAATATACCAGTAATATGTTAAGATACTAACAAGTCTAATAACAGTTAATACATTTAACGGTAACGAGAATTTAAGACTAATTCATTCCTCATTAATTTCTAGGGTGGGGTCGAAAACTTGGAGTTGGCTAAGACCTACTACTGTCAGGCGCTGAAATTAAATCCAGACAACATGAGGGCCCTCCTCGGATTATTTTTGGTAAGGTTGCTCTTCACAGATTCTACTCCCATATTCTTCATTATAATGCATTTTTCTTTCTTACAATACAATCCTTGTCCTGACAATAACGAACACAAAAAAAAAACAGTTCGGTGCAGATGTTCGGAAGTTATGCGCGTAATTAAATTTCGATGATTCATTTCTATTTGTGTATATTTAATAGTACATTGTGCATCAAGGGTAGTAAGAAGGGAATTACTAACGAGAGTGTTAGAAGCCCGACGCCGAAGGCGGAGGGCTTTTAATGACTCGAGTTAGTAATCCCCTTACTGCCTGTGGTACACACAATGGTTTTCATCACATTTGCGAGGAAAAAACACTTTAACTCTGCAAATTATAAAGAAATAACTTTTGACGAACGGGAACGTAAATGGAAACGATATTTTTTTTGTGACCTCTACCACAGATAATAACTGCGTTTAGTTTCGACCTGGATTCGAGCCAGATTTAGCCAATTTGATAAAAATGTATAATTACTAAAATTAATGATAAATGATGATATAAACTTGAAATAGGTATAAAAATAATGAAGTTTAATGAAGCGTATAGGTTTTGTGTAATGTAAGTTAGTCTATAGCTAATTTTTAAAGATGAAATTAGAAACCGATTTAATTTTTGGCTGAAAATTAAACCTCCTTAGTCAGAAATGATGTACGAAAGAGTTGCAAATTTTAAAAAGAAAGTCATTACTCCCTAGGGATGACAAACTCGCCATAATTCCCGCGGGAACAATTTAGGCCATTGTCCTTCTGTATACAGGCATGGAATAACACCATTTACGAGCAAGTGTGATGAAAACGATATTGTTTATGTGTTTCTCGATAGACGACCAACAATCTCCTGAACCACTACAAGCCTTCAGGCAACACCGCCAAGCGCGCTGAAGTGTGGAAACTGCACCGATTTGCTCAGGTGAATAACAGTTAACGTTTGCTACCGCTATTTCTGGGGCCCAAGGCAAGGTGAAAACTGCTAACGTTTTTCTTTTCTATCGCTTAAAATGTATGGGATGACATTCTCGTGCGTTACGACAAACCACGTGGATAACTGTCATTTCATGCATTTTGAGCAATAGAAAAAAAAAGTTGCGTTTGTTATTGTGGCTATGGCCCCTAGGATTCTAGTGAAAAAGAGTAGACCTAGGTTCAGCCTAGCAAGAGAAATTGCAGAAGTTGACTTTTGTCTTACTCTAATTTTTAAATTGTGCTTGTTCCTCTAGAACTGAAGTTAAAGTAACACAGTAATAAACTTCTGCAATTTTTATTGCCAATCTAATTTGCGCTTAAGTCTTATTATGATCAAGTGAAAAATGCTTTGTCTATAGTCTATACTTTTAGGTATTTAAAAAAATGTAAACATTCCAAACCACGTGACATTGTTAAACAGCCAATCAAAACTGTTTTATCGAACTTTGACGTACAGTCACGGACTTTAATTGATCAGCCACTTGCCACTGTTCATATTTTAGCCGTGTAATGCAATTTGGTAACGACCAATAAAAATTGAGTGCAGTTTGGACCAATAGTGACTTGTTTAAACGTGGTCATAGCAACCCTATTAAACGACCAATAATGACTGTGTTCAGTAGAATAGCTGATTGGGCGTTGTATCACCAATAGTAGCTGTTGTTTACGTAGCCATAGCAACTAGACAGACATGCAATTGGTTGCCTTTGGGTGATGTCACTCTGTTGTCTCGTTGGTAGAAGGGTCTCAGGTTAGCCAACCGTTAATATTGCATGTCATTTTGTTCTTCTATTATCTTCTATTATACGAAGAGGTGTGAATTTCCTTATCTCGATATACGAGTAATACCGACTGAAACCGATTTGCATTACACGACTAAAATATGAACAGTGGCAAGTGGCTGATCAATTAAAGTCCGTGACTGTACGACGACTTTGACGTCAGCCAATAGAAGCAGAACACTGTCTGCTTTTATTGGCTGACGAACTATATCATGTGGTTGTTTTGTTTACATTTTTTTAAATGCCTAAAAGTATAGACTATACTATAGGTATTCCGTTTATGTATATACCGTTTTTTAAATTGTAGTCGACTTTATAGCCTTTATCACTAGGACGAAAGTTTTAGTCGAAAGTCTATAAAAGGAATGGTTTATTTATTTATTTATTTATTTATGGATCCATGGAAAACCAACAGCTATACAAAAATTTAGAAATAAGATTAACAACACATAGCCAATTACAGGTTCTCACATTTAGCAATTAAGTATATTGAAAAAGAATGAGCCTTACTTACAACGATTACTTATACAGTGCAAATAAGTTACAACTACTACAGATTACAAAAATTTTTAATATTTTTTTTTATTTTTTATTATCAGTTATCACCATTAAAGCCCAAAATGACTTTAGCCTTAAACCGCAGGCCTATTGCCTAAAGGACTCGCAATCGCAATCGACTTTAAATAAATGTGAATTAAACTTAACGCAAAACTCAGTGATGCTTCGTATACGTCTCTTCTCATCTTCGTCTAGTCATGAACAGTCGGGTCCTATTCAAATTGCCAATGATAATAACAAGTATGAAAACGAAAACAATCGCGATTGCGAGTGTGAAAATTATCGTATAAAACTTCAGTAACTAATTTGCCGAAACAACGGTTTTAGAATAATCGCAATGGTGATATGATATGTTAAAATTCAGGTCATTGAGAGAACTCAAACTTCACATTTAATATATCCAAATAAGCGGGTGCAGTGACTTAACTATACGCTGATTATTTCCCATACAAACATGGACCACCCTACTAAACATATATCTTTCTTTTATTTGCTGAACAGTTGATCAACATTGTTGACGAATTGATGAAAGAAATAACTAAAATAAATGAGAAACGATATCTTTTCACTCGCCGGGCAAAAACATGTCAATGTATAGTGATCAACCTGCAACACGAGTTACGTGCAACAAATGTTTACCATTAATACGAGGCTAGTTCGCAGTATCCCACTAATAAACGTCGAAAGAGTCCACGCAAAATAACACCATAATATTGATATTATAATTTCAGAGTGAAACGTTGAAGAAGCAGAAGAAAGAGGAAGCCACGCCGGCCTCGCCGCCGCTTGCCAACATGATGTTAGCGCTCGCCATCACCGAATAGTTACTATCTGTCACATCACTAAGTATCTGTATTCCTTTACGATCAACTTTAGGTTTTGGCTTAAAAAACAAACAAGTGCTCCCCGTCTCAATAACTACTTTTTACTAGGTAACTACCAAAAGTAAAATATATTTGGGCAATACAAAGTTCAATAAATATTGACGAATCAAAAGACTGCGAGTTCGTCTGAAGTCGAATAACAGTAACACTTAAACAATGATCGACTAACTCTGCACGTAATTAGTAATGATCGCAAATGTGCCTCAGTTTATAGTTGTAATAAGTATATTTTCGGGGTCGGATAAAGTTCCGAGCCATTTGAATAGCTATCGCACTGTATACTCTATTCCAATTCACATTAGACTAAAATTACCGTGATTTCAATATTTTTTGGAACAAAACGATCACATGTGTTAATGTGCTTTTCTACAAGCGAGGCAAGACGAGACAGAGCGAGTTTTTTTTTACCAATTTAAATTCTCTTGCCGTTGGAAAATCACCATGATGCTACCTTCAGCAAGTAACTTATAGCGGAAGCTAGATCGCAAAATATTTATGATTGATGCCGTCGTTGAACTTCGACCGTTACAGTAAAACACAACTGATAATGGCTTACCGATGTACCTGCGCAGACGACAATTTTTCGAAGCGCGGGAGCCAATCAGCATGATTGACGCGTTGCGTGGTTGTATTCTGTGCTGTTATTGATTATTAGTGACGCCATGTTGACGCGCGCCCGCGTGTCATTCAGTCAGCTGTCAAACGTGCGTGAGATGGAAAAATTGATGCAATTTAATTTGCACCTTATGAGTATTACTTACTTACAAGTCTGATCGTGGGTTTTAATCGTTGTTCGTGTCTGCGTGAACGAAGGTTCACGACACGCCATGTAAATTGTGTTCTACTGTACTAGTCTAATGTTGAAATTTGAATTGAAACCAATGTCAACCTTATTTTGATCGTAATACTTTTTCTAATGTAAATTAATTAGAATATTATTATATTTTATGTAAAGGTTGACCAGCGACGATACGCAACGTATTTTGTGCCTAATCATGATGGGTAAATGAACTTTCTATAGGAAGGTAAGAAATAAGTTATTGTATCTTTATTTGTTAATAAAAATCATTTATTAAGTCACATCCATTTGATTTTCCAGCGCCTTTCGTTTCATGTACGCAGCCATTTCGGCGGCTTTTCGTTCCTTTCTCTCCTGCCGTGTCGCTTCGCCCATGTTAAAATATTTTTCCCTGTAGAAATGTTACAAAAATTAGAAGTATCCAGAACTCATCTGTTTTTTTTTTATTACTACGTACCTAAATAAGATGAAAATTAAATAAAATTCGTTTGCGTTTCATTTTATTATATTTATAGGTATGTATTTTGTTCTACGCTCCAGGCCGACCATACAGCAGAATTTGCCAATGGAATATGAACCTATGATGAATGCAATAGAGTCAATTGCTTAATTTAATTTTCAGACGCGAAAACTTTATTTCAATGGCCGTATACATTTTCTTGTACGAGGATAAAGTACCCATAGTACAGTCAGCCATACATTTATATAGGTACGAACTACGATCCCAAACATATCTACACACCCCTATGCTAGTGATAATAAAGTCTATGTACAAATATATGGCGGTGGCCGAATATATATGTGATTTTGATTTTAAAAGCTCAGAGCACTCAAAGCTCGGTTAGGGACTATAGTCTATACTTTTAGGCATTTAAAAAAATGTAAACAAAATAACCACGTGATATAGTTCGTCAGCCAATAGAAGCAGATAGTGTTCTGCTTCTATTGGCTGACGTCAAAGTCGTACGTCAAAGTTCGATAAAACAGTTTTGATTGGCTGTTTAACAATGTCACGTGGTTTGGAATGTTTACATTTTTTTAAATACCTAAAAGTATAGACTAGATCAATTTGGCAAGTATGGCGAACGGGAAAAAAAGTGGCACTGGATCGATTGATCAAACAAACGGGAAACACCCAAGACTATCTATTAGTATTACTTATTTACGGCCATATTAATAAAATGATTTCAAGTGAGATGCCAGAGACGCGTCAGGAACGACAGTTTTCTATCTTGACGTTTACTTTGAAACCTCTTAAGACTGCACCGAGCAAACGTCGAGCGTCCAGTGGCGCCCTCATGACTATAATTGTGTTTTCTAATTAGCGATGAAAATGGCGAAAGATTCATGTTGTTTCTTTCGAAAGTTTGTATCTTTCCTATAAAATACATAAAACTTTCGAAAAAAACAAAACTGACGTTTGTCTGAAAAATGCAATCATACACGTATAACGTATAACGTTTTGGACGACGCGCTGGCCTAGTGGGTAGTGACCCTGCCTACGAAGCTAGCGGTCCTGGGTTCGAATCCCGGTAAGGGCAAATATTTGTGTGATGAGCGCGAATATCTGTTCCTGAGTCATGGATGTTTTCTATGTATTTATGTATACAGTATGTAAACTTACTAAAACCATCTCTTTCAACCAGTTGCTAGGCTAGTTGAGTTAAGTGTTTTACCACATTTTTTGCTAGTGTGTGTCGAATATTTTTAATTTTATCATTGCATAAAAATTATAACATCTCACCTTTTTCAAAGTCGGTTAACCCTAAAAGTATCATCCCATGTGTAATGTTTACTTCGTTGTTCAGTGCCCATTATAAGACCCGTATGTAATGTTTTCATCGTAACAGATTATTGAACTTGCGTTCAGTGCATTATTTATTTAAATTTGAAAAAGTGTTAAGATTTCAATAATTTATATACCCCAACCTTATCTATCGCCTAGACATGCTCGGGTTCAAATAAATGGTTTTAGTAAGTTTACATACTGTATATTTCTCTATATAAATATTTATATCGTTGTCTGGTACCCATAGTACAAGCCTAGAGCTTAGTTTGGGACTAGGTCAAAAGGTGTGAGATTGAGATTGATACCTGTTTAATACTGTGTATTTTACATGTTTATTTAATAATAATGACTTGATTAAATAATTGCCCCAGCAGACAACACAAGAAAATATTATAGTATATTAAATGTGTAAATATATTATTATGATCAAATCAGGGCCCGCACTTGTCAATCTTGTCATGCCTTTGACGCAAAATTGGCTTCATGTTCACGTCACATAGACCATAGATTAACGATTGCAATTTATAAGTGTTTCGTCACTCATAATTGATAATTTCAACCTCTTTAGTTAACTGATATCGAGATATAGTCTGAGCAGAATGAAAAGTCACCTGTTTGTATGAGAGCCAATACATTCTGAGTCACTATTCATAATATAATATAATAAATATAATAATGCGAAAAATACAATGTATTTTACATGTAAAAAACCTAAACTTGCGAAAGATTCAATCGAAGCTCCGCAAGGAAAGATACTGTATTTTACTGAAAAATACAGGGGCCTTTGAAAGATACATGTATCTTTCATGTAATTTTCATCGCTGCTATTTCTAATTAACTAAAGAATTTCCTTGCAATCAGACGATACGTTTTTGTAGCGCAAGTAAAAACACAATTTATGGGATACGTAACAAACTTTAATAACAATTACCCTTTGAGTAGACAGCTTAACGGGAAAAAGTGGCCACTTTTTCCCGTTAAGCTGTCTACTCAAAGGGTAATTGTTATTAAACTATGTAATATACCTTATAAGTTCTGTTTTCATTTGTAGTACAAAAACCTACCGACCAATTTCAAGAAAATACTTTAGTTTATTAGAAAACACAATAACAGTAATGAGGGCGCCACTGTACATCCGGCGTACGCTCGGCGCAGTCTTAATCTTACTAAGATCAGTTTCAAATCTTACTAAGACACTTGAGCGACTGACAAAGTTTAACTTTTCCCCTAAAGGGTCATGGCATACTACAATCTTTGATTTCTGTTAGCACTACACATATTTTTAAGTTAAATTGAAAACAAAAGACGGGCGCGGGTCTCGCGTCGTCCACTGAAAAATTTATCGTACTATCATAGACCAAAGTTCACTTTGAGGTGAGGCGGTGCCGATTTGGCGCCGGGCGTTGTAGTTTGCGATGACCATAAGGCACTGGTCCCACCGCGAGCGAGTAAGCTATGACTATGAGCTATCGGCTATTTTCTAGCTCAAGAAACGAACAAAAGATAATCGCTTTCGTGTAAATAAAAGAGAGAGATATATATTTATAGTTTATAGCTGGCTGTTCACACCGCCGGCGAGGACACTCTCCCACCGCCCGGCGAGTAAGCGATAATTGCCGCCCGCTGATTGTCAACTGTTTCTAGTACATAATTTTACTAGTTGATAGCCGAGCTCGCTGATAGTTGGCGGTGGGACTACTGTTTACTAGTTGACCGCCGCGAGCGAGTAATCGCCCATCGCACGCAAACACTCGCTTATAGCTCAGCGTCTAAACTAGTAAAACGATACTCGCTTCTCGCCGCTCGCCCACTAGTTTGTAGTTTATAGTTTCACTCGCTTATAGTTTGTAGCCGGCGGTGGGACCAGTGCCTAAAAGTGAAAGCACATTTACCTAAAATTGTGCTCCGCGCCGGCTCCATTGACGGCGTCATCGCAGCTCGGCTCCGAAGTCTTCTCGTAGGTCAGGAGACGTCGCGCCGTCAGCCGAGACAGCACTTGCTCGGAGTTAGCCACTAGTTCGAGGCACGGGTGCGATGGGAGGTGCTCCTCTTTGTATTCCTCTCTGAAATTCAAATAGTTGGTTTACCAAGAGGTTACTAAAAAAACGTATTGGACTTAAGACTACGCCGGATGACAGATCAGTCAGTGACGTCCTTATAACTATCAGTTTTCTAGTTCTTGACAAATCAGTCTTGTTACACTGGTAAACTTACATCTTCGCCTAAGGGGCTGTTGTTTGATCAGTAGTTAAACGAAATAATTGTTAAAATTTGAAAAAGGAATCTAAAATTAGAGGGAATCTCATAGAAATGTGTCAAATTTTCAATTCCTTTTTCGAATTTTAACAATTATTTAGTTTAACTACTGATCAAACAACAGGGCCTAAGTGTGCAAAATGTGGTTACAGAATTATAAGTTTTTATAGTTGTTGGAAATTGTGTAGCTCTGCCTACCCCACTCTGGGAATAAAGGCGTGAGTTTATGTATGTATGTATGTAGTCTTGTTCACGTATCTATCGTTTAGACACTTCCTATAAAGTGACTTGATTGATCTATTACTCTACCTTCCTATTTCTGAACATGATGCCACTAGTACTAGAGTACTACCACATCCTCACCTGACTAATGGGTACCAGCAGACGAGCCGCTTGCCCACCGCCAGATGTCTCGCCGCGAAGTTGAGCAGGTCGCGGTAGATGTGCACCAGCCCGTACTCCACCTTGGCCGGCACGTGGTTCTGTAGGTGCTCCTCGGTTAAACTGTAGTTTTCTTTGTCTATGCCTATCTTCTCTGTGGGCTCGCGGACGCCGTATGGAGCTAGAAAAATAAGTTATCACTACATAGTATAAAACAAAGTCGCTTCCCGCTGTCTGTCCCTATGTATGCTTAGATCTTTAAAACTACGCAACGGATTTTGATGCGGTTTTTTTAGTAGATAGAGTGATTCAAGAGGAAGGTTTTTATCTATAATACATTTTGTTTTATGTACGTGTGTTATAGAAAACTCAAATAAACCGAAGCGAAGCGAGGGCGGGTCGCTAGTAAATAATAAAAAAACAAATTGTCCACTGATTTTTATTTATTTATTTTATTTTCACAGTAATAGACTATCGATTATCAAAAATGCAGAGGCCAGTGTCTTCGCGAGGGAATTATTATGTACTCCGGTATGCTACATTCAATTTTATATCCTATTTGTTAAAACTTACGGTCTGTAACGATAGCATCAAAACGCAATCCCTCGCGCCACATCGGTAGTGAAAAGTCGCTGACGATCACGTTGAGGTATTTAGATCGAGTGCCGTATTGCGTCATGTTGCCACGAATGCTTTCCTCTTTAGTGCGAACCTGTTGGAAAATAGACCGTAATGTAAAGAATGAAGTATTCCTACCCACTGGTTGCCTATATTTTTTTATAAGTTAATGTCAAATAAGAATGTAAAATTATTAGGTCATAAAGTAGTCAAAGAGGCTAAAGGCTTTAAGCGCTAAATAAATCCATTTAAGGACAATATCGAACGAAACTAGCTTTTGCCGTGCTTATTCTGGGTACCCTAGTTTGAAAATAGAAATTCCAAGTTAGATTATCTCCATCTCACTCTTTCAATTTAGTCTAAGAGTCCGAATGAAAGGAGTGAGGATTTTAGTGCTTTGTTCCACGAATCCATCCAACATTAACAAACTCGGTGATCTTTAGAGATACTTCTACTACCTTATTAGTGCTTAAGAACGTTAACCGACCTGCGTCGCTATTGCCTAACGCACTCGCAATCTCAATTGGCTTCAAAGCGGAACAATTGTTTTCATTCTGTATGCAGACAAGCCTTCGATTTACAAAATGAGAACATTCTTAGATTTACAAGGTCATCGTCATCGTCGTTTCTAGTCAATTTCGGCGTCAGCAACCGCTTTAAGCAGTGCCTTGCTGCTCCTTCCTTTGCCTTTACTCTAACCTCATTTCGATCTTCTAACCGATTGGACAAAAAAAAAACAATTAGTTATATTGGCAAGGAATTGACGGTGCTCCACTTGCAAATGAAGTTCTTATTTCTACTTACTAAATCATTAACACAACCTAAATCTACCTCTAAGAATTAGATCAAAATCTGCGTCCAAATGGTTCGTCTAGCCAGTATAACTAAATTAAACTACCTACTAGTAACTATGTAGGGACTCGCATTGATAGCATTTCGGGCCAGAACACCGACGATAACCGACCAACTATCTGCGTTGAACCGTCACCATGTAGTACATACATTGTTACCTTTTGTCCGACGCGAGTGGGCCGCGTCTTCGCGTGGAGCATCATGTAGTCTATGTCCGATCCGTACACGTAAGCTGGGGAACAATAAGAACTTGTAATTTATAAACATGATAATGTAAAACAATCCTGATGGAAGATCATCATCACAATACATTTTTCTTCCAAACATCCCTATCAGCCGTCATCTCAGTAGGAAGTCACTCCTTTGTTTTACATAGGTACCGCTCTTCACACATTTCAATGGAAGATAAAGTAACAAAAAAAAAGAGATTTTATTGGGGATGGCGGGATGGTAATTTTAACCAGGACAACTTAATTTTATTGAAACAGGCAATCAAAAAAACTAAATTGAAGTTTTGGGCTTCCTGAGCATTCATATTGCGTTAGTGATAAAATTACAGAGATTTATCGTTTATCCCTCGACTATAAATCATGTTCATGCTCTTGTTCTATAATTGGATAATGTAATGTTGCAACATCACATTATCCAAGTCGAGCCAGCATCAGACGGATCATGACAAACTCGCGTCGCACCGAATAGAGCAGTAAGCCGAAAATGGCGTGATACCCGCCACTTTTTCCACTACTTCCATGTGTTCTAAACACGCGGGGCGAAGTTTTACGTCAATGTCACATCAAACTGCCATTGAGTTCCGAGATTATAGAGATCAATGGTTTACCTCCAAAATGCGCCGCCGCCACCAGGAGAGAACCGGAGCCCACGAACGGGTCTAGCACGATGTCGGCATTCCGGACCTGCGCCTGGTTGGCCATGAGCAACGCGAGCTGCGCGTCCATGCTAGTGTTGCCGATGAACGTGCGCTTCTTCAGCGAATGGAACTGGATTAGGTCGCGTTGCCCGTCTGCTACCTTGGAAAGATATTGAGTGAGGTTTACCAGTTACTATAACGATTTCTCTCCACATAGTAGTCATTTATCTCTTATACTGCGGGAACTATACATATTTTTTAGTAATTGGTATCATATTTGGTAATTTAAGATAGAAGAACAAATGTTCACACATCCAAACAAAGTTTCACAAAGTAGGAAGTAGAATAAGTTGTAGTTTTACAGGTGCTTGCTTTAAGGCCAGCATAACTTTGAGTTGGAACCATTTCATGACAACAGACCTTTTTTGTCTGTGTCAGTCGTTTTTGTTTTTCTGTTTGTCACAAAAAAATATTTTTTTTCTTTTTCTGGGGACCGATTTTTGACTTTCGAGCGTTCGAAAGTTTCAATCGCAAGTAACAAAAAACAATGAAATGGTATTTTTGACTTATGATGAGCGTTAGAAAATATGAACACAAGCGGACCGTGTCATTCGTTTTGAATTATATCAATAGAAAGTATCATTTGACATACAAACGCGTTTAATTTTTCCTAAATTTATAACCAGTCAATAAACGAAAATAATTAATTAAGAATGAGTGAAAATAAGCGTAAAAAAAAACATGCGCAATTAAATAATAAATTCCTTATTATAGTTTCAACTTTTGTTAGCTTCACACATTTATTTGCATTTGACATATCAATTAGAAAAAAACGGTAAAACATCGACTTTCTGTGTATTATGAAACACGTCCCAACATAACAATACTATTTAGTCAATCCCTCAGATTCGAGTGAGGATCTAAAAAATAGGGAATTACGGACCATTTGAAAGTGTGAAAGGTTGTCGCATTTGAATATTTTCTACTGCTCGGTTTTGAAATCAAACGCTCAAAAGTCAAAAATCGCTCCTGTCCTTTCTTCCAATTACACTAGTATAGGTTCTTAGCTGTCTGCAAGGAGTAATTTTCATTTTTTGTGATAAAGTCCTATTGATATTAAAAGGATGAAGCATTTGATATTAATATGTTTTCTTACCCATCTTCCAAAGAACAAGTCTTCTGGCTCTTCGGGCACATTATTGGGATCCAACCCGTAAAACTCAGTGTAGCTTAACATTACATCTGGTTTCTTTAATTTTACTGGACCTTCAAAGGCCAAATACTCAAATTTCTGAAATAATATAAATAAAATTTTAAATTGTTTAAAACTATCAAGTAGTTATAGTTATGGGTATTGGAACATTTTATTGTTATAAAATAAACTACTTGCCTCGATTTTTTCAACCTTCTCCTTAATACTAAAGTGCTTGCAGAATGTTTCAACGTCTACCTTGAAAGACTTCTCTACGGATCGACAAGCTCCAATCAGCGAGCCAGGGCAAATATCATAGTCACTTAAACCTGTTTCTGAATTCTCCGGCACAATCCATTTATTTGTTTTATTTTGTAATGCTTTTTTCAAGTTTTGATGCAGTTGTGACTCTGTTTTCGCTCGAGACCATAGCTCTATACAATTTTTAAGCAGTATGGATCGGGCGGCGAGTTCTTTAACACATTCTTCTGAAGGCAACTCTACTACCCAGTAAGGTTTCACTTCGCATGGTTTTTCTACGAACTTTATGGGAATACTGAGTAACGAAAGCAAGCTTTGCATTTCCTGAAACATAAGTTAACTACGTTTAACTTTAAAACGTCTTTAAATTATTAAAAAACATTAAAAGTGGTTTTACTTACAGCATGCCGAAAATCAACGTGTTCTTGAGCGAACCAAAACAGATACCGGGACCACATTTTTAATAAAGTCATTTATATCCTAGTTAAAGAATATAAAATACTTTTGTTTACATTATATTCAATAAAACAATTATTTAAATATTTACCACAATCGCCATCCACAACATAACCTTAAAATATTTGACGTTACGTTTTTTTTTCATGACAACAATTTTTATCGTACCTAATTGTGAGACTTGAGTTATGAGTTATTCTGCCAAAGTGATTTATTTTATTTAGCTTCGAGCAACACAGTTATTTAGTCTTAACTGAAGCTTTTATTGAATGGGTTTCACGCCTTTTAGTTTAATACGGTAAACTGAAAGACTAAAGTTTATTGTACTGAAAGAAAGCTAACCGAACATCTGAACCGTAAACAGAGTATAGCATTCTATTATCCCTCTACGATCGAACTCACTGCTCACTGTACATAATATCCAGGGAATAGAGAATAAGGGGAACTGGCATGGTCGCCTATTACTTAGAAAACCAGTGTCGCCAAACGCACACAGCCATAGTTAAATTGATACGCGGCACACTATTGCAAAACCCTTTTGATTGGTAAAAAGTTACAATACGGTATTGTAACTTTTTATGGGTATTGTCAATACCCATACAGTGTTACCGAGTACCATTTACAGAAAGGATCTCTACTTTAACTCAAGCATTTTATGGCCTAAAATAGAGTGTAACAGAAATATGACATATGTCTTTTTAGTTGCGCTTGATTTCCAGAAAAAGCATCGTAGTCCAGCTACTCGCCATTAGATGGCGCTATATTCATTTCTGATTGAATTGAAATGTTTCGATAAGTCCATGGTGCAAATGCACAAACACCACAGATTAAAGGATATGTATTGTCTAACAAACACTCGGCGACACGGGAACGCCCGCTTGCGTCCTCCATTAGTTTTCTTCTTCGTGATAATCTAACTGCCATTTTTGTTTTTAATCTGGAGATGTTACTAACAGTGGCAAAATAAAGAGAAATGCTCATATCGCAAATTAATCCAACTCGGGTATGATATGCAAATAAATAAATAAATAGATATGCAAAAAGAAGGTGGCATAGAGTAGAACATTATATTGATTCTCTCTAAAACCATCTTGTCGTAGTTTTATGAAAATATAACATCTTATAAACGTGCATCCACATCCCCTCTAACCCCTCCATCGTCGCTTAACAGGACAGATTTTTTATGCAACGAGATATGTATGTGATCCAAAATTCTACTGTAGCTCATCAACTAATCAATCCAAAAAAAAAGGGGTGTCATAATACTTAATTATGACACCCGTACTTTTTTTTTTTTTTTTATGGAATAGAGAAGACAAACGAGCACATAACAAGACACAGACTATATAACAAGGGCACGTCAAACTAGTCGCGATCGGATTTTAGTTTACAACTATCCGTTTTTGGAAAGTTCTATCCCTCTAACCCTCTCAGTCAGCTTTACTACCATTGACATATTAAGCCAGTATAGGCTTTTTTTTTTTTGGATTTTATGGCCTGGTTACAAGACCTTTAGGCCACAAAAGACAATGTATGGGTATTTATTATACAGTGTGTTACCGGCATGCGGGCATTTATTAAAACTGCCGATAATATACTGCTTTAGCAATTGTTTGCAAGTATTATCAATTAAAAAATAATTAAAATAACTTCACAATATTTTTTCTTAGATACTGTCAATTTTTAATGTAGTGCATGTGTTGCGTGTTCATCGTTATCAGTATCGCTGTTGCTTGGTACAAGGCACGTCGTGGTACGGGGGCAAATCATGACAAACAATTACATATATATAGTGTATTAGTATATAGTGTAGGTATACAGTGTGTTACCAGCACCCGGGCTTTTTTTAAAGTAGGTTAAAATAACGTATATCTCTAACGTAACTATGACATTAATTTAATTAATAAACACATTTTCAGGCTTTGTTAACTTTCTAACAAAATTTTAATTGCCAGCAATGTAAAGCACAGCAAATTGACAAGTGCAAATGATAGTCGACGAATACTTTGTCATGATTTGCCCCCGTACCACGACGTGCCTTGTACCAAGCAACAGCGATACTGATAACGATGAACACGCAACACATGCACTACATTAAAAATTGACAGTATCTAAGAAAAAATATTGTTAAGTTATTTTAATTATTTTTTAATTGATAATACTTGCAAACAATTGCTAAAGCAGTATATTATCGGCAGTTTTAATAAATGCCCGCATGCCGGTAACACACTGTATATAAATATATACGAACTTATCAGACAAAACATGGCTTCATAAATATTGTTCATAACATCTAGCTGTATTTATGTATACATGTGTTTTTGCTTACTTCTTACTAGTTCTATGAAATTGAACATGGTTTAAAAACTGAACTGAACACAATCAAACTGAAAATTCACATTTATTTAAGGTCACCAGTAATATTACAAATATTTATCAGCTAGGAAATGTTCCTCTCGCTATCCTCATTGTTTTCTTGGTCTTCCTCCATTAAGTCCTGACATCTGTCATGCAAGAAGTCTTGGTATGCATCCTTTGTTGACCC
The DNA here is from genome assembly GCA_963966035.1 of Acleris laterana. Lineage (NCBI taxonomy): Eukaryota > Metazoa > Arthropoda > Insecta > Lepidoptera > Tortricidae > Acleris > Acleris laterana. The sequence goes on along the minus strand of OZ014448.1, from coordinate 6,511,240 downwards.
TGAACATGCCACATAGTGTCCTCCGGAATGTTCTGCTACCACTGGCTTTATAAATAAATTTATCAGTGACTCACTCATCTCTGCAAAATAACAAAGTTTTTTAAATATCTTATTTGTTTTTAAACATTTATAGTGCAAGGTTTATTTATTGAATTTAACGTAATGTTTACCACTTATATTGATTTGTCTTTGCTTTGTCTTTGAAAACAGATTATTGTACACACAGAATAAATAACTATTATAAAATAGACAAAATCATAATAGGGATGTACAAATTCGAACTTATCCCTTTAACACTTTTACTGCCATCAACCTGGAAGGGGAGTCCATTTTGAATGAAAATCAGAGCTCTTGGCAATGAAAGTGTTAAGGGATCTCTTTCAGTTAACCCTGATTTACTCACCTTTTGGTATAATAGAATCACTTTCTCCATATACATGCAAAGATGGCAGGTCAATCTCCTCATCATAGAACCCTTTGTGTACCAGACTGCCAGAGCGGAAGCCAGACGCTAATATTACAAACTTGAAGGAATAAGACAAGTCTGAAACAGAATAGTAAACTATCTTTTTGCATAGGATTAAGGTTATTTTTAATCTTATTTTATTATATTATTTTATTTTAGACAGGATGGATGTATACAATGAAGTACCTACAAGTACTTAATTCATAACACTTGGATACCCTATCCCTTTTTATTGCTTTTTGTGACTAACTAAAGAAAAGATGATGGAGCTAACAAAACTTCTAATGCTGACTCAAGTAGTAGTCACGTTTTTGATATTGGAGAACAAATGCTCACTCACAGCCCTTCTGTTGCATCGCTGCCAGCAGTCCCGCTAGACAGGCACCCTGTGAGAAACCCATGAGCCCATCAAATGGCCCGTGCTCAGCCATTGTTCTCTCGACCAGCTTCAGCGTGTCCTCGAACCCTAGCGCTGGCCCTCCCAGACACTTGCCACTAAATGTATTGTCTTCAGCATTAAACCACCAGGACCTCGAGTCTGGAATAAACATTTGTTTTCTGTTTAAGTACACACAACCTAAAAATATAATCAATTTTATAGTAAAACTTTGCGTCATAAGGGTTTGCCTCAATATTGAATACAGTAATGATTGATGTATGAACCAAATATCCTGCAAGCTCTAAAAATAATAATGTTGCAAAATTATATGGTTAGCAACAAATATTTATTACAAGCGAGCTCTTAGAGTTAGGCAAGCTTACAATTTTACGTTACCCTCCTCGCCACCTCCTTCTTCGTTCAACACTCCGTGCGGCGCTGATATAAAAGTTAGCTGAGCGTACTTTACTACAGCTTTACGAAACGAGCCTATTTTCGCACGGAACAAAGCGCCATTTTGCCTGTACCCGTGGAAAGCTAATATCTTCAGCCTTTTACGCTCTGCTTTAGGAGTTTCTAGAATTTCTTTGCTGACTTCAACCGGCGGTTCACTCATGTTAGAGTTGGAGTTTTCGGACAGATGAGACATTGTGTTTTGGTTTTAGAAACTCCCTGTTGCACAGGCCATATATTTTCCTAAGGAAACTGATTGTGAATGGTTCAGCCAATTTAGAAAATTAAATGAATACAATCAAATCAAATTATTGATGGAATGCAATGCACGGCTTCTTTAGTCTTAGGGTTGATAGGGGAAAAGCTTTTTTTCAAGTTAAGATCTATTCCCTCGTGATAAGAATGATATTCTTTTCATCACTGTTTGACAATTGTAATGCGTTGAGAAATAAATGAATTTAAAGCAAGGGTTTGAAGCGTTACGGTGGAATCGTAACGAACAACGATATGTAATTTATTTAAATCTTACTTAGTTTTCTCAGTTTTTTTTTATCTAAACGTTTCACAAATTATCTCATTCAATCTCTCTCTCATTCTTAGTTCAATTTTTGTGTCATTTAAAGCATTCTCAAACAAAGTTTCTAAACGAAAATAAATAATACCCGTTGTCTTACACATTTCATTTCTATTTGTTTAGAATGAAGATAAATTTGTTTTGCTAAATGTAGCTTTATTTCAATGTTCATGCCAATCACAGAATACTTTAGTGGTTTTAGAAAATTTCAAACGCTAATTCATTTGACTAAGTAATGTTGCCTCATAGTAAATCTCTTAACGCAAGCTTTTGGCGCCAAATAGCTACAACTGTCAAACAACCGAACAAAGTTGTTTGTGGTGTGCTGTGCTGTTTATCCGGTTGCTTTCGTTGTTAACAGTTTATATAGGTTTACATTGTGTTTTATAATCGAGCAAAATGGAAGACGGTGATTTCGATCAAAGATTACGGGATCTACAAAGGGAATACTTAGAATTCTTGGACGATGAAGTGAGTACTTCCTATACATAACCCCTAAAAATTACAGTTATGGTTTGTAATGTTTTATCCCATTGATTGTATTAAACTTCTATTATTCTTAGGAAGACCAAGGTATTTACATGGAAAAGGTGAAGCAGATGATAGCCGACAAGTCAAAACGTCTAGTGGTTAACGTTAATGATTTAAGGCGTAAGAATCCAGATCGTGCCAAAAATTTGCTCGAAGCCGCCTTTGAAGAACAGATTGCGTTTCAAAAAGCTCTTAAGGAATATGTGTCTTCGATCGATCCAACTTACGCAAAGGTGCAGGAGGAGTTCTTTGTGGCATTCTCTGGTAGTTTTGGAACCAAACATGTGACTCCACGGAGCTTGACATCCAGGTGTGTGTGTCAACTATTACTTGATAAGGGCTGTTGGAATTATACACATATTTTGGTATATTTTATGGTATTGAATAAAAGCAAATACTCCCTGCGGCATAAATAAATGTTAACAACTACTTAATAATTTTGTAATATACACATTGTGTAAAATATAATAAATTATGATTATGGCCTGTGAAAATATTAAACACTGTAATTTTTAGGTACTTAGGCAACCTGATATGTGTGGAGGGGATAGTGACGCGAGTTTCTCTTGTACACCCAAAGGTAGTTCGCAGTGTACACTATTGCCCTGCCACTAAGAAGGTTATGGAAAGGAAATACACAGATCTGACATCATTTGAAGCCTTCCCAAGTTCTGCCGTTTACCCAACAAAGGTATGTTCAAAGAATAAGACAATACTAGGGCTAGCAAGCTCCAGCTTTGAGGCTCCGTTTCATGTGTTGATAGCCCGCATGCTTGTAGAAATCCATTGATGAGTTGTTTTAACATTATTGCGCTAGATGGTATATTAGCGATGCAATGTACCACTAAAAGCTAATGGGCTATCGACTAATGAAACAGCCTTTAGACTGGGCATGTTTGTGCTGCAAATAGAAATACTTAAAAGCTTTACAGGTTGGAACCTATGTTTGGGTGTCATTTTAACAAAAAAAATAACTATGTAACCTAGGTAACACCCAGTGGATTTTAATACCACTACAGGTGACCACATTCACTGAGTCATTGGGCTGGTCTAGGCTTAATATGATTTATGTTGGCATATGAAATCATAGTATCTGGTACATAAAAATACCATTACTCTCTTATAACATAATATTCTGGCTCAGCTGGTTGGTTCGGGCTGTATGGGATATTTTCTTGTAAGTATTCTGGTCCTTTATCTACTTATCTGTATCTCTATAATTTCCAGGACGATGAAGGTAACCCTCTTGAGACAGAATTTGGTCTTTCACGCTACAAAGACCATCAGACACTAACAGTACAGGAGATGCCTGAGCGTGCACCTGCAGGTCAACTGCCTCGCAATGTGGACGTGGTCTGTGATGATGATTTGGTAGACAAGTGCAAGCCTGGAGACAGGGTGCAGATCGTGGGGAACTACAGGTGCCTGCCCTCCAAGCAGGGCAGCTTTACTGCTGGGACTTTCAGGTAAGATATACAAACATTTTATTATTATTTTGTATGGCAAGAATGCAAACAAATACACTGGCCACCTGATTGTAAGTGGGTTCTGTGACCTATAGACATTCACATTCTGAAGATTGCAATGTTACAAATGCTACCAACTAAATTACAAATGCTTTGCCAAACATGATGACTAGCATAGAATGCCGCTAAGCTAGTAATTTGATGATTGTTCAGCTCAGTTTCTCCTTTTTGAAGAAAAATAATCACCATCATCAACAGCCTATACTAATTCACTGCTGGATGTAGGTCTCTAGCATTGCATGCAACAATCTGTCCAGAAAAATAATTTTGGGAACAAATTCAATAAGGAGCAAAATAACTTTTTTAAATGGAGTCACACAGTATTGCAACTAATTTGCTTTGGTATTTACGCGGTATTGAACTATCAGTGATGATAAGCAGCTCAGAATGATTAAATTTAAAGGTTCGATTTGTTGACATTATCATTTGCTATTAAGAAACTACTCTCTTCACTCAATAGCATAATGCCTTTTATTAAGCTTTATTGGGTATGTTTTACATCCACTAATAAAATTAACTATTCTATCTTTCAGAACTGTCTTAATAGCCAACAATGTGACGCAAATTAATAAAGGCATGGACCTGGCCATCACTCTTGATGATATAAAACTGTGCAAGCGTCTTGCCAAGCGCAAGACTGAGGACATGTTTGAACTGCTCAGCAAATCCCTGGCACCCTCTATACACGGGCATGAATACATCAAGAAGGCAATACTGTGTCTGTTGCTGGGTGGTATGGAGAAGATATTGGCTAATGGCACGAGACTTAGAGGGTTTGTATGAATTTTATGTATTGTTTGAAACTCAAGAGTTACTAGTGTATTCAATTTTTATTTGATCTGTTCTAGTTTTATGTAATTTCGTACTTTTTTTTACATGCAATCCAATTTATATTGTAATATTACATTGATGAATAAATAAACTAAACTGGGCCTGTTGTTTGATACTGATCTAACAGTTAAACTAAATGTAAAAATTTGAAAAAGGAATCTATAATTTGAAGGAATCTCAAGGAAATGCGTCAAATTTTCAGTTCCTTTTTCGAATTTTAACAATTAGTTTAACTACTGATCAAATAACAGTGCCTAACTAAACTAAACTGAATTTAACCATTAATCCTTGGGGGAATAGGTTTTTGAAGTCTTGTTAGAATGATACACTGAATTTTTTTTTGGTGTTGAGTAATTACCATGATGTTTACATGCTACATCTAATACTAGAAGTAAGAGCCCCATTGTGGGGGGTGGCTTATGACCGAACGCCACAAACTCTAAAAATTACGAAAGGGACCTTGTGCCACTTGGTCCATGTCTAGATTAGTTCACGCAAGCCACTGGTACAGTTGACTCCAAATATATTTCTATAGTTTTCGTCACGTAAAAAGTTCGCTGGCGATGTACCTGCAGTGTCGCGTATTTATCGGCGAAATTGGTGGTTTGAAGGAACTTGACGGGATCTCGAGTGGACTGTACCTGGCGTAACTTTACGTGGCTATACTTTGAATCATATGTAATTTTATATTTACAAGGTTATATATGGCTTTTGACGTAGAGACCTCGTTGTGTTGTTCACATAGTTATTTTTTTTTAACTTTAAGGTTTATTGACCTTACATTTGTAATGATTGAGAATTTATTATTTATTACTTTATTACCTAATGTAACTTACTTTACTTAATGTAACTTAGTTTTAAGTACTATTATGTTTTTCTATTCTATTTTTTTTGACGACGCGCTGGCCTAGTGGGTAGTGACCCTGCCTACGAAGCTAGCGGTCCTGGGTTCGAATCCCGGTAAGGGCAGATATTTGTGTGATGAGCGCGAATATTTGTTCCTGAGTCATGGATGTTTTCTAATGTATTTAAGTATGTATTTCTCTATATAAGTATTTATATCCTTGTCTAGTACCCATAGTACAAGCCTAGAGCTTAGTTTGGGACTAGGTCAATTGGTGTGAGATTGTCCCCTTATATTATATTATTATTATATTATTATAATAATAATAATAATAATAATAATAAATCTTTATTTCAGACAATTCACGTCCATACATTAGATAATCGATAAAAGTCAAACACTAAATTAAAATACAATTAAAATCAAACAACAAATATTGACCCAACTTAAATTAGAAGAAACAAACACAATAGCATAATAAATAACCTTAAAATAAATACAGACACTCTCTGTTCAGGTGAGCCATAGTACAGTGATTTACATATAGACAGTCGATCCTACCGGCTATCATGCTCATGATGCTGTTGGCGCTGCCCCGCACCCTGCGCACCAGGGACGTGCCGCGCTTGCGCATAGTGGCGTGGAAGCAGTCCACCCGCGCTTCAGCGAACATCCCTGAGGCGCTGCAGTAACGGGGCAGCCCCATCAGCACCCTGAATGCATTATTAAATTGCACTCGCAGAGCACTATACTGCCTCTGAGTGAAATCAGCCCACAGGCTGCTTGTATAGAGCTGTGTGCAGTATGCTCTAAACAGAGTCACCTTGACCTCACTGGAACATTTAGCGAACCTGCGGGCGATCATGTTGGCTCTTACCGACAATGCCCTGCGTTCGCGATCGATATCTGCATCGTCCCCAAGATCAGACGTTACCACATGTCCAAGATATTTAAACTGCGGTACTATCTCCAGCTGTATACCATTTAATCTGATAGGCGGGACATCTGGCAAACCTTTATTTCTAACCTTAAAGACCATACACTGACTTTTCGTTGCGTTGTACTTTAGGCCGTGACTCGCAGCGTACTTTTCACATACATTTAGAAGCTTGACAAGGCCGCAAGGAGAGGCACTCAGCAGCACCATGTCGTCTGCATAGCTTATATTATTGACACAAATTCCATCAATATAGCAGCCGACATGAGTGCTGCTGAGCTCCTCAATTAGCGCGTTCACGTACAGGTTGAAAAGATTGGGCGAGGTCAACCCCCCCTGCCTCACCCCGCATTGCAACCTGTACGGATCAGAGTACGACCCAGCCCATCTGACTACATTTATTTGGTTTTTATACCAGTACTTAAAAACATTATGTAGGGCTGTTGGCACATTCATATCTACAAGTTTTTGCCATAAAATGTCATAACACACCAGATCAAATGCCTTAGATAGGTCCAAATAGCATGCATATACATTTGTGTGTCGATCTGTATAGTATTTGACAGTCTGTTTCAAGGCCAAGATAGCACTTTCTGTTGATAAGCCCGGTCTAAAGCCAAATTGATTATCGTGCAGTTGTATATATTTATCTAATTGGGAGTTCAGCAGACCGTCAAACACTTTAGCGATAATGGTAGCGAGTGAAATCGGCCTATAGTTATTCTTATCGCTAATATCACCAGTTTTGTTTTTTACTATGGGCACCACCACAGTCCTCAACATATCAGCTGGCATGTAGGAATGTCCCACACAAAATGTGTAGAACATTGCAAGCACACGCGGAAGGTGTGGCCCCGCGTGCTGAAGGTGCTCGATACTGAGACCATCGTGGCCAGGAGACTTACCTCTTGACATTGAATTAATATTGATTGAAAAAATGACCTTCTGCTGGAGTTTCTTGCGGCGCTTCTTCTCCGCAGTGATGGTCTTGTCCGAAGCGCTGGTATTATCACCCTATATTACCGACGTGTAAAAGAGCCCTCATGTGGCCTATTTACTGATTATTTTTTTTTGAATGTTGTTTAGTGACATCAACATTCTTCTCATCGGCGACCCGTCAGTAGCGAAGTCGCAGCTGCTGCGCTACGTGCTGACGACGGCGCCGCGCGCCATCACCACGACGGGGCGCGGCTCGTCGGGCGTCGGGCTCACCGCCGCCGTCACCACCGACCCCGACACCGGCGACCGCAGGTCTCAGCACACACCCACAATCTACGATAATCAACACCGGGAATACCACGAATCAATACAATATTTGCAAAACATCATACTCCCAAAATATTATTTAGCAGTATCGACGGAGATCCGCTGTGCCGGAGCTCCTATTTGTGAGTGTTTTGGCCCTTCGGGTCTGATATAAAAACAACCTATCTCATATTTATGTGATGATACTAACTTTCGTCACGAGGGCCACGAATAATTTTAATTATATTTTGCGAATATGATGGTTTCAGAATGTCATATTTTGCGATTATGGTATTCAATGACTGACCGTGTAAAATGTGCTTGCATCACATAGATCGTTCGTTCGTTTATCCGCGAATCAGTGGTCGTACACAGTCCAGGCACTAAGTTTAAAACCTAGACCTATACTAACTAACTATAGGGAAGAGGAAAAGAGGGGGAAAGATGTATAGACGTAGCTTTACACTGACCGACTGAACGTGGCTGCACTGCTAACCATAGAAGCGGCGCTATACACAATAGTATTTATATTGACACGCATACTAAGGCGTCGCTTACCGCTTAGCGACGACAGCTACGCACTTAGAGACACCGTGCACGCACATCTACACACAAATATGGTAAACCCACTTTTGTGAGATAAAACCAATATACCATCGGTTGTCTATCACTGTAACACTCGCATCCAACAATATATTTGTCATTCGTATTGCTTCCCGTTCGCCCACAGATCTGATAAATGTTGTTTATAGGCTGGAAGCTGGCGCCATGGTGTTGGCAGACCGCGGCGTGGTGTGCATCGACGAGTTCGACAAGATGTCGGACATCGACCGGACCGCCATCCACGAGGTGATGGAGCAGGGCCGCGTCACCATCGCCAAGGCCGGGGTGCACGCCACGCTCAATGCGCGCTGCTCGGTGCTCGCTGCCGCCAACCCTGTCTATGGCCGGGTGAGTACTGACTCAAATTTTATTTAAAAATAAATAGAGATTAGTCGCAAATAGATTTACCAAGTCCCAGTCTTAAGGCCACTTGCACAGAAAAAATTAACACTTGGTTAAGACACTAAGGTTGGGTTTTATAAAGATCCGTTAGATCAAATTTTCGGTCAGGAATGTCAAAACTGTATGAAGTTACTAAAATTTGATCTAATATACATATTTACTAACGGGCTTTTATAAAACCGGGCATAAGGCGAATAAGTAATCGTCAGATTCTTACGAAAACTGTCATTTTAACTCGAGTATGGCAAACTCAGTGTTAAATTTTCTGTGCAAGTGCAAGTGATTCACTCTTGTAATTAAATTTGGTAGTCAAACTATTTAACGTTATTTTAGCTGAAAGCATCGTAAATAGGTTTTTTAGATACCAATACAACTTTATGTTTCATCTAATGTAATGAAAAAAAAAATCCAATGTAATTAGTTGTCAGTTCTGTATGAATGCTAAGCGATCTTGTCCCCAGTACGACCAGTACAAGACGCCCATGGAAAACATCGGCCTGCAGGACTCCCTGCTCTCCCGGTTCGACTTGCTGTTCGTGATGCTGGACCTGGCCGACGCCGACCACGACAACATGATCTCCGAGCACGTGCTGCGCATGCACAGATACAGGTCAATGTTGACCCCGTATATTTGACGGCAATCATCGTGAATTGATGAAAAAAATATATTTATAAATTTTAATATTCCGTCAGTGCGGCTAGTACAAGTTGCCCGCGACTTGGTTGTCGCTCGGATCTCCCTATCTTTTTGGCCAGTAACAATAGAGACGCACTGAGCGACAACATACAAAGTGAATAACTTTTAATTCACCAAGTCGTATTCTGTGCACATGATTTTTTAGGGTTCCGTAGTCAAACTACGAACGCTTATAGTTTCGCCATGTCCGTCCGTCCGTCCGCAGCGTAGCTCAGAGGCCCTTACATATTATTCACGCCAACAAAGTGGTAAAATAAACGTTTTTTTTTTTTTTATGTAAACGTAACGTGGGGTTGTTTTTTTTTCTCGTCTACCCCCTAATGTGGGGTGTCGTTGAATAGGTCTTTCAAAAATATTGCGGGTTTGTGAAAGACGGCCCCCGCACCGTCGGCGCGACCTCTGTGGCGGTTTTCCTTATCCACTTTTTGGTTAGCTTTTCGATTAAGGGATCCGTTTTTTGAGATATTAAGCTGTAAAGCGCTAATTTTCTGCTGCTTTTAAAGATCTGAAAAATATCTTAAATGAAAGCGCATATAACGAATTTAAATGAAAAACTATCACGACTTAATTAGATACAAGCGACTAAAGTGTTTATAGCTACTAAAAATCATTAAAGACAGCACCAAATAACTTTAAATAGAAAATTTGTTCATATACACGTTGTTTTTTGAGATAGTTTTTTGTGTTTGTCGTAACGGCTTCGGAACCCTACACAGAGCATGGTCCGACATGCTCTTACCCGGTTTTAAGACTAGGGTCACTACCAAAATGTTGTCCTTGATTTTACCTACAAATGTTTATATCAAAGCAATTTGGTATGGAAAGTCAGTAAAATTAATGAGTAAAAGGAAGGCAGGATTACAAACAACGCAGCTACAACACATGCATTTGTTTACAGAAACCCGAAGGAGCAAGATGGAGAAGTTCTCCCAATGGGGTCCTCGGTGGAAATGCTGTCTACTGATAACCCTGATAATGATGAAGTGGAGGTAAGTTTCGCTGGCCCGTGATCAGCGAGCAAGCCCTTAGGGTACCTAAAGATTGTTGCGGTTTAACTCGATCCTCGCTGCAAGTTTTCGTCTAACATTCACGATATTAAGGTCTATCGATGATCCGCAAACGTACAGAGTGCGAAGGTGGCGCGTTCCCACACAAAAAAACGAAAATCATTATCAGGGGAGAATTTCACACTAATTCACTTAGTCCCAAACTAAGCTCTAGGCTTGTACTATGGGTACTATACAACGATATAAATACTTTAGAGAAATCTATATTTAAATGCATAGCAAATATCCATGACCTACCGGGATTTGAACCCAGGACCGCTAGCTTCATAGGTAGGATAAACTAGGGTGATATGGGAGAGGGCCGCTAGCCACCCATTTGGAAAAAAAAAAGAATTATTACCACATTTATTACTTTTAAATTTGCTAAGAAATTTGACGCCGATTTTGGGGAGATTTTACTCTGGTCTCGACAAAGCGGTCTAAAATGGATTTCAAATATTAAACCAAAAGACAATCAAAACAAATTCAATACGTGTAAAAAGTTACCACTTCACCGTAGAGCCCTCGTAAAGCGCGACTAGTAGTCATTGTTTAGAGCGCCCTGACTCTCGGGGCTCCATAGTAAGCAATAGTAAGCATATCCTCGCCGGATTCGGCTCGACTTGCTTTGACCTATAGTCTATACTTTTAGGCATTTAAAAAAATGTAAACAAAACCACCACGTGGTATAATTCGTCAGCCAATAGAAGCAGACAGTGTTCTGCTTCTATTGGCTGACGTCAAAGTCGTCGTACGTCAAAGTTCGATAAAACAGTTTTCATTGGCTGTTTAACAATGTCACGTGGTTTGGAATGTTTACATTTTTTTAAATACCTAAAAGTATAGACTATAGGCGGCGCGGTTGAGGCATAGTCCCGCGGATGGTACAGTCGCACCACCGGCCGCTCGTCCGATTGCATGGACCTATGTCCGTTTACCGGAGGTTGTTTGCAGGAGGGAGGTAACTGAAATCACTTTCACAGTCGATTATTTACAAAATCTAATTAAATGTTAAGACTACAGTGTATTATACTATTAACTATGCTCATTAGGCTATGAACAATCAGCTGGCTCATTACATGCGCTATGTTTAAACTAAGAACATACAACGCTTTGCGTATGGGTTCCGCCACAGTCCGAAATTGCGGTAGTCAGTGGCCTTGCCTATTTTTTTCATTTTAGGTTAGGTTAGGTTTGCCAGATAAATAATTAGGCCAGGAGAGTACTTTAAACTTGGTTTAATAAATACAACTACTGCTATCAACTCTGCCCTCCTAAATCAATAATAAAAGCAGATTAAATTCTATTTTGTTAGCAATAAGGTTAATATTACTACAGGAGGTTATCATAGGACGGCAGAACTAGCCTAATATCACCTTCATTAAACTAATTACGCTAGTAAAACTTACAAGTATTGTACAAGAGTAGGTCTGAAAATAAGTTCTAGTCCATCGAAATTCAATTTCCGAAGAATATACTCGCAGAAATACAAAGGCTTTTTAATTTTTGAAAATGATTGTAGATAGGGGTGACCCGAATTTAGACCCCTGGTAGAAGTCGGTCACGCCTATCGCCTTGGACTGTCTTAGTACTAGATGATTCTCGGCTATTTCCAAAGAAAACTTGAACGTCACATATTAACTCGATTTCTGTTGATTCTATTTCTGTTTCTGTTTGTTAAAAATAATTGATAAATAGTAACTTTTATTTCTTTCACTATACTTACTTTTACACAATAAATCAATTTCTACGACACATAATATCGTTTCAATTTCACTAATAATCGGTCGGTCGCTGGGCGGGCCGCGCGACACGCGCCCGCGGCCCCCGCACCGTCGGCGCGACCTCTGCGGCGGCTTTCCTTATCCACTTGTTGGTTATCTTTTCCATCTTCTAACAAAGTGATAAGCTTGGTTTTGAGCGCCTCAAATTTGCCCGTGTCCGGTGGTGATGATAAAAAATCGTTGATTTGCACAATGACTTCTTTTGGCAATTTCGACACCGCTATGACGAACTTTTCGTCGTCTCCCATCTTCTGAGGAGTGAGCACGGCTTCCGCCCTTATGAACCAAACGCGGGGTCGGTCCACCCACAATTCGGGGATGCGCAACGAAACGGACACCGCCGTGACTTCTACTGGCGCCGGCGTTGGTGCTTGCGACGATTCCGTCATATTTATTTGTACAATATTTCGTTTTCGAGTTCGGATGACTTTTTCAACCACGAGATCACTGTATATGAGGACTTCTATCTATTAGAGAGCGTTTTCGGAATGAAATGCACTGGTTAAAATAGTTATATTTAATAAAAGTAAAACGTCGTGACTAGACGAACCCTCGGGAGCGACTGCCGGCGCGCGTTGCTACGTCAGCCGGCTCATCTGCCGTTTTACAACAAACATTTTAAATTCAATGTAGTTACTAATAGAGTATAGAATGCTTTGACTATTACATTGCAGTTAGCCACCTTATTGGTATTACGGTAGTTATATCCAAGCGCATGTGCACGGCGATATGAGCTGACGCCGCGTACTGTGTCCCTGCAAATATTGTAACTAAACTTATGTATTAGTAGGTATATACCTTATGGGAGTACTTATTTTGCAAACACTTCATTATCAATACCTACCGGCTTATGCATATAAAATTTGTGTTTTTTTCTGTTATTTTCGTAAACAATAAAGACCATAAGCGTGAAGCCAAACGAGCGTAATTTTATGAATGGTGAATCGCGTATTTGTGGTCGCGTAATTTCTGCTACGTACAAAAGTCCTGCTTCGTTTATCACCTGTGTCTCATCGCTGCTTCGATCGGTTTTCTAGTTACCATACAACTCTAGAAATCATGTTCAAAAGGTCTTTGTCGCTTTTCTCAAAACATCAACGGCCTTCTCTCTTATTCAGTATTAAACACTGAAACATGTAAAGCGGATTCGACTATATTTAAAAATATAATGTATAAAATCTGCTGGCCTATTGCCTAACGCACCCGCAATCGCATTCGACTTCGTGCGTTAGGCAATAGCCCCATTGTTGGAATACAAAGGGTCGCGGTCGTATTAATAAACTCAAGTTCAATACTTTGTTAGATGGCTACTGTCCAGTGGGACAATTCTGCCAGTGTCAAGGTTGGAAGTTACACGTATTAATAAACTCACCTTGACCGAGATGTCCGTCACAACATACGTCAAAGTAAACATCATCTCATAGAAAACTGTCATTTCTAACATGTCGAGACAAGTGTCTCACGAAAGATAAGTTTATTAATACAGCCTTAAGTTTCACAATTCAGAAGAGCTCGTCATTGGACTCATTGGAGGCCTGTCCGAGTGATTATACGGCACGGTCACGGGTCACAGGATTCAAACAATTAATACCTGTTTTTTCTCCTTAAATAATATTTTTATCATTCACTTCGCTTTATCACTACGTAAATAATAAAATAAAATCCTCTACCGCGTCTGTCTGTCTCTGTATGTATCTTAAAAACGGAAAGGATTTTCATGCGGTTTGCACCATTAGTTTGATTTTTTTTTCACGTAAGATTTTTATGTATATGTGTAGCTACTGCCCGTGACTTCGTCTGCGTAGATTTAGATTATTGTTATTCCTCGTGAAATCCTAATTTCCGGGGTGAAAAGTACCCTATGTGTAACCCAGCGTATAAGCTAGTTCCATTCCGAATTTCATCCAAATCCGTCCAGCGGTTGCGGCGTGAAGGATTTACTGACCAACGCACAAACTTTCACATTTATGATATTAGTAGGATATTATTATGGTTTAAGTACGGGTGTGGTGTTACAGAAAATTCACATAAACCGAAGCGAAGCGAGGGCCGGTCGCTTGCCACATAAAGAAACTTCGGTTGCAAGTTAGTTTTAGATATTCAAAGGAGTCCCTTTTCAACGCCGTGTTAAATATTTGGGTGTGGTTGTCATCTGTTTTAAATGAGTTTAATTGTTTTAGTCTATAATAATCGAGTGACAAATCGTCGGTGCTCTTGCAATACCGCGTAAGTAAAAAAATCATGTAGTTGCAAAATGTACCTTAGTGACTTAGGTGCTAAGGTGTACTTTGCAACTTATTTAATTTGTTAGTTACGCGGTATTGCAGGAGCACTGACGAAATCACATGATGCTATCCTTTATATCTATCATCTCCAATTCCAGGACACAGCAGAATCCATCTACGAGAAGTACGACCCGCTGCTCCACGGGAACACCCGCAGCAGGAAGGACCGCATCCTCACCACCAAGTTCATGCGCAAGTTCCTGCACATCGCCAAGCTGATGAAGCCCAAGCTCACGCAGGACGCGTCCGACTCCATCGCCGACGAGTACGCCAGGCTGCGGAACCAGGATATGATGGACAGCGATGTTGCTAGAGTGAGTTCTTATTGCCCTGCAGTAAGAGACCGGCCAGCGAGTGATGAGACAAAAACACGGCCAAGTGCGAGTCGGACTTGCGCACCGAGGGTTCCGTACAGACCTTGATATGAATGAAAACAATTAGGAGAAGGCCCACTAAAATATGGGGTTTTATGAAATTATAGAATTATGTGATCCTGGTAAATAAACCTAACTTTATCAAAATAAATCATAATAGTATAAATCGCTCCCACCGTGGCGTGGCGTGGTAAAATTTAACTAACCTGACCCAACAATTTTATACGTGGAGTTGTTGCGTAACTGCGTATCCAAGTTTATTCTCCTTACCCCCTTCACGAACAACTAGTTATTTACAGATCGCAAAATTAATACTATACAACAATAGAGTAGGTACCATAAAAATTACCGCCAAAAGGCGGTATCTCAAATTCAATACTCAAAGCAGCAATCTTTTTCCGTTAGTAATGAGGTTGCATTTGCTACAGGAGTGTCTGAGATACCGTTTGTCTTAGCAGGGTAGAATGGTGGTTACCCCGGCTTGTGTTGTTTCAGACCCAGCCGGTGACGGCGCGCACCCTGGAGACGCTGATCCGGCTGGCCACGGCGCACGCCAAGTGCCGGCTGAGCTTCGAGGTCACGCAGGACGACGCGCTCGCCGCCATCGAGCTCGTGCAGTACGCTTACTTCAAGAAGGTCAGTTCACACAGCTATAACAACCTTTTTGTAACCTTTTCTCAATTGGCCAGTTTTTTTGTGGTAAATCATATGATCCGTGAAAGGTAGACACTTGACATTTTCACAGAGTGCGTGTTCCTATCACGGCTATAGCAAATAACAATATTAAAAATAAATTAGCTGCACCTGCAAGCCGCCTGCTTTTTTGAGGTGCTTGACAGAGAACACTATTAAGCAATAAAACTACATGTTGCCGACACGTTTAATTATTCAGTTTACATGTTTTTCTGCTATGTATTTCTTTTTTGACAGTTGAAAGACGTTCTGCATTCTTGTAGCTTCCTCCCTCGTTATAAGCAATAAAAATAAATACGTATAAACGACCCAATTGTGGTGGCTCTATCAGTAACTTTCAATAAAAACTATATTTTCGAACTTTGCCTTATCAAGTTATCAGTGTTCTGCTTCTATTGACTGACGAACTATATTACGTGGTTTTTGCTCGGTTTTTGTTTACATTTAAGTACTTAAACAAATGACGCCTAAGTGAAAACAATAACTAATATCCTGTATCATAACATATACACACGAATACTGGTTATTCAGGTACTGGCAAAAGAAAAACGTCGCAAGCGGCGCGCTTCCGTCGACGAGGACGAATCGGACACGGAACCCAGCCAGCCCAAAGCCAAGAGAACCCGCCGGACGGTAAGTGCTCAATATGTTTTTCCTTTTCAAACTCACTGAGGGATATCATGTAAGTGACGTCTTTTGTATTTGTTGGAAAGAATAAACCCGCTTTTTTTAGGGAGAATCCCAGACAACTGAGTGATATAACAGTAATTAAACGATCTAAGACCCATAGATAATTGCTAATTCCCGAGACTACAATCCCAGATCCTGTAATAATAACTAGTTGTGGTTGACTTAGGTAGTTGTTAAGTAACATTCTATGCTTTTCTTATAAGCGCCTTGGCTAAGGGCTGTAAGTTTGTAAGCAATTTTTGTTCAATAAATAACTAAGATGTCATATTTCGTGACGTACGATTTTAAACTTAAACGTGTTTAAGTTCAAACTCATACATCTCGAAATATCAGATACGAGTTTTTTCTAAAGTAGTAACGAAATGTCTGACTGCTTACCCCGAGAACTAGAATAGAAAACTAGAATTTCACTGGTTGTGTGATTCCCATACCGTAACACAATAATGCGAACACAGCTGCTTATCGTGGTAATAATAATAGGTAGCGATCCGGACGTCCCTGCACAAGGTCTTACAACCACTGAACACCACTTTCCTATTGTTGCTGTCATCAGATGTGTATGGCAGGATTTCCCAACCTTTTCACCGTTGAGCCTCCCCTAAATAATATTTTTATGCTCCCGCCTTGATATTTCGTAACACTAAACAATACATTAATGTGTGTTGTAAATAATAATTTGGGAAGATATTTTTTTTTGGTAAACACTGGTAAACATCTTAGCCTAAGTGAGCAAAGTGTGGTTACAGAATTGTCAACAAGTTTTTAGAGTTGTTGGTAATTCTGTAGCTCTGCCTACCCCACTCTGGGAATAAAGGCGTGAGTTTATGTTTGTATGTGTATGTATGTATTTTTTTTTTGTGGCGCGCCCCTCTTTTTGAAAATCCAGGTATATAAAGCCTGTACGAAGGGCTCAACTAAGTTGAATACAATTAGAGTTATTTCCCAGGGAGGCACGGAGGGCGAGGACCCGTACGCGTTCTCGTCCGACGAGGAGGCCGCGCCCGTGCTGCGCGCCGCGCACGCCTCGCAGCCGGAGCCCGCACCGCGCGCCACGCGCTCCTCGCAGCGGGCTATAGAAGCCAACAGGTCATTGGCATACCATATTATAGGCCTACAACTTTTTTTATTTCGTAGCTCTAACTCGTGTATCTACGTTAGGGGGGACGTTTTACGCGGTACTCAATTTCAAACTTCCCTTTCATTCGTCGACTAAATCGAGAGAAAGGGATTCAATCAAACATCAAAGTTGGGCTATAGGAGCGCCCGTTGTAATTGATAGAGGGAGGGTAAATTCGATCAGTATATGTAGTAGTTATTAACTTATAAAATTTATAGGTAGGGTCACACGCATACGAGTAAATGGAAATATGTAGGTAGCATCGCAGCGTAAAAGATGGAGCTCAAAAAATTGTATTGAGCTACTTTCAAAAGTATTGTTGTTAGTAATTCTGTAGCTCTGCCTACCCCACTCTGGGAATTATGTATGTGTGTTCAAAAGTATTGTACTGTACTGTGTGTATGTACACAGAAACTTTTTTTCCGTACTTTCTTCTATTGTTTTTCTTCTGCGTGCGTTGAATAAAAATTGTATATTCTATTCTCTCTAGTTCAAGATTTTTAGACAACGTATTTTCGTCACTAAATGGAAAAATCAATTTTAATTGAGTTATTACTGTGTACAATGTTTTTAAATTCGCCCACGTACAATACTGATTCGGAAGAGGCTCCACCAACTCTAACTTAGAACATCCAACCAGCTACCTTCATTTTACAAAATGAATCAATTCGTTGCCTGGAGTTTCTGCGGCGTTCTTCTCCGCAATGATGGTCTTGTCCGAAAGGCTAGTAAATTCACTCCAGATTACCGACGTGTAAAAGAGCCCTCATGTGGCCAATTTACTATTTAGTTTTTTTTTGAACGCGTCAAGCCCTCGTAAAAAAGACTTGTCAAAACCAAATTTAAATTTCCAGGTTAACCCAGTTCAAGGCGGCGCTGCACCAGCTGTTCCAAGAGGAGCGCGCCAGCTCGCTGCCCGTGTCGCGCATTGCGGCGTTCGTGAACGAGAAGTACTCGCACCAGCCCTTCGACGCCGGCGAGGTGGGCGCCGCGCTCGAGCGCATGACCAGCGACAACCACGTCATGGTCGCCGACGACATCATATTCCTGATCTAATCGAGACCACCATTGCCACTACCATTAAGAGGATTGTTATTTTGTATTTGGCAGCGCTAAAAAGGTTAAAATTGTTATTTGGAAAATAATCTAGGGGGCACTTATCTATCCACATTTGTCACGCGGTAAACGCCACCATACTAGGCCCACACACAGTATACAAACCAGGTTAAAGAATGATGGTTGAGGTACTTTTGCGCTGCTCGTTTCTCCATCGTTATATAGAAACGATAGAATCCCTTATTCATCATCACCACCATTAAGGTATCGTTAACACTGAAAATTTCCATATAAAATGCGATAACGTTTTTCTCCCATTAAACCTAGTTCGATTCTTTTATATGTTGTGAATGTTATAAAAAACTAGGTCCGTACGTTTTCCTTTCCAAAAAAGTCGGAAACGTACAAACCTGGTTTTTCTTAATAACTGAAACTTATTCAAAAATCGTTGGAACTGGACTTGATTTGGTGAGAAACGTGAGCTGAATTTGTATGGTGTTTTTTTTTTACATCTACGCGATTTAAATTTTGGCGTCGCTTCTCAATACTGTTACCAGTGACTGACGACTGCAGCCAGTACGTCAGCGAATTCTCATGTTCTCAGTAGTTGTTGTGTTGAGATCGCGCTGGATACGCTGGAAATACGCTGGCGAACCGCCGGTACGTTACGGTGCTTCCGTTTCTGCGTGTTGAAGACGCAGAAGTACCATTACCTTTTCAACCAACCTTCGTCGGATATTTCCGCCATTGTTGAAAGTGCAAAATAGACCGGAGTGTCTATAAGGCAAGGTTGACATTACCTCTGATTTTAACCTGTCATTGGCGTGACGTAGGTTAAAATTGTCTAATTGTTATTTGGAAAAATATTCCACGATACAAACCAGGTTATAGCATAGTAGTTGAGGTACTGTCGAGCTGCTCGTTATATAGGAACACTAGAATCCCTTGTATTTTTGCTAGTTTGTATTTTACTTATTAATAAAATAACGCAGTAGCAGTATGTACCTCGAAAGTTGATGTACTTTTGTTGTTAATTTTGTTTTACTGTATTGATTTGTTTTACACAGCATAGATTACTTTGGATCATATCTCGCCTTATAAGATATGAAGATGAGATGTTGCATCATCAAGTAGTATTTTTAATCCACGAAAGCGTGCAAATCAAATTGACTTTGTACTGTTGCGTCAATGTATGACGCCATGGATTGAAAACACAATAAAGAATTCTGTAATGTATAATCATTGCTATTTAAATATTTTGTCTACCATAAACGTTTAATAAAATGTAACTATTAAGTTAAAACTACTGTTATAGAACTAGTTATAACGCCAGTTGTGGCCTTAGGAAAATGCAGCCAGGCTGCCGTTACATTGTTGTGTATGGCCGGCGATAAAGGTTCAAAATAAATCTCATTAAATGATCACATATCATATCACTCAGTGCCTTGAAGCAAAGTACAAAAAAATAAGTAATATTCATCACAATCTAATCAATCATAGATTTATACAAACCCCGCCTTTTGAAGAGGATGTATATTATTGTACCATGTGAAGAGGTACTTTGCATGTTTGCAAACCACTTCAGCGTTTGTGTTACTTTTAAAGTGTTAGTTAAGTTTCTACTAAGCATTACAAAATAATTTACATTTGTATTAGAGAATCAAAGTAAAATGATTTTTGATATAACCTAGTTTTTATTTACAATAAGCCATCTTATTTATGTCACAAACATTTATTACTATTTTCTATTCATTCCTTTGCTCTGTTTCCCCGATTTGAATTTGTTCATTTTTCCACCGAAAACTTTTTTGGGTTTGTTGAACGGTTTTCCACTGTCCTTGTTCCCTCTTCCCATTTTTCCTTTGAAGCTTCGGCCATCTTGGTTTTTATTAAACTTCCTTCCTCCATCTCTGTCGCTTTGGTAACTCCTCTTGCCACCATCCTGGTTTTTATTGAACTTTCGTCCGCCGCCCTCTCGCTTGTTGTCGAATTTCCCTCCTTCCTTATTATGGAATTTCTTGTTTCCGCCATCTTTGTTTTGGAACCTGCCGTCCTGCTTTTTCTGGACATTGCCCTGGTTCGGCTGGTATTTCTTCTTTAATTTTTTGTCAAGCCTCATTTTTTTGAAACCCCTTACTGAGTCGTCGTCAGCTTTACGTTTTCTGGGTTTACTGAACAGATCTGAAGACAAGGAACATACTATAAGACTTAATATTATATTATCACGCTCAGTGCTACTGTTAACAGTGACTATAATAAACGCGTTATAATAAACGAAATTCAATAACAAGCGAAAATTCCAACGCAGGTAGCAAACTATCGATAAAGACGTGTACGTGTTTATCGTGTGTTGGACATCCTTGCTGATAGCTGGTTTTATTGCTCCGAGGGACAGTTGATAACGGCTCTACTATAGCTATAAAGGCTTCCTTTTTGAAGAATGAACTGAATTTTTTACAAGTGTATAGCCGGCCGGTGGGTTTCTAATGCTGCTGATAGACATTCGCATTCGAGTCAAGTCTATCAACAGCTTAAGAAAATGTTAGTACTATAGTTTTAATTGAGGGATGAGCGGTCTAATCTAAGAATCTCATCTAACAAAGATGCAAACTATACACAATAATGCCATTGAAAAGGAAGTTAACCTACACAACATTAGTCAGCTGTTATTTACCTTTGTCGGGCTCCGCGCCGACCTCGTCGCGGTAGTACTGCGCGTCGTCGTCGCCGTCGTCGGCCGCCGCGTCCTGCGACTCCGCCGCTGCCAGCTCCATTAGCCTTTGAAAAAAATATCACCGTAATTATTTTAACAATGAACTTAATGTGGTTACAGAATTAACAACAAGTTTTTGGAGCTGTTGGTAGTTCTGTAGCTCTGCCTACACCACTGGGAACGAGGGCGTGACGGTATGTATGTATGTATGAACTTAATGTAAGTAGGTTGAATCACACATTGTTTAAAAGGACATGTTAAATATTTAATATAAACCCGTAGTGAAAAGGTTGTAAATTATTAAACAAACACTCAAAACCTAACTGTAGCAACAGAATGTAAATATAGCACATTTTTAAAATGAACATTGCATGGCTATATTGATTATTCATTATGATTTTATGATCCATGCACAACCTAGTAGCAAGTCCAAAGTTCATTTTACGCTGAGCGAAAAGGACAGCGCTATAGCACTTATATAGCTCTGTCTTTTTCTCTCAGCATAAACTGAACTGCTTAGTTATGCCATAATAACTCCCCAGAACGTAAAAAATAAATGTAATATTGCAAAGCAACAAGGTCACTCACCTCTGGCTCTCAGTAGTATCCTTCTTCTTCTTGATTCCCTCTAGAGACTTCTGCTTAAGTTCGTCTTTCTCTCGCTGTTTCCGTTTCACATTCTCGTCTTGCTGTGCTTTGCGCTTATCTTTCTGTTTCCTGTTATAATATAAATAAATAAGTGATATATTCCTGTATCATTGTTGCGTTTCAAAAGTCAAAGTCAAAAGTTCATTTGCCAGAATTGTGGTACATGGTTGGTAGAAATATAACAGAACAGCACAACCCACCATTCCCACCAACAAAAACCACCAACCAACCATTCTCTAAAACTCTAACACAAATATCCAATATTATATTGTTCAACATCACTGCATCAAAGGAGAAAGACTTTTGTAATGATTTAAAGGTATGCACAGACTGTTCCAAGCAAATTAGTTAAATTCTGATGGTGGAACTGTCAAAGTACCGTGATCATTTTACACCTCTTGATTTTCCATAAATTTAAACTCTTGTAAATGCCGTTGAAATGCGCTCTTTGCGTAGTATGCGTGGTGTGAAACTGATTGATAAAGTAAGGAATGAAAAAGTCAGAGAGAAATGTGGAATAAAAGAAGATGTATTGACTAAGATTGAAAAGGGTATGCTTCGATGGTTCGGTCATTTGGAAAGGATGGATGAAAGAAGATTGACGAAAGAGATATACAGATCGAAAGTGAGTGGACGGGTCGGAAGGGGCCGCCCTAGGCGTACTTTTTCGAGTCAAATCGGTGAAATACTGGAAAAGGGCCGAATCTTAAGTACCCGAAACCGACGTGCGTGCATGACTCGATGTATGAATGTGGAAGAAGCGAAAGAAATTTGTCAAGATCGTAGCAAGTGGAAAGATGTGGTCTCTGCCTACCCCTCTGGGAAACAGGCGTGATTTAATGTATGTATGTATGTATGTTAAACTTCTATGTTATAAATGTTATCCTCTTGACGACCATACTTGAAAGAAGTTTCTACATACAGCTGGGATACGTACATACGGATGGGTAAGAAATAGAAACACTTACTTCTTAGCATCCCTCTTCTTCTTTATCTTTGCTTTCTCCTCTTCAGTCTTTTCAACGAACTCGTGGAATAGGATTTCGCCGTCCATCAGACCGTCTTCAACCTGCAATAACAATCTACTATGAACTTTTACTGATCATCAAAACCAGTGGCTCATATACAGTATATAACAACTTGAGAAGATCGTGGGTGACTTGAGGTGTTGCCTTTTATCGCCGTACTGAGTTCGGTCTCCAGTGACCGCCGTCTATAGTCGAGCTCCTATTCCGCGTCTACACTAACCTGAAAGCTTTCTGCGAGTAAATTATGTTACTGTGAAAAAATGTGAGGTTACATTCCGCCAAGTGAATGTGTAAGAAGGGTTATTACACAAAGATCTTACAGGTTGACGTAGATCCGAGAGGATCTGGATAAGATAAGATTCTCTCAAATCAAATAAAATCAAAATAATTTATTTGTCAGAATACAGTATTATAAGGTGTTATAATTATTTTTGCACTTGTATTCAGCATGCAAGAATGCGTACAAATGTTAGTCGTTTACATTACTAATTTATAAATACATTTTATTATGGTCAATATTGACATTTAATATATTTCATATTTCTTTAAAATTTACATAATCCTTGACACTGTAGAAACATTTCTCCATCAACCATGTTGTTAACCGACATTTAAATCTATTTCCCGACAAAATGCTTAAATTCTCTGGTAAATTATTAAAAATTTCTATGCTCATATTAAAAATGTTTCTTTTATAGATATCTTTGCGACATGGGGGTTTATACAAAAGAGACATGATAATGATGTGCTCTTCTTGTCTTCCTCGGTATCACTTCACTGCGTTTCTTAAAGTACGCTGGGTGGGTCTCTCACCATGTAAACCAAATTGAATGGGCTTATTATTTACATCAGTTTTTCCGCAAATATTGGATCATGTTGCCAATTTCACACTGATCAGCGCCATGATTTTTGCTGGATTTGCTGGACTTTGGTAAAAAACAAATATAATACCTTGATAAGCTGCAGTGATATCCGGGGCCCCAGCTCGACGAGCCGCAGCGCGGAGCGGGTGTCGGCGGCGGCGCCGCGGCCCGCCAGGCTCTGCGGCAGCACCAGCTGCGAGTTGGGGTCGTCCTCGAACTCACTCTCGGACAACAGGGCAGCTCTAAAATACAAAAAAAAATCAAACACTTCTGTCTTATTATCATACACCGGATTGACGGGGGCATAAATGTACCAGTCCTAGTGATTAATTCGATATCGACTAAGTTTTATCGACCACTTTGTTCGTGACATGGATCTTACTTTTCTTGCAATAGTATGTCGTACCGTTGTCTTCTATATCTGAATCATCACCTTTCCATGAAAACGGATCTTTTTTCTTTCGAGATATTTTTAACCGACTTAATAAACAAAAATTGTTTTTCTATTTGTCGGAATGCTGAAGATAATTATTATACTAAATAAATTTGTTATTCAATGTAATTTCAATGGTTGTCAAAAGTGACTCGAATCCGTCAATGTCAGATACCGGTTGATTATAGTTGCGACAAGTATAAATAAAAGAGGTTTCAAATTCAAACTTGGCCATTACTTATATGATAATGATGATTAAAAATTGATTTTTATCGATGTCGATAAACTTAGTCGACATTTAATGAATCACTAGCACTGGTACATTTTCGCCCCCGTTAATCCGGTGTATGCTTATTATCGATGATAAAAGTGTTAAGGTAAGGACCGCAAGTGATACATTACACAGAAATGTCAGTCGCCACCTAGTCAACATAATCAAAATGTGCAAGCTCATCACACAAACAGGACTGATGTGCCAGTACATACCATTAAACCCAGTTCAGCCAAAGTTAAAATGCTTTAAATGCTTCAAATATAAACTTAAAGAACTTACTTTTCGAAGAATTCGGACATGTCTTTGCAGCGGTTTAGGTTGGGAATTTTTCCTTGAACCACCTAAAAACAAAGAAATTCCAACGTTATCAGTTTTTGCATTTTTAAATGCATTTTCAACAAACATGGCCATGACAGATTTAGCCTTTTTTTGTCTGTGTCTGTGTTTGTGGACTTGACAGAAGCGCGTGGAGTTAGCTCTGTGTGGTTCTGTTTAGATCATTAGACAAAATACTCTTTGACCGAACAAGTGTCTTCGCGTGTGATATCCATGGACTTATTTCTCTAAAAAGTCCACAAGAGAATCTATAAATAACTCGACATTGGCAAACTACACCTTAACAGGAGTGAAAGCCATTAATTAAAATTAGAATATGAAAAACATTGTCTGTGGACTATGTAT
The DNA here is from genome assembly GCA_963966035.1 of Acleris laterana. Classification (NCBI taxonomy): domain Eukaryota; kingdom Metazoa; phylum Arthropoda; class Insecta; order Lepidoptera; family Tortricidae; genus Acleris; species Acleris laterana. Next base: position 6,486,067 of record OZ014448.1, on the reverse strand, counting down.
ATTCTCACCTTTTTAGTTCCTTTGTTGAGTCCTACAGGTATAGCTCTGATGACATAATGCCGAAGATCTATTATTTTTGTTGATGGATTATAATTCATAAGCACGCATCGGCGTATATTTTTTAATTTTACCTGCAATAAAATTACGTCTCTTGAATACTTATCATATAAATCCTACCGTTTACTACAACAAAACATTGTCGTAAAATATAGCACATTACTTCATAAAAGACGACACTAATCACAAGTGTACCAATTTCTACTTACATTAGTAATATTTATAGTAGGGAACATGTTTTGGAACATGGTTGCCATCAGTTTCATGTGCATGCCTTCTCCAGAGAAGCTGTTCAGCACAATCAGGGGTGCATGCTGGAACGCCTTCATCATCACATACTGCTTGCGGAGAGACGACACCACGTCACGGGCTAGGCTGTACTGTAAAAAGATCAAATCGTAATTGGATTGTATATTACAGCTGTTGTCAAAGTGTGCTGCGTAAGGCCTCTGCTAAAAACGCAACTTAAAGAGCAATAATATTTTTAAAGAAATAAACAATATGAATCCAGGCATTACTTAATATGGGGTTCTGTATTTAATAAGATTTCTATTTGATCCATCTTCTAAATTTTATGATTTATATAACTTTAGCATTAAGTTTGTGCAAAAACATACCAATATTCATTGAAACATAAAATTATTTTTTACAAAAAAATGGGTAAGGTCCAAAAAGTTGGGAATGCTAACTCAAACAATAAAATTTTCTATTCAACATTTTGTTTTGCAATGAAAATGATTAAGGATACTTTTCATTGCACAAAGCAACTTTTTCGCCTTTTGTATGGTAGGCATAGTTATGCCTAACTGTGGTCCAACTTTTTGGTCCTTAGGTACCCTTCAACATTTATTTTCTTTCAATTAACATCTGTTTGACCATGAGACCAGCCAGTTCGGAGCAGACCCCTTACAGGTTCTGAAGTCCTGCTAATAGGATGACTGAACACCCTCATCGGAATAAAATTGGTTTTGTTTGTTTACTTGTTGTTTTGATGGATTTTCGAGAAAAATATACCTATGCTATAATAATAAACTGAGTGAGATGCTAGTTATAAGTGTTTTAAAAATGAATATATAAAACTATTTCTGATGTGACTTACTCAGATACTTCTTTACTGGGTCATTATTTGGGCGTTTTTTCCGAATCACTTTTTTGGTCACACAAGTGGCTGCAGATTTTGATGTCGTTTCAGGTTAGGTATAAGTTATAAGTTATAGGTATAAGTTTACCGGACATCTAACAAATATCCAAAAACAGCATCAATATGCACGCCCAATTCTTCAAAACTTTGTCCACAAAAGTGAGGTGGTTGAAATGCTTGAATACCCTACTGATAATGTCAAATTACACATCAGATTAACATTACATTTAACACTTTGATTGTCACCGACCCGTTAGGCGGTTCCTTTTGTACAAAAATCAGAGCCCTTAGCAATGAAAGTGTTAATACCCATATTGTATAAACAGGCATTTAAGATAAGTTTATTATTACAGCCCTTTGAATGCTAAAAATACTTACATTATGAATCTTGAATGTTAGTGTAGGTCCTCTGGGCAGCCGAGCAAGCCGCATATAGGACCCTAGCTCTGTTTCTGTGAACACCATCATGTGTGACACATGCAGGTATCCCGAAACTGACAAGTAATCTTTAATTGTGTTCTTCTTTCTTTCCTAGAAGCATATTTAAATTATTTAACATGTTTTATTTAATGTTCAGACAGTGTGGCGGTTGTACTGATTCTAGCAGTTGAAAACTTACTTAATCTAATCGTTTTACCCAGTTAAAGTATAATATAGCGAATATGCAACCAATGAAAGCAGCATAACACCATGAACTTACTTTAAGTTGAGAAGCTGTAAACGGCTCCATGATCTTCCGGAAATCCTTCGCCAGGTCGGTGAGGTTCTTACTGCAATGTCCGCGATGAATCACGAAGGAATGCGGAGCCTTTACCAAGTTTTCGGGCTCCAAACCCTGTTTCGTTGTGCTATTTTTCTTCGCACATTTTCCTTTACGTTTCCCCATTGTTTACTATAGTGTAAACTAGTTTATCTAGATGAACTTAACTTGAAAGCGCAGGGCTTTTTCTTCAATCAATACAAATATTGGACATACATTGAACGTAATTAAAAAGAAACGTGATATTTCTTCAACTTTTAGGTTACTTTTTTGCACACTAAATTGCCAAATTTGATAGTGACACCTGTCATGTAATTTTTTTAATTCATTCATTTGTGTTTGACAAAGACGATTAACCATACAGCCATGTAAGTTATTTAAATAATTTTCTGTCCTGTTTATTAAATGCAAGGTAATAATTAAAAGTTAAAATGTAAAATTAACACCAAAACTACACTATTTTTCAGGGCTCTATGCCAAAAAGCAACCCTAATGACTTCGGGATTTGTTTTTATGTCATAACCTCATAACAGTTTTTCTTGGGAACTACAAAAACTATCAATTAGAAAATCATATTAGTGAAACTTGCTAATAGACCCGCATCTACTTTCGATAAAAATAAAATGGGAAAAGAATTTAATAGACATTGAAAAATAAAGTGACTTGTAATATGGAAAAATATCCTTCTTTCTTTCTTCGCACCGACCGAACTTTGATTTTTTTATTTTTCGCCTACAGGTTAACTGATACAGAATGTCATTAGACATTAATCCGCAACTTGAACTTTATTGTTTTTGTGCAAATAAGTTTAAATAAATAAATAAAAATCCAGAGGACCAGGTAATTAATAACTGAGGGAAATAAAATTAAGACTTGAAAGTTTAGGCAAGTCAAAACGGACCTTATTACGTATACAATAAAATTCATAAAAGCGTTACGATTTCTTCAAACATTATTCAGTTTCTTACTTTTCTATTTCAAAAAGGTACCCTGGGTGCGCAATTTCCACTCATGGCTGATTTAGCACTGCGTTTTCCCGTGACACATTTATATTAGTTTTCTTTCCTCTTACTATAAGTCCGGCAAAAAAAAGACTTAAGAATGGTGACATGTAAAAACACACCAAAAAATATTGTCCCAAGTGGCAAATTGTATGCCAAACAGGGTCCTCATTCTTTTTAACTCATTTATGCCAACCTATACAATCAGTTAGGAAATGTCTTCAATCTCGGATATTTTATAAGGGGATATTTGGGATAATTAAAACGCAGCAAAACAAATCAAAACAGTTTTATTTCCTGCTGGTTCATTTAATGTAGAATTCCTTACTCGCACATGAAACTACACTATTTAATACATACTTCTAAAAGTCTCGTTGTGTGGTGATAATTGAATATTCTCTTTTGAATTTTGAATGCAGCTTGTTATACAAAACCTCCACAAGAGACCCGTAGACGCACGGATGAGAATAAATAAATACATTGATTAATGTTACTGCGTATCCATCGCGACCACATACTTGGTTAGTACGAGTCACCGGGTTGGATTTATGTGGAAAAACTACCGCTTAATGGGCACCAGTACCACCTATCCCATAAAACTAGACTAGTTCGGGAATATTAGCAACTACCATGGTCCTATTTGCGCTAGTGAAAAAATAATTAGAAATAAGAATTTAGAACTTCATATAACGCGCATGGTAGGCTTTCCTTGGTGAAAAGATGTTTTGATTCTATCCATTTGTAGTACCTACAGTGAAGTGCAATATTGTTTACCCAACCATTCTAATTTGCATTATGTTTAAAATAAATCCTGCTGTAAGTGAGGCTAAGTTAGCTGGTTATGAACCGACATTGACTCTAACAAGACTCAAACTTTAGAGATGTAATAAAATGTTTAAATCAGTTAGAACCCGTGTCAATGCGCACCGTCGCCAGTGTTGAAATATGACCACCTAAATAAACACATAACCTTGGTGCTTTACTTTATTTAACGACATTATCATTAATAAAAGTATTAAGAGTTTAATTTAAAATCACAAATAAGAATGTGGCAGACTTACGTGCCGCCTCTATTAATATAAAAGCCCTATTTACCCTCTATTACAGTATTAACTATATCTATAGTCAATTCTATTCTATTTTAAATACCGTACCATGAAAAAGGAAAGGGTGTTCAGTACATTGAGTGAATGGAATCTGTTGGTTATATCTGCGTCTGTTTTCACTATATTACAGGCTATCATTAGTATGCTGAAGGTGTTAAATTCGTAATAAAGTGAAGGTAATGGCGTAAACTAGACTAAATATAAAGCCAGAGATATTTTTTCATTGTTTTAGATACATTATTTACTCAAAAATATGGTAATACCATAAAGCAGCACATTTAAAACTTGTTTAATAATGTAAATTGGAACCACCCATTCAATTCATTCAAACACCGTGAAATGCATAAATAATTCGTTCGAAGATCCGTGAAAGTGTAGACAATTGATTAAACTATTCGTATTCGTATGGTATCTTAACGCTAAAATAGTAGCTCTACAAACTTTCCTGAGCCGGTGGTAGGGTCGCCATTATTTTACCGACAACCAACGAAAGGTCTTCTCTGTAAATTCATTGAAGTTGGCTGAAGTCCATTGACCCTTAATGAAACCTTGTTGCCCTACCATACATTCAAAGCTCGACTTGAGCGAGACCACTCCTAGCCAGTATCAAATGATCAGTATCGTAGCGATCCAAGTCATGAACGTTACCAATAGAGTTGAAAATGGCCGCGTTCACATATTTAAGAGGACTTTCAAGAAGGAAATCATGTATGTAAATTAAGTACGATGCGACATTCATTTCAATGACACCACCAAGTCAGAAAACTTTGTTCGAAATGCTTTTCATTCATCAACTCTAAAATCTAAAGTTCTCTATAGATCTTTAACAAGTATGCGAGAAATCTTTAAATTTCGTAGTTGGTGCGAAGTTACAGATATAATTAACAGAGCAAGTTATCGCTAGTGAGATGAATGTACCTCCCTTCTACAAAAGGCATATTTGTTAGGGCTGATACAGGCGAAGAACCACTGGAAGAAATTTGCTCCGGTTTGGAGTTATATTCACTCGCAGACACAACTGTCTATTTATGTATGTATACAAGTGACCGCAAATCATGGAGATTACCATTCGTCCTTTGTATTACGATTTTCTCCTATTTGGAGTTTGGACCATACCATATTACATTTCTACAAGACAGTTGTTCATTCTACTTTGTACTAGACCGCAAATCCTACAGTGATTCTTGCCATCCCTCATTAAAAACAGCGTAAGCTATATTATTAAGTGTTGTGGGTTGCATTAGTTACACGATAATTTTAATTGTTTAGTGCAAAAATGTTTAGGCACGAATGTTATAGTTTCAATTAGCCACTTAATTAGTATTCTAATTGCAAGAGATGAGATGTCATGGCCTAGTTCTATAGGCCAAAGATTTACTTTTCAAGGCGAGGTAGAAATAAAGTGACAGTTATACTCAAATTAGCTGAACTTTCGTGAGATCTCATTCAGTATTTGACGGCAATTATGTTTAGGAAGCGCTACAGTAAAGTTACATTATGTTGATAGAAAATTCAAATTTGTATATTTAATATTTCAACCTCAATTAACCTCATTCTAATGAAATCTTTGCCTAAAGCCGCATGTTCGACTGTTTTTTTTTGTTTGACGTTCTGAGGCCCATTATCCTTAATATAGGAAAAAAGGATATTTTAAAGTGATACTGAGTGACGAAGGGCTTTGAATTAAATTACTTTATCAAGTTGGGCCTCAGAAGTCATACAATTTATTAACTAAGTGCAATGAGCGCGTCTAGAAACTTCAACTATATTTGAGACACGGTGTGTTATCCCAGAAGCGCAATCTGACCGCACACGCGTAAACGACTTCATAGTTGAAACCTCGAGAACCCGCCAACTCCGTCCACACAAACGAAATGATTGACAATCCGTCCGCTCGTCTAAATGATTAAATTACAAAAAAGCCAGTTAACTCCCTTCGTACAAAGCATCACAAAAATACTACAAACAAATGTGTAGATGCAACAGAATAATGTTAAAATCGAGCACAAATCATCGATAAATTATTAACAAAATATGTTTATATGCAAAAAAATATTGTTAAAGTCGAGCCCGCGAGGGGCGGAAAACAACTATGGTACAAAGTGGCGCCGGGGCGCCTCTGCCGGCTCGCTTAGTGCTGATCCATCTGAAATAGATTGAATGGAGTGAGCGAGTGACGCGTGAGAAGTAGTCCGCCTTCGGAACGTCACAGTCGGTAGAAGGCGAGACATCATAATTACCGATGCAAGATGTACGGAAATCAGCTCATGTGGCTTGCCGATGTGGCGTACCGACTGTGGCGTTCAAAACGGTGTCCCCTTGTTTTACAGACTGAAAAATTACAGAATTTTGTTTCACAGAAAATGTTTCATATACTATTTGGTCCTTGTATTTTTGCTTCGTATATATTTTTTTTTTTAACTATTTACTTGAAAGAAACAAATTCGACAGAAAATCAATTCAATGAATTTTGTAATTTTATTTTTTCATTACACATACTTATCAAACAATATAATTATTTTTCAACGAATATTGTTTGGTCAGTGCATTTTTTAGAAGGTTGGGTTATAAGATAAATACTATATTATGATATAAATATGAGTGAGCGAGCGAGCGAAGCGAGCGAGCAAGACCTCTCTGGGCAGAACCGACTTGAATAGGTTAGGTTAGAAGGCTATGGCGGGAGCGAAGCGAAGCAAGCTCCCGCCTTAGCCTTCGAGGTTATTTTTTTTATATCTCTTGAATAAGCTGTGCGATACCATTTGACTGCAAATTAAAATCGTATGCTTTTTTTCAAACGTTTCATTTCACACACCTTCACAAACTGCACCCTACTCTATAAGTTGATTTTATTGTTATTAAGTTATATTTTAAATAAATAATATGAGAACAAAGAATATTTAATTTGCTATTCTATGATATGAAAAAAGAAACATTGAATTTTATTTAAAATAAAAAACGATGATTTAAAAGTCTTCAAAGTAATTATTCTACATATTGATTATTCTATGAAATGATAATACGAGAAAAAATTTCTATGAAATGAAATTCTAAACAACTTCAGTCTGTAAAATAACGTACAACCGTTCAAAACATTTAAGTTTATTCTAAACAAAGCGTTCTGAACCAGCCGAACGTTGAGGTTGCGGCCTAGAGTGCAGAAAGGTAGGGCGAGTCTCATTATTCTTTAGAACCATTAATTTAGGGCACCGCCTTCCGAGGCCGCTACCTCTGTCAGTGTACTTGGCTGAACACTACCAGAGTGCACGCTTAATGAAGCAGGTCCAACTGGCTCTCGTCGAGGTCTGCTTCATTTAGTATGCTATTTAATATACAATAATATAAGACGCTATTTTAAAATTTTCCTTGCTGCTTATCAGTGCAAAATCCTATAATACCACAGTACCAATCCTATAATATAGGGACCACATCTTCGCCCAAATTGATTTATTATTAGGTACTCAATAATCACACAGCGTAAACAACGCGTTACACGTAGCAGGGCTCTCCCGACTGTACAATACGAATGTGACCAGTCATCATGAGCATGATTTATTTGGGCATGTATCATAATCCCGAAAGTTCATAATATCGAATGGTTCTTTTTTCTGAAACCATAAACTTTTCAGGATTTTTTAAAAGGCCATTGTATAGGACCCATTAGGTTAGGTTAGGTTTGTTTTATAACAATCCTGAAAAGTTTATGGTTTCAGAAAAAAGAACCATTCGATATTATGAACTTTCGGGATTATGATACGTGCCCATTTATTTAATAGCAAATAAATAAATATCAGAGGATCTCACACAAATTAACCTAGTCCCATACTAAGCTCTAGGTATTATACGATGGTAAGCTCCAATATGATGTGCTATGCATGTGCATATGTGGTGTGTCTGCATGTACGAGTAGATGAAAATTTAAAATAGTCAAATTTGGTCCGAATAATTGTTATTAAGAATATCCATTTTTGCTTGTAATTGTACCTAATCCTTGTATACGTTTTTATTTATGTTTGCAAAATGAATGTAATTATTTTATTATTTCTTTATGTTTATAGCTCAGGGCATAAATGTGACTTCTGCATACATTTTGGAACTTGTTCAGCATGACCGCATCTGTGTGAAGTTCGAGCAACGCGAGTAGATTGTCCCTACACTCAAAATTGTTCAAGGGACTAAGACAAAACATGACACAAATATAACTAGTTACAATATAGCTAAGATTATTCGGAAGTAAGTTTTAAATCCTCCGGAGTAGTATGTAGATAAGCGTGCAATCTGATTCATAAAATGGACCCTTAAGTTAAATAAAAAATTAACCACACTCTAAGAGTAGAATTAGAATTTCATTCAGAAGTATCAAAGGCCTATTAAGTCCTATAGTAACATGTTATAAAACTTGACTATGCATAATACTGAGGATCATCGTACTTTTTTAGATCTTGAACATTGATACAATTAACACGTCATATTCTGAACTCAACCTTTTGAACGCCTTACGTCAGATACAAAATGTGTCACTCACACGCAAAACATGTTTGCTATGCTATGAAAATTACACCATATTTATACGAAAAAAAGTCTCTATGAAACTTGAACTTGCGACGGCTGTGGGCGTCGTGGCATCAGTGGCGCGACCTTCAGTTGACGGCCAGAGCCGTCTGTGGCGTTCAAAAGGTAAAGTATTGCTCAAGTCGTAAAGAATAAGCATCATTGAAACTGTTGGTCTCTTGAGCACAAAAAATTAGAAGCATAAGTTGCGGGGTCCAGTTAGAGCACCCATCGCCACACGGCCCGTTTAAAGCGGAACACCGTGGCGTGGACCGTGCATGCCACGGTGCCCGGGCGCCGGTTAGGGCTCCCTGGACTTGCCTCTTTAACCAGCTCTTCCCTCACCTCCGGCAGTGCCTGAATTGTCGAAAATGTTAGTAGTGTCACACGAGCTGGCAGGAATTGAATAAACGGGTATATTAACATGTTAATGTGAAAGTCAAATAACTTTATCATTGTATGAGTTGTTGCATCGGGTAGGTCCCATTTGTTCCATGGAACATGACTTTATAGAAAGAAATGATACTTTTTTTTTCCACAGAACTACATACTGGCTTTTCATCCGAATTTCATGCCACAGAACATAATGGGAATCATACTCTCCCAAAATCTTCCATAGCATAATGCAATAAATAAATTAGTCACTTTGATAAATGCCACAAACAATGTTATTATTTTTCTAGAGGCCAGTATGGCAAGATAGTCAAAAGAAAGGACCTACCTGTTGCATCTTGCGCCCTTGGGGGTCTTTAATGAACCGCAATAAATTCAGCTGTATTAACTAAATTATTCTTATACAGACACCTACAGTGCCAAGGATCTTAAAAAAACATTCTGGTTCTGTTCTGTAGTTGGTAAGACTAGCGTATGAGAGTAAATGGGAGGAGGTACAAACACTAACTACATCTTAACTCAACTCATTACATTCTTTCTTGCCAGGTCTTGTGAAACTTATCTATACTACAAGTATTAAATCAAGATGTCTTGTTCTAAGTTGTTGATAACTCACTCACAAGGTTACATTCCTTTGATTTGTCTATTTTCTAGTATGGACTATGTTGTGGGTATTTTCCATTAAACCAAAGAAATGTATAAGTAAAATGCAACATTCCTTTAACTAAGGACTTAATTTTCCACCTTGAACTTTCAGTCACCACATAAGTTTAAGCTACATAGTTAAAGTCAGCTCATGTCCAGCAGTGACCGAGGATTTAATTATTGTTTGACCAGATTGAAACTAGTTAAAGGTGAAATAATTACCTGTTCCTGTCCATTGGCTTCCTGTGACTTCATGACGTCGGGCAGATCCGGAGGCGAAGAGTACGGGGTCAGATCCAAACACTCGAATTCACCACTTTCCTTTCTGTAAACCAATTATGTAACATAAAATGCAAGATTCATACAATCAGCAGTTTTAAAGCAATGACTTCACAAGGTAAACATGTTCAAAGAATACAAAGGTCAAATGCCTTTCAAACAATAGATTTGAAGATAACTATTATTGTAAAATCATATTGGGAGATGTTCTTTTAGATCGAAATGTTTACACTGTTCGGTTTGGAATGTAAAGATCTTTTTTAATTAGTTTGTAGCAGTGTAGTAGATAAAACTCTAAAATCGTTGCATATATTTGATGCTATATTTATATTAATTTAAATTCCAGAGAGTCAACTTTCTAAGTCTATGCCCTCCATCTGTCCTACTATTGAAGAGATGGATGGATATATAAAGCAGTATTCAAAACTTCACATGCCACATCATTATTTACTTTTTTTTATTGTGTGCCACAAGGTGAACTGCCATTTTGTAGTGATTTATACCTTTACTATTTATAAACTCATGCCAACACAGTACCTCATTGTACACTTATGCAAAGATTAATAATTATCTTATCAAGTGCTTCAAAGGTGAGTTATAGATGGATCAACAGCTATCATTAAAAGAAAAACATGTCATGGCATACAGCTATAACTACACTTAGGTTTCAATAAATTGGTCAATCATTATCACAGGATTTTATTTTAGTGTATATTTATATGATATTATAATTGTAAGATTATCAATTTTAATCTGATTTTTGTTTAGAATTTTCCATAAATGAGCATTAAAAAAAACACAGTCTGGGTGGCATTTCTTATAGCATAATTGCTATAATGAAATTAAGTATAGCGAGACATTGCTGAAAATGATTTCTTTGGTTTTTTGATGTGTCATCTGTATCTTAGGCAGTAAACACTTTAAATAGAGCTAAGTATTCATAGACATACCGACAAGCAAGTCCAATGGGCGCAGGGGACTGAGCTTTAGCAGTAGAAGATGTCAATCCATACTCAGCAAGGGTCTTCTCATCTTCCATCAGCTGACTGTCTTTGTTGAACAGCATCTGACTCGGAGGAGTTATTTTCAAGATGCCTGCCAAAAAATGATATATTTAACTAAAAGATATAATTAGCCTAGATTGTTATACATTTTCTTTACTTAAAAGATACAAATGTTCAAGTATGAGAAAGTAAGGTTGCCTTCTACTTTAAAATTCAAAGGAATATTCATAAGATTCAATATAATTGATGTTTTATAACTGTGAAATGCAAAGACAGCTGGAAGTATAAACAAATACAAAGCATTATTTATACTTTCATTGTTTACACAGGTACAGCCAGAACCAGCATAGCTGTATTTCTGAAAGAGTTACCATGAAATTTGTAATTTATTCACAGGAATAAAGTAAAATAATAAGCTTGGTCAGGCTCCACATAGGCACATTTGGGAGATTAATAATACCATACAGAATATTTATCAATTTTATCATAACTGAAACAACAGTAATGGCCTTAGGTAGTGAAGAAGACAGAAATGCAAAATATCAAATAATGCATTATAAATAGAACAAAAGTACTTCTATTCAACACAAATCTTAACAACTAGCATAATAAAGTTTTTCTTTGTTCAATATGTGCTTTTGTTTCCCGTTTTTACAAAAAAAATAGAGATTTTATGAGAAAGTACAGCAAACATGTTTTGTAAGCAAACAGGATGATTTGGCTGAACATATTGTTTGGAGTAAGCAAAAAAAAAAATGTTTTGCGTACAGCCTTGTTTTACATCTAGACCACCTAGATGGATGAAATACAGTTTTTTAGTCAGCTGATTGCCGCTCGTTCCAGACGCTGCCTCGAGGAAACATTGCCAGTAAACATAGTATTAAACGGACGCAAACCGACTGACATTGTCTAGAGACTAAAAATAGACTTTTCTCAAATCATGCTAGTTTTACTCACCTTCAATCATTTTCTTTAATTCCAATACCGTTGTCGTATCCTTAGCGTCCGTGAAGATGGTTAATTTTTTTCGCCTAATCATTAGAAAGACATCCTGAAAATAATTTAATTTTTTGAGGTTACTTGTCGAGTCAATGAAAGACTACCATTTTCTTTTGTTAAATCAGGTTCAAGGATTCACTATGTGTTATGTGTGCTTACCATTTTTGGGTTTTTATTTAGTAACTATTAACCATTTATTCAAAAAACGCTGCCCTTTGAGGCGTAGGTACGATACGCAATTGACTGAAGTTTCGATTCTTGTTTGTTGAATTTAGAGTTTTGATTTTTCGTTGATTGGTAGTTTTGGATAACTATTCGCTTATGATAGGTTATAAGGCTTTTCCAGACGCTAATGCAGCCAATGAGAGGCACTTGATTATGACGGCTTATGTTTTTTTTTGTTAGAAGTTTTAGACCCGACTACTTGTCGAATTGAGACTTTTTTTAATACAAAATCTGTAGTTTATAGTAAAAAAAGGAATAGAAGTAGTATTTTTAACGCTAATAAGTTATTATTTTTATAAAATAAAGTTTGAACCAATGTATAAACATGAAATTATGTAGCATTCTCTAAATTTGATCGCATTTATATTGTCTGACAGTTAAAGGCGTCGAAACCGTTCGGAAAACATTATGGTTCATAGATTTACACTTCTGTTTAACTTCCTCATTATTGTATTCTTACCTGTAAAGTATTAATAAGAAAATGTATCTATTTATTTATGTTAATTATTTATGTTTCTAAGTTAATTATTTTAAAACGTATCTATTTATTTATGTTAATTATTTAAATATTACTGTTTGTATTTCTTGTGTAGGAAACTAAGTGACATAACAAATGTGACACTAGGCTGATGTGATTTCAGAACGTAATTTTTTGGATCGCAATTTTTGTTTCGCAGTACAATATTTATAAAATTATGAGTAAATTGAAGAAAATAAAATAATATGTAATGCGTAGGGTATCGTTTGCATTCTTAGTAAGCAAATTCAGCGGCGAGAAGTATCGTTACAGACAGAAACAACCTTTCGTTTTTGTTGTTCAATAATGGAATCCCAGGTTTGCGTTAACTGTTTGAACAAAAAGTCTGTAAATACAACGACTAACCGCTTAGTAACTGAAAGCTGTGGACATGTGAAGTGCATGGATTGTCTTATCCATGAGAAGGCTGGCTGCGTGGCCTGCGCGGAACGAAATACCGTGGAGTCTGAAGTCGAGGCCGAGGTTAGTGAATGCCCGCTCTCTGACGCAGAGACGGTTCCAGTTCAGACTGATTTCCCGCTTCAACACTTCATGCTGTCAGGAGAAGATAGTGAGAAAAAGAAAAAGCTGGAGACTTCACATATTAGAATAGAAACAGGTATAGTTGTAACTCCATAGCCGCACTTTTGAGAAATTGAGATTGAAAATCAACTATTTAACGTTTATGTAGGCTTTAGTTTAAATAGTATTAAAGGCCAGAAAGTTGTTCCATAGGGGAATTAAATGAAAGCTGGTTTGCAATGTATATAAATTAGACGTAACGGATTGCCTTTGTACTTTTTATATAATTTTGGTCTGTACACTTTATATTTTTTTAAGAATTTCTATTCAACCATATTATGGTTCCTACCTTTACGAATTGAAGTACTGTCACATCAGGTTACTCCAGCCCTAGGTGGTAACATGTCCACTGTTCAATTTCAATGATAATGGTATAGCTATAGAAATAGCTTAATCAACAGTTACATTTAATTGAATATTTAAATATCAAATTAGATTTTGGGGTGCGCAATGTTACCTAGGGCTAAAGTAACCTGATGTGACAGTATAAATTAGTGTTAGCTTAACTCTTTCTCTTGATTTAGATACAGCTGTTTTGTTTGGTATTTCAGATGAGAAGGGCAGAAGTTATTTTTGTACATTTTGTGAAAAAAAGTTTCAAGCTCGCAGTCAAGTGGCCTATCATGCATATTGCAATGGACAGCGTAAGCCATACCAGTGTCCTGAGTGTAGTAAAGTAAGTTGATCAAAGAAAAGATTTAGAATACGTGGTTCAATGCCATCTAAGGCTAGGCGATTATTGACATATGATAATGATTGATTGATTGGTGGTGATTGAGTGTGGACAAAAGAATGCCTCTATAATATGAAATTGACACATTGGCTGAATTTGCACTATTTGTGTGTATGCAAGGTGTATTGTAGAAATCCTCAATTAAGTTAATATGGCATACTTAAGAAATAACACAAAATTTAGTTGTATGTCCTCATGTTATTTTTTATTATAATAAATTAACTGTATGTCAGGGCTTTGCAACACATTCACACTTCAAGTATCACATGCGTGTGCACCGGAACGAGAGGACTTACGCCTGTGAGCTCTGTGGAGACAGCTTCTTCCAGATGTCCAAACTGCAGCGGCACAAGCTCAAACACACCAGTAAGTATAGTGCCGGAACAAGTCTTTTAGGAGTCTGAGTATGATGGTGTTAGCGGGGTATTCTTGGATGGGAGGCGATGAAATCTAACAAATGTAAAAGATTTATGACATCAACCATGGTTCTTTTAGTAGTTCAGGTTTTTGTTAGTTTCAAAAGTAATAACCTGATAGCTGTGGACATATGTACTCAATGACTTACAAATGACATGAGCGGTTAACCCTTATCTTCGGTTATCAAATGTATCTTAATGTTCAATCAATTGCGTATTAAATATTGAATAAAAACAAAACTATTGAAATTTTGGTAATGTGACATTTGTGATGTGACTTGAATGCTCAATTTATTATTTGCCTGCAGAGGAGAAAAAGTACATGTGTACAGAGTGCAACAAGGCTTTCAATAATCTGACTTCGCTGCGCAAGCACGGGCTCACGCACTCGGAGGAGCGCCCGTACGGATGCAAGATATGCGGCCGCTGCTTTCGCGATTCTAGCAACTTTAGAAAACATGTCGCTAAACATAACGGTAAATTTTTATTCCTCATTTATTTTATCAACTTCTGACATCCCTACTGCTTGATTGACTGTTTGTTTATATTTGGTTTGAAATGACATTTAGAGTTTCTCTTGTAATTATAGTATTGACGGCAGCCAGGATACATTCAGATGACAAACTTTTCACACTTGTATTAAAATATGAATCATAGTATTTGTCACAGGATCAGGCGTGTGCGCGGGGGGCTGCGTGTGCGGCGCGTGCTCGCGGCGCGGCCGGGCGGCGCGCGCGCACGTGTGCCCGCGCTGCCCGCAGGCCTTCCACGCGCGCAAGGACATGCGCCGCCACGCGGCTGTGCACGACGGTCAGTGTTCTACTTTACATGCACACACACACATATCTAATTTAAATCAAACAAAATTTACACAGGATTAACTATGTTATGTTGTACAACAATCTAAGACATGGGATGTGTATGATATGTACGATATATCAGCAGCCATGCAGCGTCTGTAACTAGGATTCCCTATATAATTATGTCAACACTGGCATTATGACCAAAAAAAAAAGTGAAACAACAAGCTCCCCAAAAAAGTACATTAGACTCGGGGCGAATTAAGCACTTTGGGCCGTAGTCAATGCAATTTTGGGGACCCCTTTAACTTTTCTTGATTCCTAAAATACATTTTATTTTCCGGTGCGCGGGAACACTGTGATGCAGGGCCCCTAGCCGTTGCGGACAGTTACCTACACTAATGTGTCTAATGTGCAATAATGTGCATACTCCAAATGCTCTTTCATCAGGTTCCCTGTTTTGCTGGTACCGTAGAAAGGGAAGAACTGCTCTTATTGAACTACTTAAATTTTTCGCTTTGACTTGAAAGGAATCGTTTACTTTGTAGCGATACTACTAGCAACTACTATTTTAACGCCCATAACTTTTTGGCAGAAAGTAGCATAAATGAAAGATTTCCAGATAGCAAACCGTTTCGCTGCAAGGTCTGCAACCGGCGCTTCCGGCGCAAGGACAACCTGGAGCGCCACATCCGGAACACGCACCCCGCGCACGCGCCCGCCAGCGCCGTGCTGCGCGACCCCGGCCCCGCCGCGCCGCCCGCGCCCGGGGACATCTACGAGAACAGCGAGAAAACCAAGCTGGAGAGCCTCAACCCGCTCCCGCCGCTGCCGATCGAACTTATGCAGAAGCATATGCACACGGAGAAAGAGATCAAACATATCAAAGACAAACACGTTAAGGATAACAGAGACGTCGAGGACAACGAAGACGTTAAAGCCATTGAAGACGTCAAAGTCAGTGAAGATGCGTCAGAGAAATCGTTGACTGATAAGATCAAGGAAGCTAATAACGCGCGTAAGAGTGTCATATTTGGTCCCGTGAGGAGTGAGAAGCGGGCGTCGAGTCCCAAGGAGAACGAGTATGTCCATAAGATCAGGAGAGCGCACGTCATGCCGACGTGCCGCATAGAGGTGCAGCTGCCGCCGATAGACGCAAGCAAGCTCGTTGAGCTAGAGCAGAAGAATAACCAGGTATGTTACTATCCTACTTACCACCCTACTCAGAGAAATTTAGAGACAATTGTATGTATAGCTGTAAAACTTCAGTTCCCCTCTAGCCCCTCTTCTTTGTAGTAATCCGTCTGTATAGACCATTCGACATTGTATATTTTAAATTTGACGTTAAACACGCAAGAGGGGCTTTTTACTTCAGTCTTTACCAATAACTTAATCCTTTTTCAAACTTGTGTAAATATGAAAAATCGTCACTAAGGAACCAATTCTTCGTCATTAACACCCGTATTTATAGTCAAGAAAAGTAATTACTTGAGTAAAAGTAATGACTTAAACAACGATTTTTATATAACTTTTGACACTACTAATACTCAAGTAATTACTTTTCTTCACTATAAATACGGGTACGACTACGGCCGTTATTCTCAATTTGGAATAGGATCAAACAATTGAGTTATTATAAATATCTTTTCCTCAATCATTTAACGATTGGAGTGAAAAAGGGATTGAGCTTCAGGAGTTTCTCATAAGGTTTTAGTATGGGACCTCTGCACTTCCTCTACTCTCTGTGTCTGTACGGCTTCAGTTAAGTTCTGCAGAATTAATATCCCACTTGTCTTGTTAAGATCGGGTGGGGCTATTCCGATGTAGGGGTAAAAGCTAAGATTTTAAAGAAATACTTTTTCAATCAATTATCGCCTCCTTTTATAGAAGTTTAGGTACTTAAGGGTACTCGTTGTTTTCCCCTGAAAACGAAACTATTATACATTAACATTATACATCCAACCCCCACTCTACCTTATTGTTTCCTGAACGCTTCTGTAACTTAGTCTGTGCAGAACACCGATAAAAAAAAGAATGGTGTCAAATTTGATTGCGTCGCTGTCATTAAACCTTTAAAAACCTATTGTATATCAGAACAACCTGGACGTGGGCGCGCCCCCGGAGAAGTACCGCGAGCTGTACAAGAAGATCCTGTACGAGAAGAGCGAGAAGGAGGCCGCGCTGGCCGCCGAGGGGCAGAAGAGCGCCAGCCCGCGCGTGCACTGGCGGAAGATGAAGCTCAACACCAACTGGTCAGTCACCGGCCAGTTTACCTTTTTTGGCCACATAAGGTCAAATAAAAAATACTATTTATAAACAGTTAGGACTGAAGATCAATATAAAGATAAAATATGAAAGTGAATTTGTAATTTCATAATGCTTTGCATATTAGTTAAAATTTAAAATGGCCAAAAACGGTACAAAGTTTGCCAAAACCGGTACTTCTACCCTACGACAGTACATCACTGCATAGTATAAATCAAAGTCGCTTCTCGCTGTCTGTCTGTCCCTATGTATGCTTAGATCTTTAAAACTACGCATCAGATTTTGATGCCGTGTTTTTTAATAGATAGTGAGATTCAAGAGGAAGGTTTTTGTGTATAATAAATTCTGTTTTATGTACGGGTGTTACAGAAAACTCATATAAACCGAAGCGAAGCGAGGGCGAGTCGCTAGTAAAAATAGTATACGAAAACGTAACTAACTAGACAACACTAGCAAAAAAATGTGCGAAAGGATCGGTCTCCGCGTTTGTCCTACGCGCGCTCCTCTATTTAATCATAATCACGCATCAATCTCTGAACTCAGATCTAGCACACGTAGTCCTGTCTTGTCCCGGAACTTGTGGGGTATTGGCGGACGAAATCGCGGGTACTAGTACTTATGTTTTATCTCACGAAACCTGGTGGGCCATACTTTTCTGTTGCACGTGCATGTTGTCTCTGAGTGTGTAAGCGGTCGTTCTCAAGTAGTGTTTTAGTATAAATATTTTAAAAAAGCACAGATGAATCACACAAAAAACTCTTGTCATTTTAAATTTCAAGTGTTTCGGTTAAAATGTTAATATTTTTTTATTTTACAGATATCCGGCATGTGAAGGTTGATTTGGAGAGAGAAGTACTTACAACAGGTACATTCTGTAGCTTTTAAATTAACTATCGCAACTATCTGACTGAGTATTTATATATACAACTACCGCAGCTGTATCTATTCAGGTTCTGTCACACTACTTAGCGTGTAAGAGTCCTAAACGTATTAGAGTTCCATGTGTCTGTAGCGGGTCTTTATCGTTTGGGAGAAATATTTGTGGTCGAATGCATCTTTTCCCAAATTAATTTTCATTTACCAAAAATATATTCCCTGCATATTGTTATTTTTAGTCTAATATTATTACCTGATCGACGTGAATAGCGATTCTGATCCTCGAGGGTTTCGCACCTACGTCGTATTTGTATGATATATTAGAAACCCAGTAAAATTTGTTTGCTCCTTTTCGATGCAAAATTAAACTGTTCTATATTTATAGTGATGTGATGAGGCTATGTTGGAACCACTAAATACTACAACTATCTTAAATTCCAGCCAAAAGGTTCTTGACAGACATGCGAACAGGCGGACATACAGACAGCTTATAAGGGTTTCGTTTTGCAGTATTTGGTGCGGAATGGAAAATGAAAATTTTGAAAATACACTACATTCGAGCAAAAATAATTCACCTAAACAACAGGCATCAATGTAGTATCTGCTTGTTGAAAAGTATCATAATAGTATTGTATTCTGCATTTATCGTCCAATAGAATGTATACGTTGGGTGTTTCTTCCGATTAATAATAGGTATATTTGGTTCCATCTAGGATTATCCCTGTGACAGCTCATATAAACCCGTAGTACAAAACCTTTATTACGGACAACGAGTCCCATATACCTTACAGTCTAACATGCATAATAAACAACTTAAAACTTTCGCGGCCGCCAGAATTCCTTCTTTAAAAATGTCGAAAGATCTTTCGTTGGTACTCGTACACAAATGATTTAAATTAACTACGAGCTCCTTCGCCTCCTTTGAGTAAAGTAATGTAGCTGAGCCGTGGGGGTCGCAGGACACAGCAAGTGGTTCGGTCCGGTCGGTGCGGTGCAAAGGTTCCTCTGGGCGGGCTTCTTTGTTTCCACCCAGGTGTAATTTTCAAAAAATTTACATTATCCTCCTGTGTCATCGCGAACGGGTTCACTGCTGCCCAGCCCAGCGTGCCCTCAGTACGAGGCAGTGCTGATTGCCTGGCGGTTGGTTGTCGAGCAGCAACAGCAGCATACACGCGGTTCGAGGTCGTCGTGCGCAGCGCCGGCCGGATTGCACTCGTTTCGTTGACTTTTATAATAGTACATTGTGTATTAAGGGTGGTAAAGAAAGAATTACAAACGAGAGTCTGTTAGAAGCCCGAAGCCGAAGGCTGAGGGCTTTAATGACTCGAGCTTTGTATTTCCTTTACCACCCGTGTAACATACAATGTTTTTCATCACAATTGCGAGGAAATGAAATACAATCAGACAAAAGATCATATTTTTAACTTATTAGCGGCAGACTACATCATTGTCTGTGACTTACCACAGATAATGTCAAACGTGTTCGGAGTCCGATTCTAGGGTACATATGAGATCAATAGTTTATTATGCGAGATTTTTAGGAAATAGTATTCAACTGACATTTCATCTCGAATGAAACTTCATATCGAATGGCACAAGAATTGGGGTCCTGACGTATTGTGATAGTTTGAGTCCACGTATAATATTAAAAAAAAAAGCTATTACGCACTTTAGTTACGTAATGGTAAAAAAAGGCCCGCGGGTATTATTTTGGATTTACGGTCGATTTTTCTAGCATGTTAGGACACTATTTACGAGCAAGTGTGATGAAAATAAATTTATACAAATCTGCGACGACGTTTTGTCATTTGAATTATTAATTACCTCTGAATATGCCATGCTTGCGAGTAAAGTAAGTGTTTGGGATTACGAAATACGGCTGTCACAGGGATGTCCTGCATCGGCCGAGTTATAGCACAATATTATGTAAGTAACATCTATGTATTCAGGGGGTATAGTCGTTCGTGTAAAATGGTTTTCTTTTTACTGAAGTATTTCTTTAAATGTACGATGTACGCCCGCAAAAACTTACACAAATAACTTACTCATACATAAATTTTTTAACCAAAATAAATATTCGAGTTTTAAATTTCAGCAAAAAAACCTTGCGTCTATACCCTTTAGCTCTATGTATAAATCTGAAGAAACCGCCCAAGGAATAAGACGTGTGTTACCTAAAACGGGGTTAAAATCAAATACCTATAATGGTGGCTCGTTAGGGGAGTCATTAACTTTGTCATGATTTCAAGTGGCTCCATACTCATTTGAGGTGACGACGCCCTGCTTACAATATTCATTGTATAATGTTTAAAAAGTCTGATAATCGATTATTTGTAAAATATTCGTGTTAGAGCGTGTTAGTAGAAACTGCCTTTTTCAATATACTATTAAATATTTCATAATAGTCTTGATTCACAAAGCTGCAATATACAATGATTGCCTAAAGAAGCATTTAGGTTGTCCTTGCATATTTGTATTGTATGACAGTATTAAGAGCACTAACTAAAGTTAGTATGAAAATGCACTAAATGCCGTACTCAGAGACATTGTAGAGAAAATGAACTCGTTCCTTATTCAAAGGGTGTGAGAACTGGCCGCTAAGGGTCATCAACTGACTCTGAGTGCGGCCATTATGAAGAATTGTATATTGTGGCCTTATGAAAAAGGCTCCAGTAGTGCCTAAATAGGGCTTTAGTCATCATTTAAAGTGATTTTAACTTTATATTTGGTAGTTGGATAAGTAGTAAAGTAACTGGTGAAATATAAACATTTTTATACTGTATGCGTATGGTATGAGGGGTAACAGACTGAAAGTTTTACGGTAACTATTTGTAGGCCGTATTTTCTCTATATCGAGAGGACGTAGCCTAGTTGGTAGCATCGTCGATGAATAGTTGCCTACGAAGCTAGCGGTTCCGGGTTCGATTCCCGGTATGGGCAAATATTTGTTCTGTATTGAATGTTTTCTATGTATTTACGTATGTATTTCTCTATATTAGTATGTTTATCGTTGTCTAGTACCCATAGTACAACCCTAGGGCTTACCTTGGGTCTAGGTAGGTTGTCCCCAGATATTTATTTTATACGTGTTATGTTAACTATCTTATAGTATCATGCTAGTTTGGTTTTTAGGAAACTGGAACTAACTGGCACTGTTGTTGTATTTGAATCGCCCCTCAGCCTCCGAAATGCATTTAAATTCGTCAGCGATATGCAATAAGTACCGTGATACTGATGTAAGGTTAACCCGTCAAGTTTGCACTTTATCAGCGTAGAGGGGCGCGGGGAAGGAATACATGTTATCCACGCCCTCTCTCCCCTCTTTCGTGTTTTCTCTGCTAGTGTGCCACTTGCTGGGTTGATAGTAAAAATTAGGACGGTTGGGAATTGATATTGGTACACTTACCGCGTGTTTGTAGTATCGCCGATGACACAGTTACTATAACAGCGTCCAAGACGTGCTAGAGTAAGACAATTGTAGCTTATAAGTTCAATTTATACGAATATTTATAAATTTATCAAATTTTGAAAATGTTATTTACATAAATGATTTTGCTGTAATTTTTATAATCCGGCTCGAAGGATCAGATTTGCCAAGTCGCTTCGTAGCCTTTTTTATATTCGCTTTATCAAGCTTTAGAAGAATTTATGTTTGATGGAGAGGCACAAGTGATTCAAAATCACTTTGTTGTAACGAAACTAAGTAAAGACAACAACTTTAGCCTCTTACTCGTATTCTTAATCGCACAATAGCTAAATTGTCCTTAAAATATGCTTTGTCCCTATATGTCATTGTGATATTTACATTTGACAGAAAGCGACATAGCATACTTAAACTAAAATAGGTTTAATAGTGCGTTTATGAATAAGGGAATTAATCTTTGTACAGAGTGTAAACTAAAGTAAAGACTTGAATTTTACGTTTGGGACCGTTCAAGTATTATGTAAGCACTAAAGGGGGGCGGAGGGGTCTATGCTTTGCTTATTTTTGATGACATACTTTTTTAAATTTTGTTTAAATTAATATTATGTGCGTTGAAGTCCTCTATACAAAGCCTATTTTCTTATTTCTAGAATAATAACTGCTGCTCATGAATCAGTAAAAAAACAGAATAATAACGTAAAAAAAATGCATATATAAAAAATGCATATATACCAAGGTTTATGTAAGCATCGGAGGGGGTGTGATTGATACCCTTGCTTACTTTTGCTGACAGGGGAGGGGGGGGGGGGTAAATAATTGTAATAAATCTGCTTACGTAATACTTGAACGGCCCGTTTGGACTGCATTGACTTCTTCGACTTAATTTAGGGCTGGTTCCAATGTTATAATGTAATTCGATGTTACCAAATGCCAGCAACAAGACTGGCGAATTAGTTATGGAAAGCGGAGAGTGCTCACAATTGTACATTTGTTTATACCATTGAATATAAAAAAGTGCGTAGGGTGCGTTCGCCTTTGTTTGTGTTAGTTTTATAATGTATCGCGTTCTTTCAATTGGATTAGAAATATTTTCACCTTGTCGTAAACTGGTGCGTTGTTCCAAAAAACTTAATCTTTGAAATATTCTATACCTAACGCCGTACAGTAATAAAACGATCAAAAGAATCTCTGTATTATAACAGAGTGTGTCTTCCATACGAACATACCTATATTTTAACGGCTGAAAGTAGAAGCCCAAATGTGTGTTCGTTCGTTGGGACACTGTATTTACGCAAAGCACATGTTAAATCGTGCGCTTATTTCGTTCTGACATTTGTGAGCAAAGAGCTATGCCTGCTTGAACGACTGAAGATCGATCTCTTTCCAACTGATCTCAATTATTTTAATATAATTTGTGTTTATGGAACACTTACAGAATTATAAACCACAAAATGAAATAACTTAAGAGGTGCAATTAGTTCTTGTATCTGATTAGCCTACGATATCAAATATTTGCATTTTATGTAAAATTATATATATTATTATGATTGATTTATAAAAATATTATCTAAGTACATTATGTTAACTGTCCGTTTGTGTATAATTTTAATTTACGTTTAAGATATTGTTTATGAAACGTACGCGTCACTTTGGTACGAATAAAATAAGTTTAATCAATTATTTTCTTTTCTTAAACCAAAATAAAATAAGTAACACCTAGGCCTACGACCTTCTCCCGAGATTCTTTCACCTGTCTTATCTGTTATTCCTAAAAGAGCAGTCGAAACCTCGAAACCACACTCTGGACCTTATGTAGACGACATAGCGGTTGTATGTACAGTGTAGTCCGACGCTGATAGTACATCTTGCAAGCAAATGGAATACATAGTACCATTATACGCATTCTAGATTTCAATATTATACTTCAATAATTTTTATTTTTATAGATAGCTGTCGTAAGTTGATAGCCAGAAGACAGACTTTAGACGGACGCATACGTTATTGTACCGGTTTATGCCTTTGGACTTCGGTTTAAAAACCAAGGTGCTAATCATAAACAGCTTCTGGTTGAGTTATCAATCTATGATCGGTTCCATCACAACCAGTAGGTGTAGGTACGGTAACGAACGATGAAGGTGATCAATTTAAAAAAAATATTATATCTCGCTAGAGGAGTGTAGTCATTAACTTGAAGTCGTCGATGTCATTAATTAGACAGCCAATTCAACCTTATTGTTCAGTTGTAGAATGCCAGATGGACTTTAGACCTAAAGTGGGTCACAAATTTAAGTGTGACTGTACGTTGCTTCTTAAATAGCAACACGAAGAAAAACAAATAAAAACTAATTTAAGCACAAACTAAAAGATACAACATGAAAATATATGTAACGATTCTAAAAACAGCGCAATAAATTTTAAAATAAAAATCAAATAATTAACAGCTCAATCATCTTGTATATTTTGATTACAGTAAGTACCGACTAATTCAAGCATGTGATCTTTTATCATGACATTCATGACAGTCAACTGTCGAGTCGAGAAATTATGTATTCAACGCGGCTCGTTTTTCGTCCTTGACTCCCACGTTTGCTGTGTATTTGCTACCCTGCTCACTCACTTCGGTATGGCTAGAGTAATGTAGGGCCGAAGTTTTCGTTCTGCTATATTTAATTTCTTCCGTATCATATTTTTTGGGCAGTGGCCAATTTTTATAACTGATACTATTGGGATGGCACAGGTAGGGATTCTGTTGCGAAAAAGAATCAAACTATAAATGAAAAATAAAAAACATTGGACAATTTAAATTCAAACCTTATTGTAAGATGTCCTTATTGTGAATTATTAGGTGGAAAGTCTTAAGCTTGAAGTCGATATATGTAGTTTGACTAAAGGACGTCCGTCACGTTGGGTCCGAAAGATCCTCTCTTGATGTGTCTAGGGTATCCGAGGAATATTGCCTCCAATTTTCAAGTCCCTAGGTTCAGTGGTTTAGGCCGGGCGCATGCGATGTCTGTCAGTCTGTCAGTCGTGGAAGAGTTATAAGAGGTATAAATAGAAAGAAGATGATTTATTATATTGCTGTCATTCAATATTTAATTGTATTGGAAGTTTTTCGATGAGAAGATACAATGTGTAGCTTTAGTTGCGATGTTTTTTTTTGTCTTGCTATTTGAACAAAACAGTACAATAAACAACCCTGACCAAAGAACCTATTATTGTAAGCTATTTACGAAGCTGAAAGAAAGAAAGAGAACACGTTTAGAAAAATATAAATTATTCATGATAAAACTTTATAGTAAAGAAAACTAGGGGTCTGCGCTTTAGTTCATATATTTTAAAATAAGATGCTGTATAGTTAACAATGTAAACATCATCAGATTTTTTTTTTCTTTTCGCGCCATAATTTAATCTTCACTCCCATTCTAATAAATCACTATCTTAAAAATATATTCCCAAGTACTTGTACAAGCAATAAATAGATCATTAGCGTTTACGCAACATATGATGCATTTCACTTCTCCACGGTCAATGATACGGTTGTGCGATGGAAGACAACATAGTGAACTCCATCGTCGGCCTGTACAAGGAGGGAGACTGGAGGGGTATCGTTGGGACGTACCACGACCATCCTGAGAGGAATAAGGTCCTGTGGGTGTATCCTAGTGAGGGGAACTTCGAGTTCATCGGGGATTGTGTGAGAGGGCTCGGCTGTGATGGTGTTATTAGTGTCGGTTGCGGCAGTGGGTTGCTCGAGTGGATGATCACAGAAGCTACTGGTACGTACATCTTTAAGTGTTAATTATAATTAAGTAAGGCATAGGTAACATCATAGACAATGTCATCATAAAGTCCCAAAGAAGTAGGTATCTTAGTGACTTTCTCCAGTCTTGGATCTATCACTTAGTTTTTTTCCTGAAACTAAGTATCATAGACGAATGTTTGACTATTAAGCTCTTTCCTTTTACGCCTTGGTTGAAATGCGCTGGATAATATCATATTTTTTTTATTTAACTTGCTTCGTGCGTAAGTACGTGTCATTCCGGTTTTTTTGCCATATTTTTTCCAGCACTTAAAAGCAAGTGCCGATTTAGCAGAAATTTTACTAACGTAACTTCGGTGACAATGCAATAATATAGTGACACGGAGCTGGTCTGATGATGGAGTCGCAAGGTGGAAACAGGATCTAGGTTGAGTTTGGGCTCTTTAGTTTGTCCCCGACAGGCAGATGGCAACTGTTTTTTTTTTACAAAAGTTTGGCTCAAAAATAAATAGGCAAAAATTTAGTTTAATTTATTATGTTTTATGACGTTACGTATACGTACCTGTTGCATCCAATTCGTAAGGAACTAAGTATTAATTCAAATTGTATACTGCTAGTAGGTACCTACTGTCTAGTGTAACAAGGATCCTGATCTTAGAGAAACTAAGAAATAAAAAAAAAAAAATCATGTAAATATTTTATGACTAATTAATCCATAACACACCAAACTGGTCATTTATTTATTAGACCTACAACAATTCCATCTTTTTCAGGTTTGCCCGTATCAGGGATCGAAGTGGACGGTGCATGGTGGCATTGCAAATACGCACCGCCGACATTTATACCTCTCCACTTCACCTCTTCGAAATTAGACAAGGATACAGAGGACTTGTTAAGAAATTCCTCAACAAAAGCATTGCTTTTCTGCTATTTTAATAACAGGCCAGCTTTTGAAGATTACTTGAAGTGTTTCTCAGGGAAGGTTCTGATTATTATTGGGCCGGGGGACGGGAAAGGGGTCCATACAGACCCAAGACCGTTTAGTGACGTCAGTGAACATTGGAAGTTGTACAAATCTGTAGAAGTGAGGACTAGTTTAGATTTTATTGCAGTGTATTGCAGATAAGAGAATGAAGGTGGAAACTAAATTGGGAAAATCAAATAGAAAATACAAAAAATACCAATATTTTATTAAATTGTTTTTTTTTCTAATAAATTTTGTTTTACAGATAAAAAAAACAGACGATAATTAACAATCGAAATTTGAATAACATGATATTGCTATATTATAATATTTATAATTATGATAATATATGTGACGATCTTAACGTAACGTATAAGACGATAATTAACAATCGAAATTTGAATAACATGATATTGCTATATTATAATATTTATAATTATGATAATATACGTGACGATCTTAACGTAACATATAATTTTACAATAGATAATATACTCACTACCTAAATAAACTAGTCAAAATATACTTTTACGATAAGCTCGTCACTTATATTAATGTCATCAGAATAAAATAAAAACATAATTATACGAAATTAAAGTCTAATTCCAATAAATTTAAGCCTGCATAGTACCAAATTAAAAGACGCAGTATTATTTTAGGTAACGATTTTTTTTTCATTAAATTACTCCTTTCTCGCAATATTGTTATACCATAAATTAATCTTCTTTTAAAGCATTGACCAGAATTTAACAATAAATGATGATTTAAAATAAATGTGAAAAAGTAATCCCTTAGGAAAAGCAGGCAACTCAAAGAGGAGTGGCACTTAACTTTTAAATTAATCTCTGAATTTACGAGTATTTGCATGATCGTTGGGACAAGCACGATCTTGGATCTTCACGCTCAAGGCGCCTAACCTAATATTTAGAAATATAAACATGTAAGATGAATAAAAATATATCGAGTTAACCTATCGGTTTACCTATCGAAATATTCTATAATCTCTGGATTTGGCCCTTGGCTGTTTTTGCGCTCTATTGGTATGCTAGAATGCCTACTCCGAACGCTTCTCTATTTCAAAGCGGGGAAAAGCATCTAAAAAAATCTTCACGAATCAGCTGGCGCCAACTATACGGAGTCCTTCAGCTCGTTAATGCTACAGTATTTATTACTAAAACGCATGCTTGAGTGTCGCCGCACACTGACCACTTGCAATTACCCCTGAATGCCACTTTCCAGCGGCTTCACAGGGCGAGAGGAACGCAGCTAATTGTTAGAATGAGAAAGTTATATACGTCACACATTCTAACATATAGCGGTGTACCTATTATTCTGTGGGAGTCTTTAGGGTCCGTTCAATACCACGGGTCCGCAATGGCACCGTTTTGTGGCTATTGCAACTGATCCATGTGCGGCGGCTCTAAAAGCCTGGCCACGAGCTCTAAGCGGAAACTGAGATACAAAGGGATGTATGAAGCCACGTGCTCCCCGGCAAAGACGCCAGACTCCATTTCGCTTAGTTCAAAGTCGTGGCCAGGCGTAAAGCACTCTTTGATTTAACTCTTAACTAGCAAGACAGCGGTGGTAGGGGTTAGTTGACGCCGTTGATAGCCGCGAGGTCCTCGCGCTGCTCGTACGGCGACCGCGGGGTGATCTTCTCCCGCTCCTCGTTGCCCGCCAGGAATATAGCCAACTGCTCCTGGAAAATCGAGGGTTATGAAGTATGGAGAAGATTTTGTCCTAGGTATTGTGCAATATTCAGTAGGCCTGAGCGTTTGACAGATTTAACCGATTTTAATATTGAACTACGTTTTAATTAGGTTTATCCTACTACTACTATATAGGACTTAGGTGTTTGTATCCACTGCTCGGGAAAAAGACGGAGAATCGATTAATTAAGTATGGAGGAAGTATGTGTTGACTAGTCTTTTTCCGAACCGAAACCGACCGAAAAACATAATTTTCCTTTACTCATTTTGAAATTATTGTCATTCTTCTGAATTCTCCTCCAGAATTCTTACCTCGTAGTTTAAGTTTAGTTTAAAAACTCAATCAATTAAGTCAATTTACTTCTTAAGCCGCGTTAATCTTTATTTAGTGCCCCTTAAAATGGTATAGGTGACTCTTACCAGATAAACCTTGGAGCTGGACTGGAGTTGAAGCAGCAGAGCTTCGAGTTTGGTCCGCCAGCCTCGAACCTCCGCGATCGCCGAGTCCACCGGCATCGTCTACGAATATAATTATTATGTACACGTAGGTAAGTCTCACACTGTACCTACTGGTGTTTAATAAAAACCAGAATTCCAGAATCCTTTAACGTTTGACCAACACAAACAAGTTTTAAATTATTGAATTAAAATAAATTGATGCTTGTGCGCGTTTCCATACAATTCTTGACCAGAGGGGTGGGCAGAGACCACTTCTTTCCATTTGCTACGATCTTGACAAATTTCGTTCGCTTCTTCCACATTCATACATCGAGTCATGCACGCACGTCGGTTTCGGGTACTTAAGATTCGGCCAATATTATAAAAATGAGAGTAATGTATGTCGAGGGTTTTAAACATGTGAGTTAAGGTAATCTCCAAAGCCACTGCACCTAGGTATTTGAACCTTTAAAAACGGACGAATTTAGGACAGGCTGCTAGTTAAATATAAAACTGTACAAGACAAGTAAAAGTCGTTAAGTGTACAGTCGTTAACCAATTCGATTTCTACGCCACTATGGACCAAATCATCAGAAGTCCCTTACGTTTTGGGTGACAACGTCACTTTAACATAGGACATAGTGGCTTAGGAATCAAATTAGTTGACTGTACATGTCAGGGCTGATCGATGGGGCTGGTGACGATGCGCAGATGCAGGGACAGGGAGAGGCTCGCGAGCGCGCGGGCGGGGGCGGGCGCGGGGGGCTGTACCTTGAGCAGGGCGTCGGCGGCCGCTGACAGGGATCGGGTCACCAACGACAGGCCTTGGCTCACGTTTCTGCAAGAAAAGTTACGCTGATTTACAATATGTACGTTGAACATTTAAAAAACAATGAGACAAGAACTCGTTTTAAGTAGAGTTCGATTGCTCCAACCTATTTTCGTGAAGCTTAGGTTAAACACACCCCAGCAACCGGTTGTTTAGTCTCGCGTTAAACACTCTACTTTTCACTTTAATTGCGAGGAAAAAAACGACGTTCTACATGTATAAAATTACAATATGGATTAGAATTACCCATTGTATCCTAAAGTTTGTATTTGGCTAGAAATCAATGTACTATTTTATCAGTGTGTTAGTAAGTAGTTAATATGTTTACCTCGAACATATTAACTGCGATTTGGCAATTTGAGGTAGGGGCGAAAAAGGTATTGTTTTTTTTTAGAATTTCGCTTATATTTATAGCAGAAAGTCTATCACTATCAGAATAAGATCAGAATGTTGTACCTTGTATTGTAAAAAGCTTCTTAATAGCGGGACTTGGTATTTTATTTCGTTTATTGGCTCAAAGATCAGTGTCAAGGTATTTTATTTCGTTTATTGGCTCAAAGATCAGTGTCAACTTTATTTCCTTAAAATAAATAAATAATGACTGAGAAACAGAACTTGTTTTACTATCCCGGGAACGCGGAACGCGGAAGTAACTCTGGAATAAAGCAATTACCAAGTATACAAACACCTTTCTACATGGTTGGTCGATATCGATAAAAAATATGCACAACACTAGTGCGCTTACTGTATCGATACTGTCGATAACTCCCACAACGCTACCTGTCATTATGACATTAGTATCCCCCTATCCAGTCTGTGCATTTCGTTTCTTGATTTTGGCTACATAAAAGATCTGGCTTCATACTAAATACAATTAATACGATTTGTATGGGAGTTCGGTCTCTTAAAACGTAGTGATTATATACTCTTTGGATTAGAACAAAGTTTCTTACAAAATTGTACAACGGTTTTTTTGTTGTTCAGTGACGCTTTAAATTCTTGCATATTTAGCCAACAGATTCAAACTTGAAAACTATTTTATAACCAATTGGACCATGCATAATAAAATGAATTATCCTTAATGTAATTAAATCGCAAAATCGCAAACACCGTGATTGGCTGTTTAGGAGTTTCCAAAAAAATATAAAAAACAATTACTTTAGTCCCTAGAGATTAATAAAGAGTTTTAGTCCCGATGTGCAGAGACTAAAGTAACATTTTAAGAGCATGAGAAGTGAAAACGATATTAAAATCGGTTCACCTCTTTTGGACCCTAGGCGGTGGCAGATATAACACGTAGGTAAGAAGAGACTTAAAATGTATAAAGGTTGGTGAGTACAACTTAACTGAGACCCTGGGTATGATATTACGCATGAGGTGCGGGGAGAAGGAAAGAGATGACTAGTCGAGTTTCATCGTACCTCACCCAGATAAGTCTTTCAGATAAGTCTTTTAGGAAAGAAGCGGTAACTAATTCTGATACTTTAATTTTGGTGCATCTTAATATCAATAGACTCAGGAACAAATTGTTAAGCCTAGAAGATACATACCTATAGATGTCCTAGCTCTAACTTTACTATGTTTTTGAAGCAATTAGAATTATACTTGCGTGTCTTAAAAACCAAAAATATCATAAATAGCTGGTGATTTTAATATAAATATAGTGGATTTTAATGATTATAGTACTAAAACTTTTCTGCAACTATTACTGGAGCACAACCCACGATATTTCAATCTACCCGTACTACTGACGCCTCCTCTGCCACTTTAGATAGTATTTTTACGAATATTGAGGAGATTACCAAAGCTTTTGTCTTGCCTTGTAGTTTTTCTGACCATGACGCACAAATTATTAAACTACCAGTTTCACATATTCAAAAGAAACACAAGGCAAAATTTATATATAAAAGAATCTTTGGCCAAAAGGCTACTGACAATTTTTCGCAGTGATATATATTAAAGGTAAATTCGAAGACATCGAGTTCCTAAATAGTGATTGTAATAGTCAGCTAACAATATTTTATGACATCCTAAATAACTTAATATCTAAGTATTTTCCATTAAAAAAGGTGTTCTTGAAAACAAATAGGTACCAAATATTGTCTGACTAAAACATGACTAAAAGAATTAAACGATCTAGTTTTAATAAGAGAAAACTACACCTTAGGTACAGGGAAACCAATTATGAAGAATTCAAATCCTATTTTAGACGATATAAAAATACATTTAAAACCACTCTCGTAGTCGCCAAAAACATTCACATCCGTAAGGTGATTTCAAAAGCAAAAAACAAATCACGGGCAATTTGGGATATCATTAACGTCAACTCTGGTAAAGGTGGCAAGGCAAATAAAACGAATAAGGTAAAAAGTCTAAAAGTTGGTGATATGTTGGTTCAGAATGTAACAACGATAGCTAATAATGCTTCGTCTGTTTATCGAGACCAAATTAACGAATCCCATTTCGGTCTCCGTTAACTACAGGGGAGATCCCTTTGCCACCTTCCAAGTCCATCAGATTACGTAATATACAGGGTGTTTGGCAGTCGGGTGTAGGGGTTTTAAGGGATGATAGTAAGGGTAATTCTGAACATTTTTGACCACATTTACTATTATGCTAAGTTTCACAGTTTCCGAGATATTGATCATTTTAATAGGATTTTTTGTCATTTTTCCTTATGTCCGTGATACGAAACACCCCTTAATTCAAGTATTAATTAAAAAAAAAAAACAGTGTTTTCTTGCATGACTTGAATCGCTATGAAATAAGGAAGTTTTAAAGCTACATGCCATTTTTTTTTCTTTACAACTTTTTGAGTAAACGCGCAAGAGTTACTTTCTCCATACTAAGAGAACCCCGCGTTTGTTTTTCACCAAGTATGGAAAAACCAATTTTGTGAGGTTACTCAAAAAGTTGTAAGGAAAAAAAAATGGCATGTAGCTTTAAAACTTCCTTATTTCATAGTGATTCAAGTCATGCAAGAAAACACTGTTTTTTTTTAAATTAATACTTGAATTAAGGGGTTTTTCGTATCACGGACATAAGGAAAAATGACAAAAAATCCTATTAAAATGATCAATATCTCGGAAACCGTGAAAGTTAGCATAATAGTAAATGTGGTCAAAAATGTTCAGAATGACCCTTACTATCATCCCTTAAAACCCCTACACCCGACTGCCAAACACCCTGTATAACTACCGTACCATAATAGTACATTATTTGCATCGTCACCGGGTTTACACATGTACCTATTCCCGATTTCAGGCCATTATGATAAAGAGGAGTGGTTCATGGTTCTAAATTACTTGACTGGCAAGATTTGACCCAAACACTAACTAAAATAACTATTTATTATAAAAGTTACGTTATCTAAAAGTGGGGTGATAGGTCAATATTGATAAAAGGAGACATCATTCATACGGCCCGTTAACTGGTATATTAATAAGTATGACCGTACAGATCGTTTGATTCTTTTGCGTAACCAATTTTCTAGCCAACGCACTGTCACATTGATAGAGCATGTACAGGTGTCAGAGAGTAATTTATTGACATGAGTCCAATAAATGCTTAGCATTTTATAGTACTTGTCAATACGCGGAAACAACTGATCGGTTGCAAAAAGGGTTCGAAGTCCATCAAATAGCAAGTGCTTAAGTACGTAATGGCTATTATAAACGTGGTAGTTTGATTGGGCTGTGGAACCTTTGGCTTAACGTCTGCAGGGAATCTTCTGTCGTATCGATCTGATTCACATAAAGGTTTAAGAAATAATCACGCCGGAAAACTCAAGACGGTAACATGTAAATTAGCTAAGTCTACCAAAACTACCCACGTAATTGGCCCAAAAATTTACAACGCCTTACCTGACAGCATCATAAAATTGTCAAACGAAAATTCTTTTAAAAATGAATTAAAAAAAATACTAATTAATAACGCATTTTACGACATAAAAGAATTCTTCTGTAAATTTACCAGCAAGACATTGTAATATTGTACCGGATAAATAAATTAATTTTGTACCTTAACTTTAAATGTAATTTTTGTAATTATTATAACGTGACATGTAATATTCTAATAATATTATGAATAAATGAGTATATGAGTATATGAGTATATGAGTATACAACCAGCATGCTGTCGCAAACCGGTGCCTCTGCCTTTATGGCGGTGGATAAAGAATCCGTCACAAACATGATCATAATAAACTAATAAATAAATAATACTCCCGCAGATAACCGAATGTATGATTTACGACCTGCGGGCCTATTGCCTAACGCTCTCGTAATCGCAATCGGCGTCAAAGCGGAACAATGGTTTTCATTTTGTACGCAGACAAGCACTCGATTTTCAAAATGAAAATGATTGCGATTGCGAGTGCGTTAGGCAAAAAAAATAAAAAAATAAAAATAGCCCCTCTGCCCATGACTTCGCGCCGTGGCCACTGCGGCACAGCAGCGATTAGCGGCTGGCGGCGAAAACAAATGCATATAGCCTCGTAAGACCCAGTGTGCAACAGAATGTACATAATCAAGGCCATTTAATTTCATAAACTGAAAATGGCATTATCGAACATACGTAAATGAACTTTATTGCCTTCATAGTTGATTCAAAGTCCCACTCATAAAAAACTCCCTGTTTGTAGTATCGAGAGGATAGATATCGCCCATACACCGCCGCGGTGACTCGGGCACGCTTCATATTCTCTTTTTTTTATAAAGGCGGTTCCGTTCGTATTTTCTATGCATTTGTTTGCCACTCGCACTGGTCGCTGCTGCTACCCTATCACGTAGTGGCCAATAGTATGAAAGCTCCAGCGGTTACCTGGGCAGATCCGTGTGCGTGTAGTTGACGAGGTGCACGACCTTCCTGGCTGTCTCCCGCGCCAGCAGCACCACTAGCTCCTCGAGGGTGTCCGGCCGCATCTGGTTCTCGGGCTCCGGCTGGCTCAGCGACTCGAACAGCTGCTTAGCCTTCTTCCAGGCGAGGGCTGGGTCCGTGGCCACCTGAATAAACGTAGTTTTAACTTTGGGTATTTTGTGTAGATGTTAGAGAATCCGGCATTTAATGTGTCAGATTATATTTCCTTTTTTGTGGTGTTTCTGTATATGTGTATCTTTGTCAGTATGACTCAGGGATGTAAAGACTTTACGATCGTACCAAGTCGTGAGAGTTATTCACAATTTAAATTACGCCTAAAAATAAACTAATACGAGTCTTGTTCATTAAGAAGATCATCATCGATTACTTCACATTAATGTTAGACAAAAAGTGAGAACGTCCCATGAATGAATCCTAGCCCGTATTACATGCGCACATTCAGTACTTAATCTTTAATAAGTTTGAGACAGCAGATAATATAACTATTTCGATTAATTATTTTTTATATATATTTTGATACACATTTTTTGGAATTTGAAGTTTATAGTGTTGTTGACAATTGATAGAACCGTTAGACTGATTGATAAAGCAACCCGCGTCCCTCAAGACCTTGGAAGGGCCAACCTTATGGTATCTACCTGAGTTATAGATCACAAAATCATAATAGCCAGCTTCTTACCAGTTCAGCGACGTACACCAGCACATGTATCTGCTCCTTGATGGCCTTGGCCTCGGCGAGCGCCTGCCGCGTGAGCCGGCGCTGCAGCTTCCTGCGCAGGCGCGCGCCGTGCTGCACCGCCTGAGCGGCGCGCGCGCGCCCCGTGTCCGCCGCCGTCTCCGCGCCCGTCACTATGATTGTCACTACAGTCAGAACTAGGGTTTGCAACTCGGATATCTAGATGTTTCAATTATCCGAATAACCGCCGTATTACATACAAGTTTCGGATTCTACCACCTAGTTTAATAAATTGGATTGGTAGAGTAGATTTTTTTATACAACTTAAATGCCCTACGTTCTAAAACTAGCACGTATTAAATTGCGTCCTATAATGCTCGTTAATATTATGTAATGGTTAGTTAAGGCAATGATGGCCACCAAAACCCAAATTCCCTATTGTTATGATAAAAAAATACTTTCTGTCATTTTCGGTATTATAGATGAATTAGCGAGAGCGTGGAATTGCATTTGTAGTGGTTGTACGGTTCGCATGAAAAGTAGAATAACGTAAGTCTCTTATCATATTTCGCTTCTTAACAAGTAAAACAATACTAAGTATTTTTTTGCTTTCATTTGCTATTATTTAATTCTTCATCTGAGCTGTCACAGGTATTGATAATAATATCATGATCTGTAATTCGATCCATTTCCCCTTCTTGACATCTATATTTATTTTCTTCACTTTCGACATGGTGACAAATATTTTCCCAGTCCTCAGCAGTAATAGTATTAATTCATATAGTTGCTAAATTCAATACAATAAAAACAGCCCTCTAATATTTAGAATTTCATACTGACATTATTATTGAAGTAGGTATAATTAATATTTTATTACAAACCTCTTTTTATGCTGATAGTACGAGAAAAGGGAAATTTATAATTTATAATGCCTATAAACACACAATACCACTACCATATGCAATTCCACGCTCTCGCTAATTTATCTATACCTCCTAAACGTTACCATTACTGTCAAACCTCACCTATGCCATAATTTAATAATTATTTTAAAATGTACCTAGAATGTCTATGGGCTCATTCATTAATCTCATTATATTAAATAGGTACTATTCTATTAATTTTAACATGATACTTTAATATGAAATAGTTAATTGAAATTGATATTAGTATAACTAAAGTATTAAAGATATAAATAATAATCACCACTATAAAAAGAACACCCCCTCTAACTACTCTTAAACTCTCCACCACTTATCTATGCATGCACAAAACTTATTTTAGCCTGTAATTACAATGGCATATTCCATCGAAACACAGATAAACCTCGAACCCTGAACCCCTTACGCCAGACTAATTGGCCCTTATCAACCAATAAATTCTATTTCGAAACACCATCTCAGAGACCATTCTACAGTCAAAGATCTTTGGTATGCTCGTTGACAGTAAATTTATTTTACGACTGTCGCTGGCTGCTATC
The DNA here is from genome assembly GCA_963966035.1 of Acleris laterana. Lineage (NCBI taxonomy): Eukaryota > Metazoa > Arthropoda > Insecta > Lepidoptera > Tortricidae > Acleris > Acleris laterana. Next base: position 6,449,559 of record OZ014448.1, on the reverse strand, counting down.
AGTCTGGCAAATTAGGCTGTGGGTGTCCACGGACTCTAAATGTTCTGCGGCTATCAGTAATTAGCTAGACACTACTAATTAGACACTAATTGCAATGTTGTAGTCCTATTAATGTTTAAATGTATTTATCTACTACTTTAAATCATTCCAATTATGCATGATTGTAGGTACGTCTACATGTATTTACAACTGAAAAGTTGTCTTTGACTGATTGTTTAGAGAATAATGAAATGACCCATTTCTGCTTTGGTGTTTTCCAACCTAATATTTATGGTCCGCCTTTTGTACTTATTTCTGTGCAATAAAGATTAAATCAATAAATAAATAAAGTGAAGGGCTATTTCTAGGATAATACTATCTGACTTCCTCCAGTTAATAGCAATCATTGATACATAAATACACATACCTACAGCTCTAGGACTGTCACTAAATACATTCAAATTCTAGCTATTGAAAGAAACAGATTGCGTTGGAAGTATGATACAATTTTTACCCAAAAAACTGCCTAGGCAATATGTGGTGGTTTCAGATGTTTGACATTTGAGATAACAACATTATTTTTGTCAAGTCTCGCCTGTATCATAAATATCATAATCGACAGCGGTAATTCACCGTCGAAACGGACAGTTTTGAACTCCCTAATATGCCTGCTTATTTTTGACCTATATGGTAAAACTATGAATAAGATGATGTTTATACTAACCGTCAGCCGCGTCCTGCTTGTCGGGCGGCAGATACTTGTCGACGTACTTGTCGGCGGTGGAGAGCGCGCGGTCCAGCGCCGTGGCGGTCGCACAGGTCACCCGCGAGTCCAGCACAGCGGTGCCCAGCTGCTTCACGGAGTCTGCTCGTCGCAGGACGAACTGACGCGTCTCCGAGTACATCTAGGGAAGAAGCTAGGGTTTAGGGTTTTAGAGTACCGAGAGATTGCAGAGACAGTAAGTTTGACAACGTCGACTTAAGTTTTAGTTCTATAAATGCAAACAGGTATGGAAAACGCAATTGCATGACGCGTGCTGATTTTCAGCATTTGGTCTTTGCTACTCGCTCCAAGAAGCTCTATTTACAGCGGCCAGGCCCCGCTCCGATAAACCACGTCTATGGGTTAAACCTAGATAAGGGGGGCTACATCTACGAACATCTGTAGAGTAGCTATTGGACGCTCCCGATCTAAATCAGTATTTAGATTGTTGTTAAAGATTAGAGAAGCGGCATGGCAGAAAGGATATAAGAGTACTTATACAAAAACATATGTGTAAAATGTTGAATACCATACCACAACACTTACAGTTTCCGGCGGCATATGGATGGATGGCACCCTCTTCTCGACCACGTCGAGCGACGCGCAGAGGAACCTGTCGAGCTGGTGGAGTGGCGACTCGAAGAGTAACACCGCTGGCAGCGCTAGCTGCAAGCCCGTGGCCAGGGACTTCTCACCCATCGAGAGGTACCAGCGGAACAGGGGGTTAGATTCCTAGGAAATGAGGTAGTTTGAATAATTATTTAGTTTAACCTTGCCAGCATCTGGCAGCTGCACGCCCGTCGTTAGGGACTTTCTCGCAAAGCGGAAGCGGAGCTGCGTGTCAGATTCCTAGGAAATGGGGTGTTGTTTAACATACCATTTCCTTTTCATGAGTACTTAATCACATAAGCAAACCGTTAAAAATCCAGCGATTCTCGTCTTAAGACGATACATGACGACTGTTCATGTCAAGCTATAGAAAACACATCTGACGCGTCTTCAGAGGGTATCTCCAAGATCAGTTTATTAATAAGGCCCTAAGTTTCTCGGTGGTTATTTATTTGCGGATACACCTTTCCAGTTACTTCAACTTGGTTTGATTATGGATCTTGACTTAAAGTCGGACCATTGTCAATTGGATTGCATTACATTAATAATGCAGATAAGTAAGCTCTTACTCCACGTAAGTCAATTAACCGTTAACTTGCGTCAAATCAATGAATGACGCCAATGTCGCCGATAATCTCACATTTTTCTTCAATAACATTCTCCTTATCTGCATAGAGCACTTGTCATAACATTCCTCTAATCTGCGAACTTGTAAACACACGCGCAAATATCTTTGACCTCGCACTTGACACTGGGCCAATAGAAGCTCTCATGGTGTGACGAAGGTGATCAGAAAGTCCTAAAGTTCAAGCATCAGATCATATTCATGGTTTCTCGCAGGCAAATAAACTGTCTTTATTTTTGCATATGTGTACGACTAGTCTAGGGTAGAGTTTCTCTAAGTAGGATATGCGAACCCCCAGAGGTTTGCTAATGACAAGATTAACTGAATTACTGAACCCTATAAAATAAGGTTTTTATATACAAATACTTTTTAACGAGGTTGATAGACGTCTGGGAAATTTAATAGGGTGGTTCTATAAATTTCAGTATCTCTAGGTCTAGAGTCTAGAGTCATCACCATCTAACACTGACCTAAAGGTGCATACAAATTACAAGCTGTCTATCAATCAATACAAAAGGTTTGAGCCTTAATTGGCGACATATACTGCCACGCCCACTCAAGAATGAAAATGGCTTATGTGCTTACGCGCGAATAACGTGAAATGGACATAGTTTTCGCGCACCATGATGGCAGCGTCAAATTCAAATAATTGCTGTCTACTTTAAACCGTATCTTATAAACAGAGCCCGGATTTTTCGCGGCAAAACAAAAGACTGTCGCAATCTAGCTAGTGTTAGAAATATTTTACTATCGATACCTACTTTACAATTATTCGCGACAGTGTTTTATATGTGTTATTCTATCTAAATTTTAACTCCTACTTTTTCATATCAAGTAATAAAATAACCCGTCGGGTAAATAAGAGGTAACACTTTGAATGAAATGACTTTACTACCTTACCTTCGTGCAAAATAATAGATACTTCAGAAACTGTCTACTCCCAGAGAATGTTGAGAAATTCATGATTATCTACTCCTATCACTATCACAAACCAAATAAAAGGTTACGTGCTACTGTGTGTGCTGACGTGGATTTCGAAGAAGGAATTGCATCTGTTTCTATAGACATACATACATAAACTCACGCCTTTATTCCCAGAGTGGAGTAGGCAGAGCTACAGAATTACCAACAACTCTAAAAACTTGTTAATAATTCTGTAACCACATTTTGCACTGTTAGGCTAAGATGTTTAGTTTCTATAGAATTTTATACAAAACTTACGTAAAATGTTTTATTTAAGTAATATTTTTTTATTTCGAGGACACACAACACAACTATCACACAAGTATTACAAAAATATCGATATATCGATAAATTAATATTTCTAACACTAGCTAGATTGCGACAGTTTTTTGTTTTGCCTCGAAAAATCCGGGCTCTGCTTATAAATATTCAACTATTGAATCAAAAATAATTGATAAGATAATCATCGTACAAAAAAGGTGCCAAGTTTGATAAATAAAACCATTAAAGTGTTTTCACGGTTCTCTGCCACAATTTCGACAATACTTAATGCAGGATACCGTTTTCACGTTTAAGAGTCTCAAGGAAATATGATCTAGTTTGATATATCCAAAAAACAGCGGGCCTAATATGGATGCGTCTATATCACGCGTCACATGTGGATATAGCATCTGTCACTCTCGTACTTATATTACCTCTACGTGTCAGAAGGTGACGGATGCTTTATACAAACTTTATCACGCCATAAACGCAGCCATATTAGAGCTCCAGACGTACAGGCATTATGGTTATTGGTTATTGAAAACCAGATCGCTGATATATGGCTTCTTCAATGAATCACGAAAATACCCTAATTCTTTATGGCCATTTTAAGACTTCCTAAAAGTAGTGAAGCCCGTTAAATGATTGCTTACCTTTATTCTGAAATATATCTTCTCCGTGACCCCTATTCCGGATTCCACGATGGGGATGGCAGCCACTCGGGACACCACTTCCAGGCTCGGTAGCTGAGGTTTTGATACTGCTGTCACTGAACAAACAAACAAAACACATTTATTAATATCATACATAATAATTGTGTCAAAAGATATCGATTGAATATTCAGTTTTTAGTAGGAACGATTCGGATCGGACTTGACCAGAGTTCTTTCCATGTAAAAATCTGTAAATAAAACCTAAATTTATAAACTTCAAACTGGTTTCTAGTATAGTATTACAACAATTATGTGTGACATTTATTAAATAAATTAGGAATTTGGTTATCTAAATAAAATTATGAAAAAATATTATGTTAAACCATTAGGGCATTTTTTTTGAGTTAGGTACAATACTATCGTCTAAACGCAATGTTACGCAGGTTGTTTAATTTTTTCTTGACTGCGGTGAATCTCAAAAGGATTATGTATTTGACCTGTATGTATGTTTGTAAGTAAGTCCGTTTCTATGTCCGCTCGTAACTACTCAACGGCTAAACCAATTTCGATAAACGATCAAATGTCACAAAATTGAAAAAATCTCAAATTGTCGAAATTAACACATCGACGAAAATTATTAGATATAATGTTGTCAGGTTTTTAATTCACTTGTTAGGTTTATGCAAAATGAAACCGTAAAACATATATTAATTACTTCTGGACATTGGGTAGAAGCGGACTGCTTAAAGCCGGGTTGGTTGGCGCTCACTTGGGGAGCCTCACGTCTAGCACTGAACGATTAGCTGATTGAACTGCACAGACTGAATCGAAGTAAAATTTTACTACATTTGAGCTATTTGTTGGTGTTTAGTTTACATTGACGACATTACTTAATGCGTTTGTTATCGCTTTCTCTGACGTACCCTAGCGTGATCTTAACGTGCGTCTAACTAAACACATAGAACCCAGATAGCTCGACGTTGCGTTGGCAAAGGTCAGCGCGGACTTCATCAACATGACCGTGATTAGTGCTTTTACAAAGTGCAAGTTACAAGTTTTAGTAGCGGTAGGGCATTGTACTGGGTGCGTCCGGATCGCTACCACCTTTTGTCCTTTAGCCTACCTTCTACCATCCGTAATGAACGTGGTCCAATAATCAACACTTGATTCTTATATTACAGAAGATAAGGGTTAAGGCTACTTCGATCACGTAACTAGGCGGTTGCAGCTGTCGTTTGCCGACTGCGGCCGACTACCGTGTTCTTTACACTGTTGCGGGCACGCACGGTATGCAACATGCGGCGCGCCACGGCGGGCGACTCAGTGTAATTGCCGCTTTATGAGCCTTCAGCTAAAAGTGTCCAGCATTAGTGCCGTCACTCTAGCAAAGTTCGCATTGTTGTGTTTCGTGTGGGGATAAGACAACCGGTGAAATGTACTAGCGATGAGGCATATCATCTTACCCCATGGTTGGCAACGCATTTCCCATCTTAAGTTTGCAGGTTTAACTGTCTACAAGTCCCAGTTCGCATTTATTATCAGTTGGCCTGCGTGCTAGTTGGTCTACTCCTTGCTAAAAAAAACTTGCTTCATCTGATAGGGCTTCGCTGCTGATTTGATGTTAAAATCTGCCGCCCGGTCGCCAGCACGGCTAGCATGGTTAACACGCACGAACCAGACCAATGTATTTATTTAGACCAATTATATCCACTGATCATATTCTGTGGTTAAAAACGGATCTCAATAAGCGTGAACACCTTAAAAATCTTGCCGAAATCCACGTGCAATAATGCAAATTATGAAAGGCACCAAAAAGTTGATATTTTTGTGATTTTTCAACGTTCATATCGTGGGTATTATGATAATGAAATGAAAAATATTTATTTCAGATATTTCGGTGCATTCGTATAAGTGGGGGTGGGTTTTTCCATGAGGTAAAATAATTGCCAGTGCCAGGATTAGAAAGTGAAGACTAGCTCTGCACTTTATTGAGCTTATTACTCGATTGAGCTCAGCTTAATTAAATAACTTATCGCACTAAACAACAAACAAACAGCGCTAAATGCATCTGACTCAACTTAATTAACTCTGACGAACAGTTTACTGCAGCAAGATCCTTAGTTTCTTACCCTTAGGAGGCGGGCCTTGGCTCTTGTTCACGGCCTCCAAATAAGCCTCGGCCCTCTGTGCGATGGAGCCCTTCCCCTTCTTCAGCCCCACTGTGCAGCTCCCGTTAAATCTCTTCTTGTACACACTACCATTTCCCGACATATTGCTGGTCACCGTGATCCGCGCGCGGTACTCTATCGACATCCGATCCTAGGGAATACGCAGGTCACAACCAAATACTCGAACTCGTACCAAGTTTTGCAGGGGATGGTCACTCCGAGTACCACTGACTTCCAAGGACACAAACCCCTAAACTCAAAAAGGATTGTGATGATTTTATTTACTGTTGCGTCTTGTCATCGTTGCCAATATAGGTTACGGCGAAACAATCCCATGAATAGTTTTAGACACACTTTATTGACCAGTACGCAGACCTGTTCTCACAAAAATCACGCGTCAACTGATGAACGGCGCCTTTGGTTTAACGAGATAAATCAAAGGTTATCTGGGTGTTTTAATATTGGAATCTATTTATTGTAAGTACAGTTAATTGTTGTATTTAGGTCATCGCCTGAAGCGACGGTGATGTCATGGAGAAGTGCCTGATAAAAAGTATTAGCACACGTGTGGCGCGTGCGCACATTTATCTATACAAGGCTCAGTTTCATTGCGCGACATTCGATTGCCCGCATGCTTTTCGTGATACATTGCGTCGCTGCAATAGGTCTCGGCTCAATTATGTTAAAACAACCCGTCATTGGATTGCTGCTGTAGCAATGTGGGCTATCGACCAAGAAACTGACCCAACACTTTCATTGCCGCCGACCCGCTAGGCGAGTCCATTTTGTATGAAAATCAGAGAGCTTGGCAATGAAAGTCTTTTGTGACAGACTGACAGACAATGCTGTCTAAACCGCTGAACCAAGGCTCTTGAAATTAGGAATACGTATTTTTTGGGTACCTGGTGCACTAAGAAAGGATTTTTGGAAAATGCACAGCCTAAACTACCGGTCTTTAAAAGGAAATATTCCTTGCATAAGGAAATTACCCTATGTATATAGGGGCACCTAAGAAAGATTGATTTTTGGAAAGGCGACCCCCAACAGAGAGAAATAGGAGTAGAGCTTGGCATCTGAATGTCCCAATTGAGGGCGCACTTTTATTGGTGATTGAGTTGAGATATGGTTGAGATCCTACATTGCGTCGCTGCAAAGCTTCCGACTAAATCACGTTACATACCAACTTATCAATGTATTGTGACTGGATGTCATGTCTCGTCATCCAACGAAAATGCGCCAAGTTGTAAGTTTATCTCTTTAGAAAGATATGCACCTAATGCGCATGACAGGTCTCTTGAATGAAAAAGATAAGAGCTGTTATATTTTTGCTAACATATGTGTAGGTAGGTATATAAGTAAAAATACTAGAGAAGACCTTTGTTTTTAAAGAAAACTGGTGTATTTTAAGAACAAGACAAACAAGTTTAATATGGTTTAGTCAGATATTAATGTAACATGTGCAATAAAGAGTTTACATACATACATACATACATACATGTTGAAATTAAAATAATTATTTGCTGTTTTTACTAGCAAAATAACTTTTCACTTCTCATGCTCTTAAAATGTTACTTTAAAGTCTCTGCACATTGGCTCCTTATTAATCCATAGGGATTAAAGTGTTTTTTTTTACTTTACTTTGGAAACCCCTTAACTACCAATCACGGTGTTCGTGAATGGAGGGTTATCGCCATTTTCAGCAATTGTGGATGGACCATTTTTTGAACGTGGAAATAACCTCAAAATGATAACTGTGAAAAAATTAAAAAAAATGCGATTTATATTCGTGGAACACGATTAATGATTACGAACATGAATTTATTTAATCATATTAAGGTTGAATTCATTTTATTATGCAGGTCCAATTAGTTTTAAAATAGTTTTCAAGTTTGAATCTGTCGGCTACTTAAATATGCAAGCATTTGAAGCGTCTTTTTACGAAAATATAATAAAAGAAAAAACTGCGGAACAAATTTGTAAGGAACTTTGTTATAATCAACAATGTAATTTTGTATAGAACGTCGTTTTTTTCCTCGCATTCAAAGTGAAAAGTAGAGTGTTGAACGCGAGACTAAACAACCAAAATGACACTCTAACAATAGCCTCCCGCGCTGCGCTTGGGTGGCTAAACATCTCGTGTCATTATGGTTTGTTTTTGTCCCTTGTTGAACAATCTACAATTTTGAGTTAATCAAATTCAAAGTGTACATACGTGTAAGTATGTGGATGTGAATTTGTTAACATGGTTAATTTAATACTTATGAATGACTGCTACATGTTTACTGATTAAATACGTATTAAAAGGAAAAACATCCGGCCCTATGCGACTCTCATTAATTGAGGGTTCCATGCCATAAATGTAGGCACAGCTTAAAATTACTTACCTAAGACTTACGATCGTATGATATGCTGGTGATTTGACATATTCAAAAACTATAATAACCCACAAGTCTAACAAAAATTGCGTTCTTATTTTATTTTCATCTATGAATAGTAATAACTATTTTATTGTTTAAATGAAAGTGCCCAATGTCACTCAGCCTAAGATGAATCTAATGCACCTCGTTTATTGAAATGGGGCACCATACATACATACAACAAAAGAACATAAACATGTATAGTATACTTTACCTATGATTGTACAACAACATCTGTAAAATGTGGAATGCAATAAATGTATTGATTATTGAGTTTTGAATCATACACACATACACAAGGTCAAAAACATTGCACTCTCTTTGGAAGTCGGGTAAAAAACCTCAATATTGTTGGTGTATCACAATTATCACGTATTAATATAGGTGTCCTCCCGGAACCTCGTTATCGCTATAACTTTAGACCTGTCCTTATCGACCGGTCGATTCTCGGGCTGATCCGGCTGGGAAGACGGACTGTGGACCCTAATAGGATATCACGCGGGGCTTTTCTTTATCGATGAGTCAATATCATCATTATTTTAAAGGTCTAACTCTAAAAACGGGTGCTTTTATAAAATGTTCTATCCTAGTTCCATCACCAGTGGGCCTAGTATGGTTGCGTTTATCGCGAGACACAATGTGGATAAAGCATCCGTCACTCTCGTACATACGTGCTAAATAGTGACAGATGTTTTATCCACTTTATGTCACGCGATACAACGAAGCCATATAAGGCCCCCCGGTTAGCTTATCATCTTTTACTAAAGCCAGGGATTTTATTAGCTGTGTCAGCAATCGAAGGCCTAATCATTCGTGTAAAACCATCATTAGCACTTAGAAAACAACGGTGCATAAGACCCTACACGGATATTCAAAGGAAAATAAACCCGTCTTTATAAAATAATTAAAAGAAATAAGATCGATTACTTCAATAGAAAAATATCAATGTGGGGTAGCACAGTAATATTGGGGACCTAGCAGAGAATTAAAGGTCAAGGAAAACTTTTAGTTGCGGCCTAAATCAGGAAAACATGTCTACACGTCCCTATATGTTACAAGATTATGTGACGAGTGCGTATATATAAATATTTACGTGAACTTCGTTCGTTATCACACACATTTTGTCCTTGATTGAATATTTTATAAACATACCTACCCCATGCCTACCCCATATAATTTTCCAGCCGTCTCTTATAGTTATTTATGAGACTGGTACATAATGAATTAATGACATGTAATACTTTAATGTTAAGTAACATTAAAGTACAACCACAGATTTCTGAACATGTTATATTGAAGTTATGATGTGGATGTAGATAAAATATTATTCGGTTTTGTGTATGTAACTACCCACCTAATATCGTTATATTGATCATGAATGATTTAAGTACTTTTAGTTTTTGAACGACATTAAATATGGTTAAGAAAATGGTGGTGGGAAGTGGTTGGTCATCCTAAAAAGCTGTAACATGTTAGTACCTTGTCGCAGTTATTCATATACTGAATTCAAACCACTCTTACTTTAATGCGACTAAGTACTTAAATTACCAGCTATTTCTTAGTTCGACCGTACAGTTCAGCCATTAAAAAAACAATTCAAACTCAAAACTTCCGTGAGTTACTGACAGACAACGCACAGCCTAAACCCTGGACATACGGATTGAAATTTGGTGGGTATATTTGTTGGGTACCCTAGGGGTGCACTAATATAGGTTTTTTGAAAATATATCCCCTATGGAAAGAAATAGAGGAATATCGGGAGAGTAATTTTACGCTTACGAAAGTCGCAAGCGTTTTTAGAATGTGAATAAGTAGCGATAATTACAACAAAAACAATTTTAAACGTAATTGTACTTGTGAAACTGTAAAACCTACTCGTAATAGGTATGCAATCTATAGAATCTCGTAAATATGCCACATAACTACTCCCAAAGAATAATTTATAAGCACTTTACGTGGGTAGACATCTATACCACTCCTCTCATCCTTTTCATTTCTCCTGCTTACACTACGAAAAAGAAATCATCACCATTCTAGCATTATTTTCTATTCTCAGGGACTTATTTGTCCAATTATTCTATTTACCGAATCAAAAATAACATCGAAATTTCCAAAGACCCATTTCAAGTTATTTGAGAATGAACGTAAAAAATCGAAAAAAAAGCATATTATTTGTAGAGTCCGGATACAACAACAGTACATATTACTTATTTATATGTTATTTATATATGCATATTAGTAAATAAACTCACTGTTTGTGTGTGGAGTTGTTTCCCGCGGCGGTTCCCGGTCTTCACTGGCGACGCGCGCGCACGCCTGCTGCGTCGACCCGCTGCTGGGGCTAAGGAGCTAAACGGACTTTGGTTTCCAGTGACCATCACAGATAGATCTATCTACAAATATATTAAACACTTTGTATTATATAACTAATACATTTACTGTGCTTATGACACAGGTGCTAGCTATAAGTACTGTAAAGATATGGGTATATCAATATTTTTCAGATGGCATACGTCAATTTATTTTTACGTTCTGGGATGTAGATAATATAATGTATATTACATATGCTTTAGAGTTGCCATTTGTGGAGGGCTTCAAGTGTATACATACATATACACATGTATATTATAGTATATCTATACCTTGCACCTACTGTATATCCTTAATAGTATATAAATAATGCAAAAGTTTTTCAATGTGTCAAATGATTTACAAAGAGTTTATAGCCCAGAGATAGACGCAAGCAACATTTACCCGATAATTTATCAGTCTCCGATAGAATAGGGAGAAACAACTCGCTTGCCTATTGCCTCCATTGTTTCCATTTTGTGTGCAGACTCGCCTTCGGACTGTCAAAATGAAAACGATTGCGATTGCGAGTGCGTTAGGCAATAGGCCTATCGGTCCATTAGTTTGATCACTACCATGATACTTTTATGCTAACATACGCTTAAATACATACAACAGCTAAAATCTTCTTTTTATCGCTGTATCTACAGCCAAGGAAATTGATTCCCAGACCCCTTTGAACCATGTCAAAGTGACACTGTAAATAAAATCATAAGAAGTCTCTTACGTTTTGATTGATTACGTCCCTTTGACATAGTCCAAAGTGGTCAAGGAATCAATTTTCTTTAGTGTACCATAATCGAATAATAGTAAATGTCCATTTAGCTCGCGTGTAAGCGATCCCCAGAGATCGTAACTACTCGGCTGCACTCGGCAGTTAAAGAACTAGCGATAACTCCAGCGGGCAGATAACTGATTTTAATTAACACATCTCTAACACCAGCCATTTAAATAATATTAAAATGTCATCTCCTAGTAGATACATAGGTTCATTGAATAATATCGTAAAAATTATGGGCGTGGGTGTTATTCGCGTGATGGTTTTATGAAACTACCGGACAGACCCTTGCAATACGTAACTGAAACGTTGCAATGGCGGCCGCTTGTGTCTGTCGCGTAATCATAATAAATACAGCGGTTGGGTAATTGATAGTCTTTAGCTTACAATGCAACAAAAAAGTGTTTAATTCCGTGTAATATGGGGCGAGCGCTAGTGTGAGACACCTCGTCTCAGCTCCGCGGAACAGTGAACCACCCAGTGCGCTCAGGCGGCCGAATCACTTCCCGTGCACTTGGCATTGAGGTATATTAAATGACACTTGGTCCTTGGGGACCCGGTGCTATTGACATTTCTAAGGAAACTACGAAAAGGCTAGTAGAAACAACCGGAGACCACAGAGCTGGCAGCTTCCTCGGGCACAACTAAGGGCCCGTCGTTTCATCAGTAACTCGAAAATTGTTTTTTTTTTTATCTATTAGTATGTTTAACTACTGATCAAACAACGGGCAATCAACCGTCATTTACTGACTCTTTCTGCGGCCGTCAGGCTGGAACATAACAGTAGTAACACTGCTGCTTGGCGACAGGGTTAATGGGTAATAGCGGATGCTGCAGATTCCTGCCTACGGTATGCAACCATTCATTTCGGTAGTTCTATTTCAGCATATAAGATCTAATCTTTAATTACAAATAAAGGTACTTCGTTTTGAGTAATATAATAAATAAAAACCCGGCATATCTGGTTAAATATACTTCCGATTGCAGACCAGATTAGATACTTGTATTTATGAAAATTCCTGATGTTTATAGCCTTATCGCTTAATGGATGAAGATGATAAGAGAATTGTTGTTTTTTCTTTCATCTAGCAGCGCGGTAAACACGGATGGTAAACCGCACCACAGACTTTCAACGCGTTGCGCAACAAAAAGGACGGATAAAAAAATATAAAGAGTTAGAAACTTAAAAGTAATAAATTTATAGCCTAATAAAAATTACAGGGTCTTGACGAATCACATGATATCTAGCGATTAAAATCAGTCCTAAAGCTAGCAAGCTATTATCTAGCCGCGATTGGAAAGGGATTAGAGGTGCAGTTTTGGTTCTTCGCGTGGTCCTACTGCATACTGCATACTGCGTACTTACCAAAACTGTTACCCTAAATATGAGGTAGTTTTAGGTTATGTTAGTTTTTCAGCAACCTCGACCCTGTTATCTTTATATTCAAATTGAAATCATTGGTCAGTAGGACTACGCAGTAGGACCAAGGGCAAAGAATGAATAGAAAGAGTAAATGATAACGAATAATTGTCTTAAGTAGCATAGTTTCTTAAAACAAAGGAACACCGGTTGAGAGAGAAGTACACCCGCACTCTAGATAGGGCGGAGACAAGCATCAGCCTGGTGGAGTTCGCAATAATAATAATTAAATATTATTCTTTATTTCAAGTAACAAGACTCATACATTACATTGTTTAATAAAATAAAATTGAACTAAAGTAAAGTATTAATATTAATATAATTGTAAAATAAAACGGTGACGTTTAAAAAAAATATGTCAAAGTCCTATTAATTAATTAATACAATCATAATTCATAACATAATAGAATTCCTACTGACACGATTTTACTTTGCCATTATTTTTCTCAGGCAATCACTGGAGGGAGTTATTATGAGGGATTATTTACTGAATAAAAATTTTGAATTTTGAATTTTGCATTTTTTTGGATGGTGTTGGAGCTGCCTGCTGACCCCCGACGGATCGGCTGGCGAACAAGCTCGGCGCGGGAAGGGTAGCAGCGTCGTAGCCCATGAATTGTTTTGCGGTTGGCATTTCTAGGTTGACCGACTCTGCCACGCCCCAGAAAATAGCTCGAACGGTGGGAGAGATGGCCGCGGGTGGTGCCCTCTCCTCTCCACTTTGGGCATATTGCACAGATCCTATATTGTGACCTTTTAGGAACTGGATCTTTTAAGAATGAGACCATGCCCCGAAAAGCTATTTATAACAGCGGAACCTCTAACTTGTGTCAATAGGTAGGTACATGGTTATAATTTGATAGTTTAATTTTTAGTCAGTATGTTTTGCCACAGACCGAATGAAAGTAGTTCAAATTGATGCGTGATGATGACGACATAACAGTTTAAAAAGGGGGTTTTCTACAAAAAAAACGAAGCCTCAAAGCTCCGTCGGCATTCCATCATATTTCGGCGAACAAAGCGTTATCATCATGTCCTTAATCGATACCAAGTGAATAATTATAATATCTAATCTTATCGGACGAGTGTCATAGCGCAAAATAATGTTCACATTAAGATCTATATCAACCAGTGTGAAAATATCGCTTTTAGACGACGTTTCCTGTCTTTGAAAGGGAAATCAGTTTTTTATTCATTTGTTTTTGGTTGGTGTTAAGTAAATAGACATTCGATATTTAAATTTTTGACCACCTTTGAAGTTATTTGTTTTGTGCCAGTTGTTTTGTGATCGGAGGACTGCAAGGATAATCGGAGAAGTATTTATTTTACCTTTATTTGCTGTTTAGTTGAAGTGTTTTGGTTTCGAAATAATTAGGTGCAACGGGAGAACGGTCAGCAGATAGAAAAAGAATTAGCTCATTAAATTTACCTGAATTTTCTTCTTATTTGTATGATTTTATTACTTATTATTATTTTCGAAATAAAGTATATATTCGTAGGTATCAGGTCTGAATTCAGATTTTATAGTTAACCTAAGTACCCCTAAGCTTATAACTCCAACGTTATAAATACATAAATAATATTGTAGTTAGGTACCTACTCTAAATGCGTTGGACGTTTTTAGATCCGACATAGGTAGATATGCCTCCTCGTATAATGATACGAGTCGAACGGGCCCCCTGTGAGACTCCCTACGTAGACGAACGACAAGGCTCTTAACTTAACTCTTAGTAACTTAACGTGAGCTTAACAAGTTACTAGAACCCTGATGCCGAAAACCGATGACTAATTTCGACGCGATTTCATTATCGTACTTAAAGTTGTCATATGACAGGTTGAGGCACGTGTATGAAGTGAAGAGATATGAGTGTCGAGGAAGCGAGGAAAGTTTTTTTAGATCGTAGCCAGTGGAAGGAAGTTGTGTCTGCCTACCCCTACATGGGAAAGAGGCGTATGTATGTATGTATGACAGGTTGTATTGGTGACTCAACCTTCGATCAACAATGACTCAACATATAAAGTCAATAATGTACAAGGTCTACATAGGTGATCCAGACCTTACGTAAATATTGAGGTATACGAAAGCCCCTTCTATACCGGCTCAGAATATACTTTTAAGTTTTTTTATATTTGACGCCATCGATCGCCATTCTCTCCCTGGTCTCACTGAAAACCAGCGTCTGTGAATGTGTTCATCACATTCAGAGGCATAAAGATGAGCGGAGACCATTTTGGCCGTAAAAAAAAATGTATTTAGTTTAAGACTGTTTTTATGATTGTAAACTTTTTTTTATGTGCCAAATTAATTATTTTTCATTTTTTTTTATTATGTTAATTAGTTTAGGAGTTATTAATGTTTGAATGATACTAATTAATTACGCTAATTTCGAAATCAGTTAGTACATTATCTGTGGTGATGTCTTGGTTTAGACTTGTAACATTTTCAGCAAAGAAGACGATGCACGATGGCGGTTAACCCTCAGCTGACAGCCGCGGTGCTGTTGATCGCAGCGTCGCTAGTGGCGGGGCAGAATGAAGGTATGGATTGACAAAAAAGTGCCAGGGCCCGTATTATGGTTGCCTTTATTGCGGTGGATAAAGCATCCGTCACACTCGCACTTACATATACACTGAAAAACCGAATGGGTTGATTTTACTACATTTTAGGACCTACCCATGAGTTTCGTTGAAGACTGGTCAGAAAGTGACAGATGCTTTATATTTATTCGAGTAAATAAACACGACCGTAATGGTCGAGAATACAGGGCGGCGTCCCAAACTTATGGGACATGAAGGGGAAGTAGGTACCTTAAATATCGTAGATAGTGAATTTTGCTCAAAGAAGACTTTATGTTATTTTTAAAAGTTAGTAATTCTGCATTCATACATTTTCTAAAAATTACTTGCTTCGTCTGGGAATCGAACCGACTTTAATGTAAAAAAAAAATCACCCTACTTTTATAATGCCAATCAAAAGAATAGCTAAAAAATAATAACTCTGCTTAAGTAACATAGTACTTTAAAAGAAAGGAACAACGTAAAATGATTGAGTCAAATTTCAAGAAAGTTATTTATTGCCGATGCTATACAAAAAGCGATACGAGAACGTGGGCGAGTTGCAAACAGAGTTGTGCCATATCACATCGAGTGTTCACCATAAAATGATAAGAAAATCAACAGGCAGCGGGCTCATTAAAAGATTAGCGATTTGCGTAAGACAAGAGGGATCACATTTTGAGCATTTAATTAATTAATTTACAAAAAAATACCTATACTTAATTGACTACGGCAGTTTCATGTATGTTTTTAATTTGATTAAAATGATTAATTTTACGTTGTTCCTTCCCCATATCATCATGCTCATGTCCCATAAGTTTGGGACGCCCTGTATAATATTTTGTGATGAATCTGTACTTGTAATAACTACACCGTTACACAGTTCGTACAACATTTGACGATGACGCGCTTATATGGTCCTGGGTTCAAATCCCGGTAAAGGTAAAGATTTGTGTGATGACGCGAGTATTTGTTAATTCTAATTAATATGTTTACTTATTTATTTATTACAAGTGTGGGTATCAATATTTCATAAGTAATTTACCAATACCTTGTAGAACTCTGTCACAGCAACTACCTAAACGATTCCTTTTTATTTGATTTCTCTATTACTGTACTCAAATTTATGTGCTTACTAATTTAACTCTTTTAAACGTGAGTGTTTCGCCGGATTTTTAAACTGTGTATTTTTATCTCAGGACATGATTGCTCGTACATGATGGACATCCCGCGACTTGATCGACCTGCCGAGTGGCCGGAATTCAACTTCGATGGTAAATACTCATTCATCAGGTTAAGGGTTATTACGAGTACACCCTGTGAAATGTCTATTGTTTTTATATTTTAGTTGCGTATTTTAATTTGTTTTCTTTTGATCTTTTCTTTTAATGTTTATTTAGAATTTTGTGTCATTTTTTTGACCACTGAAAAACAGCACCGTGGGTCGTGGTCCGCCACGCCACGTCATCATGCTAAGTGGTACCCTACTCGACACTATTTGATACTTGTATCTTTGTTATACTGTATATTTTGTTTCCTTTTTGTGTAAGTAATATACATTCTGTAAACATTTTGACAGCAAATCAAAATCAAAGTAGTATCAGTGACCATCACAACCTTGCTTGCAAGGCAACTATGATAATTTGCGATGTATCTTTAGGTTTCCCGTGGGGGACGAGGCCGCTGCTCCCGGCCCCGGACCGCGAGGACCTTTGCATGGACGTGTACTACCCTGGGACCAATAATAGAGGCGTCCAGCTCATCTTCATGGAGGAAGAGATCGAAGGAGACATACCCATTGCGAAGCTAAATTATCAAGGTAAGGTACTTCTACACGGAGATACGTAGGGCTAGATACTAGCGTAAGGTTTGAAAGGAATGGCTGGTACTTATTCGGAAGGGAATCGCTTTCAAACCTAAGTGCTAGATATTAGCAACATTAATTTGGTTAAGAATTGCATCCATACTTAGGCATATTATTGTTATACATGAGAAAGTTACTCTTTCTGTTTATCTGTTCCGAATTCTGTTCACTAAGGGATGCTTAATGTAGACGCAGAAGCTAGTTAATAATATATTTCATGATGAGACTTGGTCGACCAGTTCGCGCCCGCCCCTCTTGTGTTAGGATCCATTTTAAGCACGGACTAGGTACCTTATTTAGACAAAAGCTAGCAAGTAAATTGAGCAACTACCTAGATGCCACAAGGTTCCTGAAAGATTGTTTAAACCTTTAATTACATAATGACATTTTGATTCAGGTACTGAAGCCCCTGATCTGATAGTAATTAGCGGTCGGGCCGCCTTGCTGGGAGCTGTGCTTCGGCAGACGGACGGTGAATGGTACATCTACATCACCCAAAGGTAAATTTGCTGGAACGATTTTCTGGAGTACTGCCGAATATTCGGTGCTGGTCTAGCCATACCAAATATTCGGCCGAATTATACAATCTAGCCGAAAAATAACATGTAAAATCATGCAGAATGTGCCCAACACGTTATACCAGGGACAGCATCACAAATATTTGCCAACTGTCTCACGAGGGGAACTCATGCACCGTTGATACCTAATATAGTACTTGCACTGTCAAGTATTCTGTGCCCAGTGTAAAAGATGCACAACCGAAACTAAGACTACTTGGTACTTGTCCTGTGTTAACGTTCAGCTACGAGGTCAATTAACATCAGGGGTCATTTACAAGTAGCAGAATTAGAAGCGTTTCGCTGTAGCGTATGAGGTCAAAAAGGTCTCGGGTCACACAGCGCCGGTTTCCAGCTGAACCTTGGGGTGAAACCGGCGCTGTGTGACCCGAGTCCTTTTTGACCACATACGCTACAGCGAAACGCTTCTAATTCTGCTACTTGTAAATGATATAAGTATCTATACGTTCTCTTATTTGTTTTTTCGGTTAAAATATTTGATTATGTTTACAGACAGGACTACGAGGAAGGCATGGTATTCTACTCGTTGGAGGTTCGAATTGCCGGCGAGACGCTGATAGCCGAGGTGGCCCTCACCATCGTTAACATCGACGATAATCCGCCCTGGCTGCATATCTTGACGCCTTGTCAAGTGCCGGTGAGTCAAGACGTGCTACGCTAGTGTAAAACAAATCAATAATTTAATGAAACACAAATCGTTTGTTGAAAAACGCATTCGATTTCTAAAAATAAACTGTCACTAAATAGTATTGATATACTAATGGCCGAACCCTATATTCCAACCGAGGACAGATAGGCATACTTCGGATTGAAATTTGACACATTTTGTATGGGTAAATGTCAAATTTTAACCCGAAGTAAGCTTTATCTATCCGCGGTTTGAATATAGGGTTCGTCTGTATCTAAATGAAACGAAATTAGATACCTAGTAAAAAAATATTCATATACGGACTAACACCATCATAACATAACTGCCTAGCGACAGCTTGCTTGTGGATAAGACAGGCAGATTGTACAAATTTCACGTCGTTTGGACTGGACACCACAGTAAAATTCAGAGTTTACTAACAATTTAAACTTACACACAGTTGCACAAAAGTTCATTAGCACTAATGTCTAATTCGGACACGTAACACTTTTTAATTTGCCAGAGCACCTGCAATTTAAGGCGACGTCATTAAAAAATAAAAATAAATGAAGGGCCCGTTTGCAATCCTAACTAATGGTTAAATCTCAAGGAAATGTGTCAAATTTACGATTCCTTTTTCGAATTTTAACAATAATTAGTAGAGTTAACTACCTACTGTGGGGTTATTATGACGTATCTGTGCAATTCATTTTACGCTGAAAGAAAAGGACAGATTTATGTTACTGCTATAGCTCCGTCCTTTACGCTCACCGTAAAATGAACTGCATGATTCATGTCATAATAACCCCCCTGATCAAAAAACGGGCCCTAAGCGACCTAAGGGCCTGTTGTTTGATCAGTAGTTAATCCAACTAATTGTTTAAATTCGAAAAAGGAATGGAAAACTTGACACATTTCCTTGAGATGCCTTCAAATTTTCGAATCCTTTTTCAAATTTTAAATATTACTTAATTTAACTACTGATCAAATAACAGGCCCTAAGTATAAGAATTAAGAGAATAAAGGACTATTGAGATTACTTATTCCATGTCTTCACAAAATAGTTTAACGGATAAAGATTATAAATAAAAGGAATATTAAGCTTTTTCGCAGTCACACCTCCGTAAATAAATCTGGTTAAACGTCTATTTAGGAATTAGGGGAGGCCCGGCTTACCGAATGTGTCTACGAGCTCACAGACGCAGACGGCCGCATCAGCACGAGCGCCATGACCTTCGAGATCATCAGCGAACGAGGAGACGACGAGATCTTCTACATCAGGGGTGACCTCATAGAAGGGGATTGGTTTTCCATGAACATGACCGTAGGAATCACTCGGGCGCTAGACTACGAGGCCAATGCGCTGCATATTTTCACCGTCAATGCTTTGGTAAGAAATCACCCTAAATATATGTAAACGTAACTCTTTCGTTTCTGACTGACTGACTTTAAATTTAGAAGGAAGATTCCTTGTGTACCTAGGACGTTTTGAAACTCAGCCCCAACGGGAAGAAAAGGATGAATCGCGGGAATCAAATTCTACGCGTTCAAAGTTCGCTCTGGAAATATTTGAATTTAGGTCAGATTATGCTACCATAGTGGTGAAATGGACAGCTTGGCATGACAGGAAGGAGGCTCTCATGAACTGCTGTAGGCTACTAAATGTGGGCTGATTGCATGGGTGGATGGATAGGTGAAATGAGAAAAGAAACTTTGCAGTCTTGCGTATACGCATAAGGTTTGTTTCAATAGAACTTGCCAACAATGTAACCAAACATTCAATGAGATATCCATATTCTAGCACTATTTTATTCTTTTAATGGTTTAGGATAATGATGTGGAAAGAATTGATTAAATAACACATAGATTTAGCAGTATTTGATGATATAGAATGGAAATTAAAGACATTTTGAATACAAGGTTTGTTTAGATGGCACCTGCATCTATAGAAAACACTCGGCAAGAGCATGCCTGACCATGACCACGCTCAATGTAGGGATCCGAAGCCGTTTCTAGGTAAACAAAAACCATCTAAAAAAAACCAACAAGTATGAACTAATTCTCTAATTAGAGTTATTAAGTTAAGTCGCCTGTATCTCAGGATCTAATTAACTCTACTAGGTAGTCGTAAAAGCTTTTCTCTGAAATTACCGCTTTAAATCTTAATATTTCCCAAAAGGATCCCTTAATTCAAAAAACGGTTACTTCATTGAAGTCTCTGAGCTAAGCTGCGGACGGACGGACGGACGGACGGACATGGTGAAACTATAAGGGTTCCTAGTTTGACTACGGAAGCCTACAAAGACAAAAATCCTGGTAGTTGTGGGGCATACCACCTGAATACTAGAAAATTATACACTTAGAGCAAGCATTTTATGTGTTCAATATTGCCTTCTAGGACTCCATCCCGAACATCGGTTCGGCTTCCCTGATGGTGCAAGTGGAGAACGTGGAGCACCGGCCGCCGCGGTGGGTGGAGATCTTCGCTGTGCAGCAGTTCAATGAGAAGACTCCGATGAACTTTACTCTACGCGCCATAGATGGCGACACTGCGATAGACAAGCCTATCTACTATGAGGTTATTCAAGAGGAAGACGGTAAGTTATAGGAATAGGTAAAAGTAGGAATACCGGCTATCGATTGCAATAACACTTAATAATTTAATTACAATCAAAACTCATCAAACAGTAAAGTCGCGCAAAAACAACGTCTCACAATAATAACGTCTTATAGTAGTGTTACGAATCTGAGACCTAAATCACAAAACTGACAGTAACATCCAATGGAACAATAGGAAATATGCATGGATTTTTCAAATGGCATTTCTCAACAAAATACGAAAATACTGAAAAAGAGATCACCTAAAGTGAAATTAAAATTAAAATCGGCCGAGAATTACGGATGATTCAAGCATTTTAAATTGCTAATTAGACAGCGATTAGACTGAGAGAGTAGAGATACGACATGCACTGTGACGTCGTCCTGTTAAATTCTGTTGTGCTAGAAAGAGATAGGAACAAATCGTTGTTGGCTTATATCTTGGTTATTTTTATAGCCATACAAAAAAAAAACACCTCTTTGTTACATGAATCAGCTATTAATAAGCCGTGACGAGTCATGAATATCGCTATTCGTTTTACAACAGTCGTGGAAATTTATTGTTTGTCGCTTCGACTCTTTATAATGGTGTTAAGGTTCAAAAGTGACAAATCTTCACTTTCCGTAACTGTAAATAGTACAGTACACAACGAAAATGCTGAGGTTTTTACATAGAGCCCTTGTCAGGAGCCTGGCAAAAACCCGAACTCCTAATGTTCTTATACCAGCAACACGCATATAAACCGAGGCAAAATTCTGCGAGTATAATTCCGTACCATCCTAGCATGTAGAAATGTTCCGGAAGGGCCATATCTCCACGAAAAAAACGTCGTCGGCGGTTGACGGTGTGTCCGCGACACTGTTACTCTGACGCGTAATTTTGACACCTAACAGCAATTTCTACCACAGAAGAACTGAAGCTAAATATCATCTCTCATGGATTGGCTGTCTCAAGCGGAATTCAGCTGGTGAAATTCTTCGCCCAATTTTTCCACCATGATTTGATACCCGTGTATTTTTTTTCTTCTTTCCCTTCTTATTTTTTGTACCCTTGCTTGTCTGGTTGTCTACTTGTCCAGACACGTTCTTCTCGATCACAACGGTGGAGGGCGGGCGCGACGGCGGCATCCTACACGTGGAACCCATCAACCGCGACGAGCTCCAGCGAGAGATCTTCCGTCTCACCGTTGTCGCATACAAGTTCGATAACAGGTAAAACACATGGTTCTTTATTCTGGCCATATATATATATATATTCGAATGAGGCCACCTACCACGACTACCACGAGGGATCTGATACCTAGAGACTTGCATTTCAAAGATTCCAAACACGCAGTTAACTCTGAGGACTAAGATGGAATACCTATGTACGAGTATAATGTCTTATTTGAATTCAAAATTATAGCATGTCATAATCGTAACGTATTTTTCTGATGACTCAGTTATTTTTAAAACTAACCCAACCTAACCTCACCTTTGTGGCTCAGTTAGGCTGCGGCTCCACTGAGGCGGAGATGAGCGGAGCGGAACGGAGAGGAGCTGTGCCAATATTAACCAATGGAAGGCGCATGCGGTCACGTCGAGCGCGCCTTGCGCACTTAGTTTAGATTCTATTGGTTAATATTGGCACAGCTCCGCTCCGCTCCGCTCATCTCCGCCTCAGTGGAGCCGCAGCCTTAGGTGGTTAATTTTACAAAATATCATCTAAAGTCTTATGACATGATGTCTACATGTAATATAATATTTATATTAAAGTAATGTTCAGCTATAATGATGACTAGGTACCGATAATAATTCATACATACGCGTCCAGATGTTAAGTCAGAGTGTCTCGGAGGATAAATCTTCTTTCCTACGTAGACATAAGAATAAAGAAGAATCGTGCTTCAATGCTTAAGACCATATAGTAAATGCTAGAATAGATACCTAAGCAATCAAAAAAAATGTGGTGGTAGGGCCCTGTGCAGGGTCCGTCCGGATAGCTACCACCATCTTATCCTTTATCCTATCACCAAGTAGCAGTGTTCGCATTGAGGTGTTCCATAGTGGGGATACCGACCGGTGAAATTACTAGCATTCCATCTTTGTCCTCAGGGTTGGCAAAGCATTTGCGGTCTTAGGACTAGAGTCTCAAGATTAGTCTTGATAATGCAAATGTGTATGGGTCGCAGATCCCTCTTACCATAAGTCAGCCTGTGAGCTCGTTTGCTTTCACCTTACCATAAAAAAACCTTGTCTTTTCCAGGGAATCGTCGACGGAGGCGAACATCGTAATCATCATCAACGACATCAACGACCAGATCCCGCTGCCGATACAGGAAGAGTACTTCGTCAGCATCCTCGAGGAGACGCCGCTCACGATCAGCTTCGAGGACCAGATCTTTGGGTTCCATGATCGGGATTTGGTGAGTCAGAAACTTTTTACGACTGACTGTTGAGGTATTTTAAGCCATCGAGAAAGCAAATGAGCACACAGGCCACCTGATGCTAACGGTGCCTGAGACCTATAGATATTTGCAATATCAACTCTGCAATCCTTACAATCCTTACAATTAATGCAATTCCCTGAAAATTAAGAGAGAAGGCAAGTCATTTCACCGGAGGCCCTAGCCAAGATGCGAACGCTACTTGTTTACGTAATTCTTTTCTATCCTTATTCTATCACTCAAAATGTATGGGATGACATTCTCGTGCGTTGCGATAAACCACGTGTTCAACCGTCATCTCGTACATGTTGAGGCTACGGCCCCGGTTGTCTTATCCCCACAACGGAATTCAAGTTCTCGGTAACTTTTCAGAATTTATGTTTTGTATGAAAAGAGAACATTCTCAGTGCTCTCAAATGTTTCGAGATATGTAGTTCACATTAATTTCTTGAGAATCTTTTCAAACTGGGAACATTGCTAACGCTAACTATACTCGACAAGAAAGATAAATCTAGTTTTATTCTTAAGTTTTCGTGTATGTGTATAGGGTGAAAACGCTCAATACAACGTGGAATTGGAGAGCGTACGTCCCCCTGGGGCGGCAGAAGCGTTCTACGTGGCGCCTCAGGTCGGCTACCAGGAGCAGACCTTCATTATGGGGACCGTCAACCACACCATGCTCGACTACGAGATCCCTGAGTTCCAGCATATTGAGATCAGGGTGAGCCTACGAAACTCTGGATGGTGTAACTCTGATCAGCGCATGCTTGGCGTCAGATCAGTATTCAGGAATAAAATGTATAATTGGGTTCTATTTCTATCACTATCACGACGAATGTTGGTCAAAAAAATATATAGATGAATGAGAATACTTGTCAATAGGATTCTTTCCCCTTATCCTGACATTATAAAAAAAAAAAACACCTATTACAGAATAGGGTATTTTAAATTGGTCTATAAACTATTTAAGCCTTGTCAAATTGGCCGCAGGTAGTAGCAACGGACAGGAACAACTCTGACTTCCAAGGCATCGCCACGATATTCATCGATCTGATCAACTGGAACGACGAGGAGCCAATCTTCGAGGAGGCTTCTCACATCGTCTCCTTCAACGAGACTGAGGGCGCTGGGTTCTACGTGGCCACCATCCTGGCGGAAGACCGGGACGTTGATGATAGGGTTGTGTAAGTAAGAAACACGAATATAAGTATTTAATGGTGACGAGTCACTAAAGTGCGAAGGCCGACCGTACACATACCTTCTCCTTATCTCACTGTGTTACTCAGTAACACGATCTATCGTCATTAGATGTCTTATCTGTATTATGTGTATCAGGCACTCCCTAATGGGTAACGCGGGTGAATACCTAACCATAAACGAGACCACAGGGGATATCTATGTTTCTACTGACGAGGCCTTCGACTACCACCGCCAGAACGAGCTCTATGTACAGGTTAGTACTTCGGCTGCTTATCTACCACATTTGCCAATACCCGTATTATGGTTGCAATTATCACGGTGGATAAGGTATCCGTCACTCTCGCACTTGCACTAGTCAGAAAGTGACAGATGGTTTATCCATACGAGTACCATAATAGGCATGACTTTTAAATTCACCATTTCACGTTCAAATTAAGCAATGGGCCCGCATTTGTATTACTTACTTTGTTTTTACCTGGTAAATCGTTCTATGTAAGAAACTACATGATATTTAATTACTTTTCACTGCTCACCGACATATGCAAGGGAGGTTCATGTATGCTGATTTTCTGAAATAAAACATAGCTGTTCTATCTTTCAGGTGCGAGCAGTGGACACTCTCGGCATCGGCCCGTACCACACAGCTACCAATCAATTAGTCATCCAGCTTCTGGACATTAACAATACACCCCCTAGTCTTCGTTTGGTTAGTATAATAAAATACGAATCTTGTAGGCATTTCGTTATTAGATATAGGGCTGCAGGTGGGTTAGGAAAGTCCAGTTTTTGTCATTAATTGGTCCAGCATTAGAAACAATTAATAAAATCAAAAAGAAATTGAACTTTTCGAGACGCAATAAGGGCGCGACGCCTCGCGTGATTAAGCGTTACGACACATTCCCTACAAAATGCACCTCCGCAACGACAACGCTTTAGGATTGCCTCTGATTTTTTTTTTATGGCGTAGAGAAGACAAACAAGCACACAGGCCACCTGATGGTAAGTGTAAACTGTGACCCATAGACATTCGCATTCTAAGACTGCAAATGCGTTGCCAACCCTGAGGACTAAGATGGAATGCCTCTATGCTAGTCATTTCACCGGCTGTCTTATCCCCAAACCGGAACACAACAATGCGAACACTGCTGTTTGGCGGTAGGTTAATGGATAAGATGGTGGTAGCGATCCGGACGGACCCTGCACAAGGTCCTACCACCCGCCAAATGAATGGGAACGCGCCGCAACACAAAGTCCCGCCGCGTCAGTTTTTAAAATGTTTGATTTCTTTCGTTTCATTGTTGACCAATCCCGTTTCTATTAAGTACAGTAGGTTCTGATTCCATTGACATTTTGTTGTATGATTAGTGGAATTTGTTCAAAGCCCCGCGGGAGTCCCAGCGTGGAGGAGAACGTGCCGGAAGGCTACGTGATCACCGAGGCCATCACGGCCACAGACCCCGACACCACCGCCTATCTGCGGTTCGAGATCGACTGGGTCACCTCGTACGCCACGAAACAGGGCCGCGAGACTCCTGCTGTCGAGTTCCATGAGTAAATAATCAATAATTATCGCAGGACAATCGCACACAAATTAACCTAGAGCCACTAAGCTCTAAGCTTGTACATTCAACAGCATAAATAAGTGATCATTTCTGTACGTTGTCACTTTCAATCGTTTCTCAATTTTGCATAACATTTCAAACACAACAAATGATCACATTTGTGCTGTTGACTGTACTATGGGTACTACTTACTCGTAACTTACTTACCTAGTCGGTTAATAAGTTCTGTTACTGAGGTTGAGTCAAATAAAACTAACTTGTTTGTTGTTTAATTTCATATGTATAAAAATTAAAAGCTCAATGAAGTACGTTTTGAAGAATAAATAATCTTGCTAGTTAGCCGCCGCAATTTAACGAAACGATCTTTGAACATCAGCCGGCATCGATGGAATTACGCACGACTTTTCTGTACATTTCACTTTATGAAAACGCTTAAAAGCTCTTTTTTGTTTAATATAAAACTTCCTACTTATCACTGTGTGTTTAGAGACCATGTGTCAACGAGACTTAATCCCAGCTTGTGAAGCAAGAGATTTGGTGTATTACAGATTAAAGCATTTACAGCTCGTATTTCATATTATAGTGACTAAATTTGGTCCATTATTTTATTCATTGCTTTCATGGGTAATTGGGTAGGTACAATGGTGTTTAAGTACAATTTTCGTTCTGCCATGAAACCCTGTCGGGCAGTACAATATTATGTTGACACTTATGAAAACTATCTTATTATTACTAAACTAAGTACATGTTACATAATGGCACCAATATATTGAATTTATTCTATTGCACATTCAAAAAACTCTAGTTATAGACTAGTTACAGAGGTAATTTCATTTGATGGTCGTTTTCTGAATTTATGTCTTATATTTTTCAGTTGTGTAGAAATCATGACAGTGCACGCGGAGAACGACACCGGCACAGCGCATGGGCATCTCCTGGTGAAGGAGATCAGAAACAACGTGACCATAGACTTCGAGGAGTTCGAGGTTTTATACCTTACTGTGCGCGTCATCGACGAGATGACGGAGTATGGCGATAGGTTTGATGAGAGTGAGTCTACATCGTCTATACAATGTATGTGATGTGTTTTAAATTAGAGCGCATGCCCGACTAGCCCTTGACCGGTTTTTAAGTAATCTTACTGATTACTTCTTACTACGTTAGAAATTTGAAAGTTTAGATAAATAATGATGATGAATGAAGATGTAGTGACTAAGATTGAAAAGGGCATGCTTCGATGGTTCGGTCATTTGGAAAGGATGGATGAAATAAGATTGACGAAAGAGATATACAGATCGAAAGTGAGTGGACGGGTCGGAAGGGGCCACCCTAGGCGTACTTTTTCGAGTCAAATCGGAGAAATACTGGAAAAGGGCCGAATCTTAAGTACT
Source organism: Acleris laterana (assembly GCA_963966035.1). Lineage (NCBI taxonomy): Eukaryota > Metazoa > Arthropoda > Insecta > Lepidoptera > Tortricidae > Acleris > Acleris laterana. Next base: position 6,421,771 of record OZ014448.1, on the reverse strand, counting down.
TACCCGAAACCAACGTGCGTGCATGACTCTATGTATGAATGTGGAAGAAGCGAAAGAAATTTGTCAAGATCGTAGCAAGTGGAAACAAGTGGTCTCTGCCTACCCCAGGCGTGATTTAATGTATGTATGTATGTATGTAGATAAATTATGTTTGTTACTCAATCACGGTATAACGGCTGAACGGATCTAGATGAAGTTTTTCGATGTGAACGAGACAATAATTACCTAATTCAAAGCGTATCTATGCATTATTACCGGGTTATATAGTTTCGCGTTCTTTATAGATCGAAACGGTTACTCGTCCCAGATCTCAAAATTTAGGAGCTAAAAGATCGAACTATTTAGTTTATTTGACCGACTGACTTAGATCGGAGCGCTCCCTTGAAAGATCGAGCGTAAATTGCAATGCAGTGGGTTTGATTACTTACTTCTAGGTATGCAGAATTTTTTCAAGGTAGCTTAAACAGTAAAAATAGTACGTGCGTATGTAAGCCTACCGTATTAAGTTTAAGTATAACAAACTTCTAAATAATTACGGTGGATTTAGAAAAATATAACTTATTAAAATCCTTTCTTTGATAATGCATCACTGTAACCAAAAAACTAACCCGCTTCTCATACTCTATATTCACAATCATACTGCTATTTCCCAGTGACGTTCACAATCATAATCATCGACATGAACGACAACTGGCCGGTGTGGGCGGAGGGCACCCTGGACCAGGAGTTCAGGGTCCGAGAGAACTCCACCAGCAACATCGTCATCGGATCCGTGCTCGCCACCGACATCGACGGACCGCTCTACAACCAAGTGCGGTACACCATAGTGTGAGTGTCATTTGAGCCCACATCCACCCATTTGCCATATTGGGTAGGTCATCCATCTTCACCTTTGAATTTTTGGCTCTTGTTGGTGGAATAAACCAAAACTGTTAAATAAATAAATTCAGATTGAATTCGGCTCCTATATTTGACATTTTTGAAAAGTATTTGTACACTGCAGTTTGCACTACGTACGGTCACGAGCGTTAATTTGGGACCCATTTCAAGAAAAATATACTTGAAGTCGTCAATGTCATTAGAGATGTCAAGTCATTTGTAACTTTTAGCAAACTCAACCTTATTGTTGTACAATGTCAGATTGACTTTGGACCTAAGGTGGGTACCCAAATTTAATCTCGTGACTGTACCTGATGTATAAATCCCGCGTGTTTATTTTTTGACTCAAGTATGGTTATTACCAAGAGTAGGTATTAAATATAAATCATTATTTGCTTCCAATAGTAAGTTAGTATTAGCAAAAACTCAAGATGAAGTAATACTTAGGAACCTATTTCAACACTTGACGGAAATGAGAGGTGTTATATGTAGTTGTTTTGCGCGTATGTCTAACTAATATAACCGATACTAACCGACCGTCCGACTTGTATGCCGAGGTGGTCTTGAGAGGTCATGAAGTCCCAAAAAACGCGTGTTCAGCTTTACATATGATAGTTTGGTAGTCTTACTGACTATTGCTATTTTAGATAATCAGTTACCTACATTTTAAAACACTCACTTGGTTTTCAGGTTTCAAAAATAAATTAATCTGATCACTTACTTATGACTCATCAGGAATTAATTAAATTATGCTAAACAAAGTAGACAGTGACAACTGACTCCATTGCGTTGCTTGTATATATACTATTTTGAGACCCTATTTCGACAGTTTATTTTGCTGTTTATTGTACTAAATAATTGTATGATACTGTGTTCTTAGTTTAGGCATTCACCCCAAACCCAGTTACGGGACACAAATAATACGATTGCCATGGTTCAGTGAAAAATAGAGAGGACCTAGGGGTCTAGTGAAAACGAGTACCTACCTATAACTTAAGTCATAATAAAAAAAGCAAAGACATAAACGGAGTATACTAGATTAAACCCTTTTTCACTTGATCTTCAGGAGACTGAAATGAGATGCTTAGACACGTTATTATATTTAAACATTCGTTTTCTTTCAGGCCGACAAATGACACTCCAAGCGACTTGGTCAAGATAGACTTCGTCACGGGCCAGCTGACGGTGGATCTGGATTTTGCCATCGACGCTGACATCCCTCCCAGGGAGTACCTGTACTACACCGTGGTGGCCTCTGACCGCTGCTTTGAGGAGGACGAGGACAACTGCCCCGACGACAAAACCTACTGGGAGACCCCTGGTGAAGTGAGTAGCAGAAGTCAGACTCAGCCTTGAAAGTGGAAATATTTAGGACCAATAACAAGTCAATACGGCTAGTGTATGTACGGTACAAGTCAGTGTTTAACATCAACCACCTTGACAGCCCCCGCGAGATGGTCGTCAATGGCCGTTATAAACAGTGTTTTCCTAACTAAGCACTGCTTATTTATAACGACTAACATAAGTTAATCGATGGTTAACACGGATTACAAATGTGTAGTACCAAGTGCCACTAAACAATTTTAGGGATGTTTTTTTGACTTTGAACGTCGTGTGGAGCATGCATCTTTTCCTTTCACACCCCTAATTCTGCGTTCTCGCGTGTAGATATGCGACTGGTCTAAGCAAAATTGTTGACTGTTAAGAAACGATTGAGGACTTAATCTAAAATTAAATGAGAAAAGTGTATTGTTACTCTTGGTTTGTCAAATGGGATCTAAGTAATTTTTTTGCTCGCAGATATCTATCTTCATCATCGACACAAACAACAAGATCCCTGAAGCTGACTACAATCAGTTTGCAGTCGAAGTTCGCATCTACGAGAACGCAACCGAAGGGACAGAGGTGGTGCAACTCGTGGCTCAGGATCTGGACAGAGACGGTGAGATCATTTAATGTAGACGATTTATTTTCCGATTGATAAAGGGCGACCTTCACTTTACAAGAATCCATTCCGTGTTTGGTACGTACAGTCGAGGATATTGATTCCTAGACCACTTTGGACTATGTCAAAGTGACGTAATCAATCAAAACGTAAGAGATTTCTTATGATTTTATTTATTTTTTATTTACAGTATCGAACTTTGACATAGTCCAAAGTGGTCTAGGAATCAATTTCCTCGACTGTACAGAAAGTCAGTCTGTTCTGGGTTAGGTTTCAGACTCCTTTGAAATTAACAATATGCTTAGATAAAACTATACGTTATTAAGTATGTTTAGGTAATATTTACGGAACCCGTACTGCGTGAGTCCCACTCGCACTTGACTGATTCTGCGTAACCTCTCCAAAATGCTTATACATACAAATAAAAAGATGAATAATGTAAGTCTTCAAACTACTTATTAAGATCTGAATTTCTAGATATCTACAGCACGGTTCGCTACCAAATCAACTACGTGATTGACCCGCTGCTTCGCCGCTTCTTTGCTGTGGATGTGGACACGGGCCTGGTGTACGTGGAGTACACCACAGACGCGGTCCTCGACAGGTGAGCACCCAGGGGTAGTGACCTGCGAGAACCTTCCAGTATATTCCATTTAGTCCGCCTAGTAGATTATTTAACTGTTTGGACAAAATTAACCAATTACATAGACTGGCTAGTCGAACATTTTCGATAAATAGATCCAATTCTAATAATTAGGTTTATGTTAGCAGGCCGTAGGGCCAAAATTCCTAGAAAAAGGAGCTCCGCTAGCGGAGCTCTGTCAATACTTACCCAGTATAACTTAAGTGGATATTTTTATAGTATGCCTCAACCTCGCTAGTAAGCTCGCTATGTGCCAATAATTTTTGGGTGAGGTGAAGTGTTAGGTAATACCAAATCATCTACCTACTCAGTGCTCAAATTGATTTTAAAAGACAATAATTAATTACCGATAGTGTTTTATTAATAATTAATTTCATGACTGACTCGTGGTCCCACTACTTCGTCCCACTGCTCTTTTCGACGGAGCCCTGCCTTGCGGCAGGGCTCCTATTTCTGGGCGGTTTGCCCTTCGGGCGTTTAAAGATACCTAACGAACCTAACCTACTTACTTTTGCGGAATAACCAACCAACCTACCAACGAAAGCGAATAGAGCAGTGGGACGAAGTAGTGGGTCCACGAGTCAGTCGCTATTAATTTCAATGGCAACCCCGTCAATATGAGTAGTAGGCCTTTACTTAGCGGGGAATGCCGTCGCTCGTGGATTGGAAACACGGAATAATCTATACTAATATTATACAGATGAAGTATGTTTGTTTGTTGGTTTGTTTGCTTGAACGCGCTAATCTCAGGAACTACTGGTACAATTTGAAGAAATATTTCAGTGTTAGATTAGTAGATTAGAAGGCTTTATATATCATACTCACATAAACCGAAGCGAAGCGAGGGCGGGTCGCTAGTATGTACCTAATACTTTAAGCTTTTGAGTGCGGTACGGTGATGAGGGTCAAATAGCCTTACTGCTTGACGTTATACTCGTATAAGTAGGTCACTAAAAGCGTTAAGATTTGAGTTCTCATCATTTTGTAGACTGTGTCATTACATTAATATGGTACTTTTTTATTTCAGAGATGGAACCGAACCAACGCACAGAATTTTCATCAACCTTATTGACAATCTGTATTCAGAAGGAGGTAACGTACTACTTTTGTTGTTTGAGATGGCCCAATCTGTTTAACCAACTTCATATAATTCGGACTATAAGTGTAGCGCTCCCAATACATCAGAGTGTAAAGTGTAGTGTTAAGTTCTGGTAGCTTTACTGGTCGATTATTAAATATAATAAATTAAAACTAATTGATGTTACTGCAGATGAGTAATGTAGCACCTTATTTGTTTAGAGGGCTCTCCACATACGGTAGCGACGGAAGTGCTAGTTATCCTTCTAGACGTGAATGACAATGCGCCGGAGTTGCCGTCGCCGGACCAGCAATCATGGCAGGTTTCTGAGGGACTTACGCAGGTGACCAAGCCAATATGTTACGTTTGAATCATATTTGGGATTTGAAGTCAAAGAATCCTTATTTAACAATAAGATCGTTCTTGCGAAAAGTAAACAAACTAAGTACGAGTAGATATACAAACCAACAAGTCTCCAACGCTGGTTTCCCTATTAGGTCGAAGTAACGTTACATTTCATCACATCTTATATTTTGAGATGTATGAGTTTGAACTTTATTTTCTTCACGTAGTATTTAGGCCAGCTGGAGCTGACATGTTCAAGGTTGAACAAAGCTTCTAAATAAATAAAGAGAAAAAAAAAAAAAAAAGTTGAAAATCGTACGTCTAAACGACTAAACGCTTCATAACGTCTTAAGGCTTCCTGGAAAGTTTTTTAAATACGCAAGAGGTCACGTTTTTAAACAACAGCATTTGTTTTTCTTGGGTTTCACAAGGAATTCAATTAACATAAACTTTTCACATTACACACTTTACACTTGATTTTGCCGTTTCGTGAATAATATTGGTGTGAGAATGTTTCTGAGACGAAATCATGTTTACAAGTGTGTCGATCATGTGGCGATAAATATCAAACGTGACTAAGATTGCCATATTATGTAGAAATGAAAACTCCTGAAAAAATCCTACATCAATCAAAAAGTGCTGACATTTCGGGCAATAACTGAGATTCTTTATCAATTTGTGCAATGAACCTAATAGGTAGTTTAACTTTTGTAACAATTTCAGTACGAGTATAATCTTCACTACATAGTATAAAACAAAGTCGCTTCCCGCTGTCTGTCCCTATGTATGCTTAGATCTTAAAAACTACGCAACGGATTTTGATGCGGTTTTTTTTATTAGATAGAGTGATTCAAGAGGAAGGTTTTTATGTATAATAAATTTTGTTTTATGTACGTGTGTTATAGAAAACTCAAATAAACCGAAGCGAAGCGAGGGCGGGTCGCTAGTATTTTATAAAATGCATGTCATGGCAACCTTTCAAAGTAATGACGATTTGTCTCTCTCTCGCAATTTAGTAATGAGTGAAGGGTGCATTTTATGTTGGTTACGAATGCATACTATCCATTTTGTGGTTGGCAACAGTTTCACAGGTAAGAAGAACTGCAGAACCAAATTTAATGAAACCTGGTATGGAGATAGCTTGATACAGGACGAAGGGACGAATAGCGATAAACGACTTCCACGCGTATAAAGCGGGTAACATGTAGTGGTATAAAATTAACGGTAACTTATAAACTGAAACCATCCTCAGGGAGTCCGTCTAACGCCAGACATTCACGCGCACGACCGCGACGAGATCGGAACCGACAACTCTCGCGTTTCCTACGAGATCGTGGGGCTGGAGGCACGCGACCGCGACATTGAGGTGCCCGACCTTTTCAACATCATCAGCAACCCGCCCAACGCCAACTGGGAGTCCCGCGGGGAGCTCGAGACGGCCATGGATTTGAGGGGATACTGGGGCACCTATGGAATTCATATACGAGTAAGTTGCATTACACACAGCATATTATACAAAGCACATTTTAGTTCATAGAAACAGATAGCGTTGGCTAACTTAAGTTAGCCATATGATTACATAGTTATATTGACGACGCGGGTATCCAAGTTAAGCGGAGTTTACACTGAGTCATTCACCTAATGCGGTCCCCGAACTTGTTTCACACTACTGCGGTTCGCCTCATCCGAAAATCATCTTTACATTAGTCTGTCCGCCTACTTCGATCAAGTACGAGTAACTAGGCGGTTGCCGCTGTCGTTCACCGAATGCGACTGACTAATAGTTCTTTACACTGTTGCGGTATGCAACATGCGGCGGAAGGCCCAATGTAAATGCGGCTTTAGTAAATAGCTACGAAGGGAGAGATCCCATTATTCATTTGTTGACGACTCTATGCGAATTGTATCATTTTTATCACGTGAAGGTATTGCTATGAAAGTTTATTCCTTATTTTGTTACCAGGCACATGACCACGGCGACCCCATGCTAGATGCCTTCGAGTGGTACGAGATCGTGATCGACCCCTACAACTACCATTATCCGGAGTTCGTATTCCCCTTGAGCGAGACCACGGTGCGTCTTTCAAAAGTAAGTAAATCAAACAAAACGATATTTATGCCCTCTTTTGATATACAACCCTTTATAAATACTATAATTATAACAAAAGATATTTGTGAAAGATCACAATAACTCGTGGTTAAAGTATTCGACCCTGTTGAATTCGAAAATGTTTTTCCTTTCCTTTTTTATGTTAACACAGTAACGATAAACTCACACGTGAAGTGTACAATATAAGTATAGTCGCGGTATAATAAGGTAAGTAAATCAAACAAAACGATATTTATGCCCTCTTTTGATATACAACCCTTTATAAATACTATAATTATAACAAAAGATATTTGTGAAAGATCACAATAACTCGTGGTTAAAGTATTCGACGCTGTTGAAATCGAAAATGTTTTTCCTTTCCTTTTTTATGTTAACACAGTAACGATAAACTCACACGTGAAGTGTACAATATAAGTATAGTCGCGGTATAATAAGGTTCGTCACTTTCAGACCTTAACTACATTGAAATAAGAGTCGGGAAGCGACTAACCTTTTCATACTATACATACGTTAGCGTTTTGCTAATTGAACAATACTCATCATCAGGAGTATTTTCAAACTGGTAGGTATTTAGGGTATTCGCTCATCTTTACTTGATGTCTTGCAGGAGAGGTCAGCGAACGGTCCCCTGGTGACGATAGGAGACGTGTTTCTCGAGCACCTCAATGCTACAGACGAGGATGGGCTCCATGCTGGCGTTGTGGACTTCTCAGTCGCTGGAAATGGTAAAAAACCCTAGGCCCAGTGCTTATTGAATAACGAATACTTACCAATGGCCCGTAACGTGAACTCGAGTAAAGTAGATGACATTTCATTGTGACAGCTCTGAGCGTTTTTTCTGTCCGTTTCGAAATATTTAAGAAAATCGAAAATAAGAACGTTGGCTAGGACTTAGCTATTCTTTTAGATGATCAATTTGTGATCCCATACATTTCATGACAATAGAGCAGAAAAATTATAGCGGCGTTTGCATGTTGTCTGGGCCCTCAAGCATAAGACATAAGCATAAGACACGTTGCTGCGTGCACAAAGTTCATGGTTCATATATAGACGTCATTTCATAACTTCTTTTAACTTTGCCTCAGCTGAAGCCTTGGAATACTTTGAAATCGATAATCTTGGGGACAACACCGGCGAATTAAAACTTAGACAAACATTTGACGAGGACGTCAGAGAGTTCCAAGTAAGTAACACATGTACAGACAACAGCATAAATAAGTGATAATTTCTGTACCTTGTCGCTTTCAATCGTTTCACAATTTTGTATAACATTTCAAACACGACGTTAAAGTGACACGGTACATAAATGATCACTTATTTATGCTGTTGACTGTACTTACCACTTGACAGTCCAGTTAGCAGACTAGGAGTGTAGGCGTGTAAGTAGGAATTGTTTAACATTGAACCTTAAAGGAATGTTATTTAAATGCTGTTGTTATTTTATCCCGTGCCGGGTGGTTGCCGGCTTAGAATAGTACCACTCCATGTCTTCCTGTGGAAGTCGTAAGAGACGACTAAGGGATTACAGGCTTGTTAGGCGATGGGCTTGCAACCTGTCACTAATGTCACTACACATGGTAAACATCTTAGCCTGTTTGTGCAAAATGTGGTTATAGAATTATCAACTAGTAGTCAGAGTTGTCGGTAAGTAACCCCACCCCACTCTGCCACTCTGCCTACCCCACTCTGGAATGAAGGCGTGACGGTATCTATGTATGTGTTATTTTATCAACCGCATAACTTTGAATACTAGGGTTTCATCAATTGTCAGGTGGTTATAATTGTGTTAAAACCGATTCCATTTTTACTACTACTAATTTGTTTTCATCTAGGTGACAATCCGAGCTACAGACCGCGGCACCGTACCCAGCTCCCTGTCAACCGACATGGTACTTCACGTGGTATTCGTTCCCTCCCTTGCGGATCCTACCTTCAGCACCGACGCAGTGACTGTAGCCTTCTTTGGTAAGGAAATAGTGACTTCGGTCTGTTTTTAATATAAACAAAATTATATGTTTAATATTTTATGGCATCTTTTAAAAAATTACGTTTGTTATTAGATTATTACATGGCTTTCCATCCAAACTACCTGGTATTTCATAAACATATCCTCCTCTGCCTTCATACATTCTCTACTCTTGGTTGATGCTATTTGTTTAATGGTAACTAGAATAGTACACTTGCTTCAAAATTAAGTTGAGCTTCTATTCTTTAGAACAAGAAGTAGACGGGGAAAGGCATCAACTCCCGCAGGCCGTAGATCTCAAGAACTACCTCTGCACAGACGACTGTTATCCCATCTACTACAGGATTTCAGGTGAGGATTACAATGCTGGAATCCTTTTGGATTTGGTTGGATGGTCAAGGAAAAAGGTTGAATTCTATTAGGTACCAACTTGAGAATTAACACATGTATCGGTATGGAATATTCGATTAGTAGTTCAGTAGTCAGAGTTTCTGTCCTCATTCTCAATAATTTCCTAAACCAATGCCTCGATGTAGATGGCAACAGCGACGGTCACTTCGAGCTGGACGCGGCCACCAACACGCTGTGGGTGGTGACCGCGCTGGACCGCGAGGTTGCGCAGTCGTACACGCTGATCGTGGCGGCCAGCAACTCGCCCGCGCCCGGCGCCGCCGCGCAGGGCTCCACCCTCGTCATCACCGTCAACGTGAGTAAACATTTACAATAAATACAAATACTCTTGATTGAACATCAAGACAAAACACAACTATAAAAGAAGTTTTACAGAAATTTAGTTTTGGCCATATATTAATAGTTATTTTCACCTCAGCAGCTTAAACAAGCAGGTTTTGCTGCTTAAAAACAGTGAGCAAAATTCAATTTTGCTGCGAGCGAGAGGCAAAGTAGCTTTTTAATTATTTTTTTTAAATGCCGTGAGCAGTGCTGGGGCTACTCACAACATTCGAAAAAATTGAACTTCACTTTGTTCTGTCACTTTCACTTCGATAGGAAAAAAGCGAGAGATAGAAACAACTTGATTCGAAGTTCGATTTTCAAATTCCACACATAGTAGGCCCAAAAAGAAACGCACGTTCGGATGCACACATAACCGTAAAATTGCAAATAAAACTATCTGTTAAACTTTGAAATGTGTTTATTATAACTATTTTATACAGTAGGTACAATCATTTTTTTTATTTAATGTTTTGAAGACAAAATTAATGAAAAATAAGAAGTTATGTATCTACATAATTTTGTTATCGTTTTAACAATCTTTAATTTCGTGACATAAACCGCGGGGGCAGTTTCAGAACGCATTTCAAAAATAGCGGGATTATTGTACTTAAAAAAAAAAAGTAATGTAATGTAAATGACGATGTAATTTTTGTTAATTTGTCCGCCATAGCCAATAGCCATAGACAAGGCCTAGTTAGGTTTTTTTTAAAGCCACAGACTACATAAAGCTGTATAAAGTTGTGTTTGTGTATACGGCATTATCAAGTTGAGTGACAGGTTTTATCTGTTTCATGTATATTTTTTCCACTTTTTATTTCATTAGTATTTTGCAAAAATGCTTGTGATTGATGCATAATATGCGATCGTGTCGTTATTTAGTCGTGTATTCACCAAATGGTCACAACGGAAGACCTGCGTTGGCCCTACCTGCTTCACGCTGTGTTGTTCTCGCTGCTGAGGTGAAAAGTTGTATGTCTCACACGAGACCAAAGTTTTTTACGTCTCGTATCTTTGAATCCCTCGCTACGCTCAGGATTCTAACCTAGAATCACTCGCTACGCTCGTGATTCAATAATAGAATCCTTCGCTTACTCGGGATTCAAAATCATCACTCGCAGCAAAAACCAACTTTGCTCTCTTGTTGAACAAATAACTATTTCAACCCGTGCGACGCTCGCTCTTCCGGGTAGGTACTTATTTGCAAAGGCAAGTTTATATAATACAATTAACTAATGAGCTATGTAGGTTGCTACCAACGAATTTTTTTGCACGTTTTCGCCAACTAAATAAGAAGGTTTTGCACCCAAGTACCAAATGATTATTGATTCTGAATTGATATAAGTAGGAGAGCTCTTAAGCATTTATGAGTAGGTGATGGGGCCCTCTGGAAACTTGTACAGTCATTCTTTTATGATATTTAAGAGGCAGACCTGGCTAAAAGGTATTAGGGTTATTCCGATTCATTTTACCTGCCAGATGATCGAGAATGTTGAACTTTGAACTTGGAAGGAAAGTAGAGTAATTTCCCTAAATATGGACTAGTCACATAATATGGACCACGACAATATTTCGCTAGGTGTCACTGCTATCTTAGTGAAGTTGGCCGCTTTCGATACCCTGGCGTCGCGCCCCTCTGTCAGTCGATTGCCGCCAGGCTACATGTCCGTGCGCGTCAGTGATCGCCATTTTGAAATAGAAGGCACATATTATGTAATTTTACGGTTAGTTTTGTAAGATTATTACTACGTTAATTACAGCAACTTATTCTTGAATCTCCATATTCTAGAAACATTGTTTTGTTAGGGAATATTCTTGATATAATGTGTAGCTGTACGTCATACCTATATTTTTTGTTAAATGTTTAACGCTCAAATGGCACTAGGTTATATTATGGACCGATAGTGAGGTTTCAAATATGGTCTAGTGGTCCATATTATGTGGTATGATGATTTAAGTTGTGGTTTAAGTTACCTCTGTTGTAAGCCTTACGTATGACATTATTTTATAAAAAATAAATTGTTGTTAGAGGATTTGTTTCTTTATTGCATTTTTATTATTGGATGTAAGTACTAGATAGTTTTTTGACTGAATCACATTAATTAAACTAGTTTAACTTAAAAATTCTGTGTTTTGCACCATGATAAATAAGCTGGTGTTAGTGGTATTTAATTTTGATAGGAATATTGCAAAATATAATGGTATATCCGGGCGGGATTTAAAAAAATATATTTACTTGTCATTTAAGACTGATTACCTACATCAACAAGTTTCTTATATTTTTTGCAAAATTAAGATTATATCATACTCTATATATCATAGTCCATATTTTGTACCCCTAGTCCGTATTAAATACCTAGTGGTCCATATTAAGTTACCTCTTTTGTAATACTACCTAAGTATGAGATATTCTATAAAAACGAAAATGTTGTTTGAGGATTTGTTTTTTATTGCAATTTTGGCATAGGATGTTATTACCAGATAGTTTCTCGACTGATTGACATTAGTTACACTTGTTTAACTTCAAAGTTCTGTGTTTTATTTCAATAAATCCATAAGGTAGTCCATATTTAGGGAACTTAAATAAATTAAAAATAAAAAAGCCTTTTAATTTCATGCAAACAATAAAAGAACTCTTAAAATGTAACTTAAATAAGATAACTTAAATAAAATAATCCCATCCTGGTGCTTTATGCTTTTGTGTTATGCAAATAAATGTTATTAAAGGAAGGATTTATGATCTATATTAAATTTGTTAAATTAAAGAGTCTGCATGAACCCCTCCGCAGGTGAAGGCCTCCTCCAAAGATGCCCAGTTTCCTCTATCTTTGGCGACTTGCATCTAGCTTGGGCCAGCCGTTTTTGATATTAGGGAACTTACTCTACCCTAAATATTCAAGGTAGAAATTTCTCAAGAAAAACACTTCTTTAATTTTAGAAAAAAG